>QLNU02015359.1:57428830-57461438 GCA_006491805.2 Dysdera silvatica | reverse complement strand
TTCTGGAGCAAAGAAATACAAGACACGTCTAACACATGGATTCCTTAAACGAAGTCATGTGCTTGACCAAAGCACATCGATGTAGCACATTCTTTCTTTCCTACCGAACAACTACATATCCAGATGCGCGATTTCCATTGTGCAGGGGCATCACTCTATGTCATAGCTGGAGCTAAAATTCCACGTCACGCCACGCATGCGCAGTCAACGGCAGACGAATTTTTCCGGGTTTTTTTTTTACCAATATTTGCGTTTATTTAAGCGTATTATGCGTTTATTACTCGCACATATGCGCAAAAATTTAAATAAATACGCATCAAGAAAAATAGGTATTTAAATTTTTTTAAAAAAAATCAGTATTTTAGACGAAATCGCCGAAAATCGTTTTCCGACCGGAAGATCGATAAAAAAATCAGAAGGATTGGCACCAATGTATTGATCTACACTGTTATTATTACACACTGAGCTACATCGCTACTGTTATATTCATATATTGAGCTGTATTACTACTGTAATATATTTAGCTGTATTGCTACTATTATACATTAAGCTACACTGATACTGCACATGGTCATACTTGACAGTGAATTTAGGTATTTTTGGAGGTAATTAAATCCACAAGACAATTTGAAAAAAAAATGGAAACTCAATTTACCAAATAAAGACTGTTTCTGTAAATACAGTGCAATAAAACGTATTTCCTTTTCTTGCATGTGCGGTCCGTCAAATGGACCTGGTAGAATCAGGGACAAATTTGAAGAAGGAATACTGTTGATAAAGCCCTCCTGAAACAGCATTTAATAAATATTTAATCTTAACAATAATATTAGTAATTGAATTAATAATTATAAAGTACATTGGATACTGATATTTTCACAACAGTCAATTCGACTGTGTAGGAAAGTATGTTTCAGATTGTTTATGTGCATAAAAGAGGTCTGAATGTTCTATGTTACAAGACTCCGCTATGGGATGTACGGTGCTAGATAAATACCTTTAGAAGCAATAAACACTTATAAGGTTTTGGTATACCCCCATATATCTAATTCTACACACAAACAATAATAATCTGATAAAATAAAATTTTACTTTTTTATGGAGCAAGAGCATCTAGGTTAGGAACTTTTTCTTTTTTTTTATAAATGAAACAAAACTTAGTGTTAGACAGAAAAATAGTATTTGTTTTTGTATACTTCTACTCTATTAATATTTGAAACGTTATTTCCTTCTTTTTTCTAACTGCAAAGTCTTTAATCAAATACTCAAAACTCAAGTTACATAATGCATTTGCTTCTATACTTACTTAGCAGCGATAAGGCAACCTGCCTTGTAATTTTTTTTGTTTCATTTATTGGTTGGTTAAACGTTTATGAACCAAGGATAGTAAGGGTCATTCTGCACCAAACAAGGTAAGTCATTTATATGATTTTTATTGTGACGCACTTGCTTTTATACTTAGTAGAGATGAGACAACTAGTGCCAGCCTTTTATTTTTTTTAAAAATTTATTGTAGGAGCCCTCTATTGTGGCTCATTCGCCTCATTTGTTAATTTTATAATTCAGTGACAACACTCACATTGTATTAAACTGTAAGAAAAGAACATTGATGACTGTGAGTTTGAGTTCGAAGAGGAATGTTTAGTTTTTGGTTTGGACTTCACTCAGTAACAAGAGTATGTGTTAATACCAGTGGCGGATTTATAAAATTGCCGCCCTTAGGCACAGCCTGTACTGCCGCCCCCTCCCTCCTTTACAAAGAAAGGAATATTTGTTTAAAAAAAACGCATATCATACTCTTAACATTTGATATGTAAAGGAGATTTTTCATATAATTATTCAAATTAATAAGATACAACTCGAAATTATTACTACCATAGTCTCCGACTTTGTGGATTTGAGACACTTTTTGAATCCACAATAATTTTAGTATGAATTCTTGGAACTTCTGACATTTTTGCATATTTAGGAAAAATACACGTACTCATCCTTGCACAGTGGTGTATAGATGATCCCCGCAAGGTGGGGGGGGGGCCCTTTTGTCATCGTTTATTCTCCATGAAATTTATAAGTAAAAAAAAAAAATTATATTTTTTAGTTAATAAGGATTTTTTTTAATCTTTAGGTAAAATATAAAATAAAATAAACGGTTTCCAACTGTGGCAAACTCATTACGCGTATTTACTTTAGCTGTTTTCATTGCCTTTAAAATTGAACTCAACATCCGAAAATTATGAAGTCTGGACGAGTTTTGAAGCTATAGTACAAGCTTTGTGCCCGAATCTTACCTCACGAAACGGTGACTAATAGACATGTGTTCTGTTTAAAATATTGGAATGCATCAGAGGTTAATTTCTTATAAAAGACAACACACACACACACACATATATATATATTCATATATATGCAAATGCGAATTAATTTCTATAAAGGTGGGGCCCTAAAAATTATTGTGCCCCCCAAGATTTTTCGTTATGCCATTGTCCTTGCATGAATTTTTTCGTTATCAGTTCAAGTTTTTCATTATTCATTCGTTTACTATTAGTATATATAAAAAGCGTGTTAAGCCTGGATTTATAAATGGTCACTCTGGGCAAATACCCAGAGAGAATGCACCATTAAAATGTTATCTTGTATTATTGCATTTTGGAGAAGCATATTAATCGCAATCAGCTGAAGGATAGGAAAATAAGAAACAGTATCTATGTTACGTTCAATCGACGTTTTAAAAAAATCTAGTAAATTACATAATGCCAGGAGAAAATTGAATTGATTGTAAAATGTGTATATAATAAATCCCTGTAGAATAACTTCCATTGGTTCATTTAAAGCAGCCATCCCAGCTGGATGTGCAGAAATTACAATACTTGAAGTCATCCTACAAGGAAGATGCATTGAAGATTATCCAATCCATATCCATTTCAGATGCAAATTACATGATTGCTTGTAGAGAGATTCTCAAATAATCGTGAACTGATAAATGGTTTTATAATAAAGTTGACTGAGCAGCCTTGCATTCCAGATTCGTCGCAGGCAATATTGCATCTAATAGATGTAATAATTGAGTGTCAGTCATTGCTTGTAGTCCTTAATCTAAACATTGAAAGCTTTTCTGAAATTCTAATGGTTTATTTAATGGTTGAAAAGTTGTATAAAAATGCGAGATCATGGTAGGAATGCTGTCTTAAAAAAGTTAACAGATTAGGCGAAAGAGCCACAACACCCCCTTTGAACCATATGGTGCATGGTAAACCTGGTAACGGAAAATTTCTGTGGAGCCCTCCCCCCCTTCCCTTGATGCCACAAGAATGTTCTTATTTTAGTTAACGATTAATCCAGCCCTTCTGTGATTGGGACTGATGGCTAAACGTGACCTTTGAACCACAATACATTTTATGCACAACCAAGCCTACAGAACGTCAAACTCCAACCAAGCAGGCATGAAGGCAAGGGCCATATATAAACAATGGGATGCATATATAATAAACAATGACTTCACTAAATTAAATTAAATTAAGTGTTTTAATTAAATGAAATATTTTAATTAAATTAAAATAAGTGTTATACCTCACTCGTTAAACAACTCTCGAGCCAATCTAGATAGAGTAATCGATGCGAAATCGTAAGACAAGGGTGAGAAATGGATATTAACAGCTGCTGAAGCAACAATTTCTCTTCGACGGAAGTCAGTAGCTCCAGTCCGAACAATTTCTATTGTAAAATAAGTTTATCATTATTTGCATCTGCTGAATAAAAACAGAGATCTCATACCCATATCTCATACCCATATGTATATCAGCACTGAACAAAAAAAAAAAAAAAAAGCATTATTCCATATTATTCGGTTTGTTCGAATTATATGGCGTAAGATTGACGGTACTTTTATGGCGCAAGGACAGCAAGGGTCATTCTACAAAAAGCATGATAATACCATACATAACGAGAACAAAGCAGAATATTTTGCAATGTTCTGCAACAAGCCTTCAGCTGATCAAAAATGTTTGGCAGGAGATGTATTTCTATATGTGTTATATACATTTTTAAATTCTATAAAATGTAAATTGCCTTTTTTTTAACAGAAATGCAGAAAACATTTGTCGGACTGATTTTTTTTTTATTTCTTTATTTAAAAAAAAAAAAATTCACATCACGATTATTCTGCACTGAAGCTGTTCGTTCTGTGACATACGTCACACTTTTTAGTACATTCTGCTTTGGGGGTATACGATCTTAATGAGGTAAGGTCATGCTGTACTGGGACTTAGTTTTTTTTTTTGAAGAATCAATCTGTTGTCTAGAGCAGTGGTCACCAACCTTTCAGACCTCACGGACCACTAAATTCATAATTTTAAATCCCGCGGACCACATTTCGTGCAATATAAAGGTGAAAATTGAGAATATAAGAATTTCTTAGCATATTCTTTTTGCTTTATTATTAATAAAACATTAAAAATGCAAATAATATCCAGATTTTTCTGTGGACCACCAGTTGGCGACTGCTGGTCTAGAGTACCAAACCCTGAATTACAATACACAAAAAAAAATAGCATGCATTCTGGGATACCATTGGAATCAAACCAAGGTTCGCAACACAAGAGACAAACATGTTACTTCTATACCACTGATGGGCTATCCATATTATTTTATTTCTTTAATTATAGATCCCAAGATATTATTGTATGAGCGAGGATGTTAAAATTTTCAGATTACTATCTAATCCAACAAAGCATTCAAATCAGCTGAAATGATATAACTTTCAAAGCATATATGACTTGATACAACTTTCAAACCTGCTATGGCTTGATCTAACTTTTTAACCAGTTATGACTTGATATGACTTTAAAATCAGTTATGGTTTAATATAACTTTCAAATCACCCTCTAGCGTAAAAGATGATTTTTTCCTTCACTAAATTCAGTTTTGAACACTAAGTTTTCTAAATAATAAAGTATGATGATGTGAAAATTTCTAAAGATTGATATACATGATTTACCTGAAAGACAAAAGCCAAATGAAAATGTAAAACATCGGAGGATCGAATGAGTTTTGGAACAAAAGACTTAAACACCTAAAAAAAAAAAGAAAAGAAAAGAAACAAAATCAGAACAATGCATTTTCATCTTTTTCTTTAGCAGACATATCATACTATTTTTGTTTGATATTTCTTATTTTACTTGTTTTTTTGAATGACCTCCAACAATATTTGTGGGCATTATTAAGCATCGTTTTCACTGTTGTTGTAGATCACAACGTAACAAGGCTGTATTAATTAGATAATTAAATACAACCACATCATTAGCTAACATGATAGTTACGCTAATAAACATGTTATATCAATTGCTGTAAAAAATAATTCAAAATACTAAAGTGTTTGTATGTAATCTGAAGCACAGAATAACTAGGACCATACGCAGGATGTATTTTCTGTTTGGAAAAAAATGCCCTGTAAATGAATTGGGGCATTAGAACGATCAGCATTTTTTTATTGTTCTAAGAAAGCTAATATTCTTTGAAATTATATGTTTTAATACCCACGTTTTATTGCTCAAACGAGAGTTGATTTGACTCACCATAGAACAGATTTTGTAGATCATAAAGAAGAAGAAAAAAAAGGCATTGTTTTAGGCTAGAGTTGAATTAGCAACTTAATTGTTGGAGCTAAAGCATCATGTTTACACAAGTCGAACATTATGCACATTAAATTCAGAAAATTTTTTTATCAACATATTTTAATCATAGTAATAGTAACGCCAATGTTATGGCATGGTTAGATGGTGAAACGTTCGTAAAGAAAAGAAATGTTTTTTGCGTCTGGTGGGGCACGATCCTACGACCTTCTACCATTTGGGCATTTGGTAAGAGCACCTGCCCAGATAGCAGAAGCTTGTGGGATCGTGGCCCACCAGATGCAAAAAACATTCCTTTCTTTACGAACATTTCACCATCTAACCACGTCATAATATCGGCACTATTTATTACTATGCCTAAAAAATGTTGATTGAAAAAAAATTTTTCTTAATTCAAAGGATCATGGATGTCTAAAATATGGTCCGCTGATAACTGTTTAGAACAAAAAAAAAATTCTAAACAAAAATTTTAATTTTTTTTCCAGAAATAAGGAAAAATTGCAGGGATGGCATGGATGACCCCTTTCCATATCACAAGTGAACAAACAAATAAACAGGAGAAAATCAGAAGGGAGGCTTTTAGTAATTTTTTTTTTTTTTACGAAACTTCCTGAAACCGCTGGCTTATAAGATCCGTGAAAATTCTTTAAGTGGCCCGCTACCCAAAAAGGTTGGACAACCTTAGTCTAGACCATGGAGATCAAGGTTGATTAATTTAATTAATAATTATTACCTTGGTATTCTTTACTACACCTATAAATCAGTATTGATGTCTATATAAATCAATTCCATTTTTTTTTTACATATTTAAGAAACATCATTTGATAATTCTAAATAAACATTAACTAAATGCAAAGGAATAAGAGAAACTACCATTAAAATGCATCGAAAAATGTTTTTGATTTTGCATTACAATTGGTTTGTGTATATTTCACGTCCAAAGACCCTACTGTAGGTCATCTAGGATGGGATCAACAGCTTAACATTACTGTTAAGCTGCGATACGTTTACATATGGATAAGCATAATCGAAATCAAACCAAGTACAACGGGCACAAAAATGCTGAGCATACCTATCGAGATGACACTGTAATCAAATGCACAGATAAAATATTTAGAAACTACCTCATTCAACGGGAAATAAATTAAATAAATTACGACTGGTATTAGAAACAAATGCATTAGAATTTTGAGAAACAGCTATTAAAGAGTATATAGAATAAGTTGAAGGCATGGTGACATCCTGGTACCACACCATGCCCTCAACTTGTTCTATATACTTTTTAATGGCTACTTCTCAAAATTCTAATGCATTTATCTCATTCAAATTTGATGCCCACAGAATAGGATTATGTATAATTAGGAAAGAAGCAAAGGAACTCGATAACTCTTCTTAATAATTTTTGGGTTCTTTTTCTTTAAAATGTTGTGCTAAAGTTATGCTGAGCTAAACAAGATTTTCATTCATTTTTAGAAAATACTAAATGACTGGTGCATAAGAAGGACTTGATGGGGGTTATATCCCCCCCCACCACCATTATGAACTTTCTGCATATGCCAATCCACTGCATACACACAGTTCAGCTCTTAGTAATACTTTCTCAGCTTGGATCCATTCAGTATTTTCTTTTGATAGCAGCAGCAGCAGCACAGAAATGACAGGGTAATGGATCTTCAAGTCTGAAGACAGTTTAGTCACATCCGTTAACCAAGAAACGGAATATCAAGGCTGCACCAGCAAGAACCACTTAGAGCACGGTTTCTTAATCTGGGGTCCGAGATGTTATTGACTATTTACATGTTTTATGAATAAATTAGAATCTAATCATTTAATTTATATTCGTATTTTATGAACTGGATTGGAACAGGGTTAAAAAATCAGTTTTTAAATCAGGTGCACAAGTGCACTCAAGTCTTGTAAATTAGGTGCACTAAATACTAGTTAGGTGTACAAATAACGAATAGAAAGTAAACCTCAACATTAAAAACGAGTAAAATGTAAGCGTATCAATTATATTTAAGCATTAAGTTAAAAACAAATGAAACTTTTCAAAATTGAACATTCGTTTCTAATGACACAGATACATTGAGAAAATTATATAAAATTATTCCATAGGTCACTGTTCTTGAAAAATAGTAGCCATAGTTTTGAATAGTTAGGTGCACTGCATGCACCCAAATTAAAAATTTATGTGCACTTCATGTACCCAAATTAAAAATTTACATGCACTGCATGTACCCAAATTAAAAATTTACGTGCACAGTGCACCCATTAATTTCGAACCCTAAATTAGAAGCTTACTTTTTAAGTTTGGTTTGTTTATTCACAGTATCGTAGATTTAAAAATGGGACTTTTTAGCGCATGCTACTTCATAAGATAATTTCTATTCAACCAGATTTCATTTCATTAAGCGGCTGACTTTTTCAATTCAATTTATTTGGCAAAATTACAAAACACCACATATTATACATAGATAATATACAGTACAACTGGTGATTGGAAATGAAATACTTTGAAACAGTAATCATTATAGGTATAACAGTGTCACAAATTTCTCCCTTTTTTTTTTATATACTTCTAAAAATGTGATGGGTTCTTAAATGATATTACACTTGATTGGACACTTGTCCTGGGCACAAAATTTCTATTAGAGCAAGAGGCTGCAGAATTTTTTTTTTCATTGCAAATTATTTACCGTAGAAATCTGTCGAGCCGCTCTCCCCCAAGAAGGCGCCCTCCACCCCCTTTTTTTTTCTAAATCCGAAATTCTGAAAAACTGCATAAAACAACTCTTGCCCCTCCAAGGCCGGGTCCGGACAGGGGGCGTGCCCCCCCCCGAACAATTTTACATTAAAAATGATTATTTTCAAGTAAAAAATAAAACTAAACTTACAAGTGAAATTTTCAAGCTTTGCGCCCTCTCTGAAATTCTATTCTGCATCCGCCCTTGCCCACCCTCCCCCAAACTAAAAAAATATTAAATCCAAAAAATCACCATCAAATAAATTTATTTATAAAAATATCGTTATTATATCTTATAATAATGCATATAAGGTAGGCTAACCATAAATGTCGCTCCTTCTCTAACCTCCCACGATTTTTCGTAAATTTTTCTTAAAAAAAACAAATTTCTGCTAGTATGATTGGGGCGCATGGGCGTAACTAGCTTCGAAGTCTAGGCGGCTAACTTTTTTCTAGGTGGCGGCTGAACCGTATACCTCAATGCTTAGAAGAAATTTTCTAGGCGGGGGTTAGCCCCACCTAGTTACGGCAATAGAAGGGGCACCAAAAATCGTTGTGTCCACGGCACTTCATTCCATAAATCCAGCCCTAGGTGCAAGGACAACAAAGGTTACGTTGTGCCAGGACCTACAGTTTTCTGAGGAATCTGAACCTCTTAAGGCCGAAGTAACTAACCCCAGGACTACAGTGGACAGTTAGTTTCTAATCATCCTTTTTTGGACACCTTTTGGAATAGAATCTGAGTTAACAGCACCTTAAGCAAACACATTACTTCCGCATCATCAAAAAAGCACAACTGTAAGAAGTTTCAGAACCAGTTTGCTAAGAACCTGGTTGCTCTATTCAACATGTAGCAAAAGTATTAATAACAGCTTCTTATTTAAAAAAAAAAAGATAACCAATTCTACCCCATCATTGCACAGTACCACTTGTAACTAAATCGAATAATTGCAGTTACCTGCACCTTTCAAGAATCAAATTCGAAACCATGGAAAATGGTTATTTCTGATATTACAACTGTTATTTTGACACTGACAAAGAGCACAGTTCTCTCCGAACACACTGTGTTCTTAAACATTACATGAGTGTCGAGATAATAACTGTTATGGAATCTTGCGGTTGAACTTAACATTGTCTTGTTGAATGTTATTCTAGCGTAGCTTAAAACAGACCATTACCGTTGGTAACAGCTCTTTGTTGTTTCTGATAACATGCACCAAGTTGATGAACACAATGTAGAAGCATGTGCCGCTCATATACGATACATTATCCAAAATACAGTCCAAGATATTGTGCACTTGCGCTGTGTTGAACGATGATGTTGCTACAGGTGTGTCGTCAAATACCTGTCAAATAAACACACAGACACAATGCATAAATTATTTATAATTTACTTAATTTTTAGAATAAAAGCAAAAAATTAGCATGATAAATTCTGAATTACTAAGGTATGTTTATTAGTTATTTTTTAGACATTTAAAATAAATCCAGTGGGCATAAAAATGCAAAATAAATTATTATATGAATATAATACAATTGAATATCATCATCTTT
Organism: Dysdera silvatica; assembly: GCA_006491805.2. Taxonomy (NCBI): domain Eukaryota; kingdom Metazoa; phylum Arthropoda; class Arachnida; order Araneae; family Dysderidae; genus Dysdera; species Dysdera silvatica. The sequence goes on along the minus strand of QLNU02015359.1, from coordinate 57,451,517 downwards.
TGGAGTTATAGTGCTTGAAGGACTTTGGCCTCTTTAACGCGATCATTTCCCATTCTCCTTTATATGAAGTTTTTCTTCGCCATGCCCTCTTGCTCCATTTTTTCAGTCCTCCCACTACTTCATCTACTAGCCTTTTCTTGGGGACACTGGCATAAAAATAGTGCACGGCTTAGGTGATCTTGCCACCCGCCAATTAGATACCACTACACATCAGGCCTTATTCTAAGTAAACTTTTCAAGTGCACACTTTTCAATCCAATTTTGTTTGTGGAGTGGGGAGGACTTTAAAAAGTAATTTAACTAAATTCTTAACTACTTTCCTAAAAGGCAGTTATAACTACTTTTCTAAAAAAACGTAATTATAACTACAAATTGGCTTGTTTTTTCCAGGGATGTCGCCCCCAAAATTTTTGTTTAAAAATATACCAAAATGCATCAATATGGGTATATTTTAAACAAAAATATACCATATTGATGGGTATATTTTTGTTCAAAATAAATGCATGAATATGGGTATATTTTTGAACAAAATATATATTTGATGCATTTGAGAAAAAAAGTAGTTAACAATTTTTAACAGTTTAAGTTAACCACAGTATAGTTAACTACTCCCCATCACCACATATATTTGCTTACAACTTAAAATGATTACACAAATTTGCAATTTCAATTTTTAAGCAAATATGTATGATGACATTACAGATCACATACAGGGGGCAGAGCCATAAATTTTTTTGCCATTTAAAATCCGACTTCCTTTCGTCACAACTTTCTTTTTTCCCTGATCTACTACTCCAAGATTTGCTCTTCTAATTAAACACTCCAGAGTACCATGGCTGTTGGCTATGGGCCTGACTTACGCAATTCGATTAAAATGCATTATTTTAACTGACAGAAGACATTATTTAGTTATATACACATCATACTTTTCATAGCTCAGGTGCACACTTCAAAATCCTCGTAGCTCAGGTGCACACTTCAAAATCCCGAAGCGCACACTTTGTATTAAAAACATGCTTAGAATAAGGCCTGCTACACATCCTTCTCTTTAATGCATCACGTGATTTCCTTTAAATCTTCTTGAACCCACCATAATGTTTTAATTGATACCCTACTACTTGAAGGGTTACACTTTTTTCTTTTTTTTTTGGTTGGTCAGATCTTTTAATCGTAACTATTTTAATCTTTTCCATTTCATACACATGTCCAAGCCATTTAAGCCTTCTTTCATTTATTTCTGCGTCATAAGCCTTTAGATGATCACACAGAGGGTATATTTAATTTCTTTTCTCTCTGTCTCCCTCATATGATACATGAATACATGTATCATCATATGATGCATGGAAACTACTTACCATATTTGAATCTTTCATAGACCAAGATTTACGCCTACATAGGGAAATAATAATAAAATTATGATAGTTGCATGTCATGAATATTAATCTACTTTTTTTTTTAAAGAATAACAATAAAAGCAGTGATGAGTTGTAACAGAATACAGTAAATTACAAAAACAAGTAATTTTGAAATCTAACATGACACTTTTAATGTTGTTATTAGTAAAATATAATTATTCAATGCTTTAAAAATATGAAAAGGAATCACTAGAATATACTGTTACTTAATATATTAGAGCATTATTAATTTAGTTAATTAATAATTTATCCAACTGGTTAGACAGGCTGCCTTAAGAGTCTGTTCTATCGCCAAAAGCTGTGCAATGGGCCATCGAAGATAAGACTAATGGCTGCATGTAATCTTTGCCTAATTTTCAGAACCTTTGGACTGAATTATGGAACTTGGACCAGATTTTAAATATCGTTCACAGGAAGAAAAGAATTTAAAAAACTTTAATTCTGTTTCATTCTTCGGTTGATACTACTCAGTGTTTTACTTACAAAAGATATTAAAAGAATTCTCACCTCTTCAAGAGAAAGTCAGCGTTATGCTTTAGACACAGACTCAACAATATCGCAAAACTCTGCATGGACGGTATAAGGAGACTCTGATAACCACTATATATTGCATTTAGTTTGTCTCTCAAAATTCCCTAAATTATCAAAAAAATGGATTGTCAGATATCTACTACACAAATTGACCACCTATTTAAACTTCAACAATCTTGTCAAGTAACATCTATTAAAATTTTAATAATGAGGGAGAAATGGGCTATTACTCGATAATCCATGGAATTTTCAAGGAAAATCAGCATCTAAGACTCGCATAGTTTTTATATGCAAGAAATGTCAAACGTGTGCTTTGACCCCCCCACCTAGAACCTGATCACATTAGTAGATGAAACAGTTATTTAAATCTTAACAGTTAAACTATGAGGTTTGTAAGCAATCAAGATGGCCCCATGCGTGTAGACATCATGTATTAATTTTAAACTAGAGCGTTTTTTAAAGCAAAGGGGTGAGATAGAATTAATTTTGAAATTAAATGTGGAATCCACTTCCTTTTGGCTCAAATTAAAGCCCTTTGATCAACATATTACGAAGTTGGATATTACTGCCCATCCCAGAGTCAGCATAATTACCACCAAAGTCACTGGCACTTGACCACAAATGATGATACACTAAAATGTCTTACACATGCAACGAGATGTGTAATGGGTTTTTAATGTAGCATATCAATACATTTTATACAGTGTATTAGGAATCAATTGGAGCGAAATTCAATGAACATGGAGTGTTGCCATTTTTATGCTAGAACTGGTTGTTGGGCAGTAACACCACCTATTAGTAGAAAATGGCTTAGTAATAAGGAAATAGAAATACCCCAAAGGCAATCTATGTTGACAAATAAACTTCTGTAATATTAAAACTAAAATATAATTGTTGCAGATAGCAGTACTTTTGTTAACCCAATTTTTTTTAATTGCCTTCTATTCATATTTGTCAAAAAAAAATTACTCTAGGAAACCAGAACTTACTGGATAGCATCTCTCAATTTCTTCCAAGCATCTACATGCAGATGATCGTATAACGTGAGATTTTTTTTCATTAAAAATGGTTTCCAGTAGAAGAACAATAAAATCGATGATAAGTTTCGATACATTTTCATTCTATTACGAATATAATAATAATAAAAATATTTAATGTGAGCCATACTATTTATTAAAAACTGATTAAAACAATTTAAATAATGTATTAATTGCACAAATAATTAGCGAAAAAGCACACATAAAGGAATAATAAAAGTAATGCACATTAGTTCATATAAAATTAATAATTTGATATTTTATGTTGAGTAAGAAATTTCAATGATTAACCTTTAACTTACGGGATGGGTATACGGTATACGATCTGATGATATGACGTCTGATAATGTATACGACGGGATGGGTATAGGGTCTGATGGGATAGGGTATATCCCATCAGATTTATTTTCCAAAAAATGGGGCTGGGAAAGCCCTATCCCAGAAAATTTTAACCCCACTTTCGTGACTTTCCAAGTTAGTGGTCAGTTTAGTAGTACAAATGGTTTGATCGTGAGTGGTAAAGAGAAAGTTCATGAGATGAAGGTCTATTATACAAATAGGACCCCTTCCCTTACTTCCTCCTCTTCTTCACCATTTTGTATGAAAGGTAATAATCTGCTATTTATTAGAATACCAGATAGAGAGTTAAATTTTTTCAAATATCTGGAGTTAACAATGAAGAAGTCTTAACGGTTTTTGCAAGTGAGATGTACAACAGAGACATACACCTCCCTCCTGACATAGCGATGCTTTCAGGTGTAACATGTTGATTTGCATAGGAAGAAGGGAAGGAGGAAAAGATGCTTCTCCATACAGTAACAACAAATTTCTTTTTTCCAGTCCCGTAAGCTAAAGGTTAATAATGAATATTATGATAACAATCAGTTAAGTATTATAACTGATATCAATCAGTAAAGAGGTAGTGACAATGAGATCTATACATAAATACTACAGTAGGACTCATCACAACATGACGATATTTAGCGAGGAAAATATAGATCTTGTTAATATACTGATTAAGTGCAATACTATTTAATCGTTTTCAGTGAAAACAGGACTTTTTTTTAACCCTGGATTTAACGAGGGGGAAAATAAAAAGATTTTTTTAGATAAATTGCAGAAAGTTCAAATAGCATTTAAAAAAAAAACAAGTGATCCAGGATGTCTTTTTAACTGAGGCAAACATGATGGAACACGCTTTCCAGCACTTCGAAAGGGAGAATTTCGGAGAACTCTCGTCTCTTTCAGAATACATAATAAGGAATTCATGATAAATGCTTTTTTTTTTGGGGGGGGGGTAATGGATTACACTGATGACTGCATTTATGTGCTAAATATTTTACGACCGAAATAAAATGCATAAAAATACTGAAAAACCAATCAAATAACTGTAGAACATTTTTAAGCATCTACAAATAAACCTTATTTGGAAATGCTCAATTACTAAAACAAGTTCTTTTATATCACATTTTTTTCCTTTTCATTTAGCTTATTTTTCTGAAATGTACATAGTTAATGCAATACATCATTGATTAAATTTTAAGCAAATTCAAAGATTTTATATTCAAAATTAGGTTCAAAATTAGAAATTTTAAATTCTAAAACTGAATTAGCAAGTGACAAAATACAAACAGCATTTTCATTGGTACCAAGCTCCTCGTTGTATATGTGTCATACTGTATTAATTAGTGTCAATTTATTAATTGTAATTTTTATACCAAACAAGAAATTAGAGTAAGGTAGTTATCTACCCAGTTCTTCCATGTTAACAGGACAGTGGTTGAAGTGATGAGGAGCTGACTTTTAAGAAGCTTTTTTTCAACGTTTTCTTCGATGGACACGTAAAGATTTTTAAATGAACTGATCACTTTATCCAACCTGGAAGAAATGCATGAATGTGAATAAAACACATATGGAAGATTTTGGTCAGTTGGACAATTAGTTAATTGAGGACAGCTATTTATTAAAGACAAAATTTATAGAACAAAACACAAGCTTTCTTTGCATTAAATTTTGTATAAATAGGACAAAGTGCTGAGTTTTGTTGAATTAGAGCACCCCAGCGATGACGTCCACCACTTTTGGTTTTGACTTCCAAATAAGCTTAATCGGATGCAAATGTGTCACGAACGGCAGCATAGCTAGGGCAATCGCCCAGGGTGGCAAAATATCTAGCTACACCACTGGTCATGAAACACTGTCAATCCCTTAACATGGTATACCCATGAAAAACAATTGGCAAGTTGTTTGTTGTAAAACTGTTTGATTGCAGAGTAAGTTAAAACACTCTGGTATATACGGAGGGTCCACGACTCAACTCCGGGTCAGGACCGTGTCTCTTTTTCTTCTTTTTTGCCAAAAAAAAAAGGAAGACGCCCTAGTTTATGCTCAAATACATGTATAAAAAAATACTAGACATCACAATTCCCTCTCCCTAAAAAAAATACAAAAACATGCTCCGGTAGTTTCGTGTGTTGACGTTGACAATTATGTTTATATCCTGAGAAGGGTAATAATACCTTACAAAGGACTGACAAATATCAGCATTATCGGATAGTCTGTCATGCATCAAAATGGTTGGATAATCAAAATGGCGAGCATTAGAAAAGAAATAGTTAAATTTACATTATGTTTGCACATTTTAAATCCTAAAACTGTGCCATAGGTGATCTGGGATGGGATTGATGACTTAATGTGAGCTCCACAACACATTTGCACACCAAGCTTGCTGGGGATCGAACCCAAGTCAATGAGCTCAAAGATAGCAGCTATAACCATTTGACCACTGGAGCACCATGAAGGGTAGGAAAAAACTAGAAAAACGCTAAACTTATCACCGATTTTCATCTGAAATATCGTATCATTTTAAAGCAAACTTAGTGATACATTAGTAATGTTATGTTAATTAAACTGACCACAGGATTTTTAAAACCATTAATTAGGAAAAACAATTATTTAACTATTCTTAAATGTGTTTTATTTTCTTATAATTAAACATAACATCAATAATAAGAAACTATATATGAGATCCTTATTGCATCCAATTTTGTGAATATTTCAGGACTACTTAAGCATTAGATACAGGACACAAAATAACATTTCTACATGAGGTCAATTTAGAGACAATTATCCCTCATTAGAGAAACAAACATAATTGCAACTGGATAAGAGCATGAAAACAACATGTAGATAATGTCAATAGAAAATTTTTTGAGGGATAATAATATTGTACAAAATGATTACCAAGAGTTAGACTAACAATTTGGTACTTTTCCATTAGCGCCACGCCACTTACGATTTTTATTGTAGACGCATGTTTACGATGATTTCCGTTAGCCCGATGCAACTTGCGATTTATTTTGTAAACACCTTTTTACGATGATTTTGCTGATGAAAACATCGTTAGTTAATGTTAGTGTAGGATGTTTTCTGAGTTATCGTTAAAAAATTTATTTATGATATTTTTTATTATATATCTTCAAAATTTTACATAAGAAAAACGACGAAAGGAGACCCCTTCTCATCGTTTTGCGACTCTTGACTGTTCTGATCACATTCGATGTACGCTACCTGAATCAATATTATGTTGCAATAAGTATTTCTCACGCAATTAGTACATTTACCCGAATCACAGGAACCGAACTTGGGGGAGACCTTCCAGATCCCCCCCTCCCCCCCCATCACTTTGTGACCATTCTGATCACGTTCGATGTGCGCTGCCTGAATTAGTAAACGATGAAAGGAGAATTCATTTTTCCTGTAAAAACAAAATCGCAGAATGCTCATAATTTGGTAATTACCAAAAAGTATAATCCATCTAAAATTATTAACAACAAAAACACAGGATTCAGACATAAAACAGCACTCATTCTGCAAAATGTCAACAAACAAACAAAATGAACGAATCGTAAACTTACGATTTTTTAGACAACAAAAACATTATAAAGTTACGATTAAATACGAATAATTATGATCAATTACAGCGACCAAGAAAAAAATCATAAATGGCATGGCGCTAACGAAAAAGTACCAACGATTTTGACTACCTTGTATTCTAGTATTTTTCATATTTCAATGATCTCTTGATGTCCTGCCCGGCCCACCCACTGGTATATACAGAGAGGTTGATGGGGTTACAACCCCCATTGCAATTTTGTATATATATATGAATATTTGGAATCGCAGTTCTGTAACTCTCTCTGCCTCGTAAGCTTATAACCTTCCTTATGATTTTTCTGCATATGTCGTTGCACTGCCCCCACCTTCTAAATTTTATTTTATATATGCTCTAACTCAGCGAGCACAAAAGAATAATAGAGGGAAGGCAAGCCTCAAAAAAGTGCCGCCATTTACAGCCATATTGTTGGTCTCATGAATACCATTACATGAAATGAAGCAATGATTTTGTTTTGGATTTTTTGACAGAATAGTTTACATGGAATTGATGTTCATTATTAATTAATTAATGTTCATCCTTATTAATTAATGAATAATGTTCACATTCAAGAATGACAACATGGCAAAAAACTGGCAACACAACCTTCGCGTATTGAGAATACATTAGGTGCCCTCTATTATTCTTCAGTGCTCCCTGCTCTAATTAAACTATGTTTCACACTACTCCTAAAACAGGCTATGTCAGCACAGAAGTAATATGTTTGTTCAGCATACAAAAAATCTGAGTTAGAATGTGGACTTTTTAGTTTTCTGGAGAAACAGATCCTAGTTTGGGCAGAAAAATTGAAAGTCTTCCACAATAACATTAGAATTGAACACAAGTTAACGGTATAGTAGATAAATAAATCACTTCCATACTACCTTACGGTGTTCAAAATTAATACTAACATTAACTCATCTTGAATCAATACACATGCTTGTCCTTGGAATAACAGAAGCAAATGAACTTTGTGTTGAACACCTATAGAATCTGAATACAAATCCTGAAAATATTAAAAAAATACAAATTACACAATTTCAATATAGAAGTAATAACAGTTTATTTTTAAATATATATGACCAGGTTTTCAAAACGAGGGTTTGTCCAAAAGATGGGACATCGATAAAAACAAACTTTTCTTTTCTTTTATAATGAATTTTATTTTACTATGAATACAAGGTTCTGCCTTATATTAGAGAAAACCGGAGTTTCCCTGACTCTCTTACAAAATCACCTGACCAATCGCAAACAAAACTTTCAAGTAAATTTTGGTGGCAGGAAAAATGATATCACACATTTGTGGGAAATTTTGCTATTACAGTAGAACCTCTGCTAATCAAAACAAAGGGGGTAGGCATGGTATCAGATAAAAAATAAATTGTGATTTTTTTAAATTAAAAGATGGAAATACTGGGGAAAAAAACTCAATATGAACTCAAATAATTACTTACTAAAATTACATACAATATGTACTGTATTATGTTGTCACCAGAATGTTTTTAATTGCTTTTTTTGAAAAAATCTTCAATTTTCCATTGCTTCTTTCTTCCTATCATTCGTGCAACAATATCTGGCCGTCTTTTCATAAGAACATCTGAAGGTTGTGCTTCATCAAATTGTCCAACAACATGTAATATAATGTGCAACATAAAAAAAATGCAGTATATGCTGTAGTTTGCAGGAAAAGTCTGTAGAGTATTTCAGATAAGCTTTCATGCCCTAAACTAGTAGAAAAATTCTAACCTCTGAAACTCTCGGCAGCGGCAATATGGCTGCCATACTCTAGAACATTGTCCTCATTGTCATCTCCTTGTGTCTGGAGCAGCATCATGTCAACGATGTCTTAGTCAGTAAAATCAAGTTCAGAATTTTCGCCATTTACCCGTTCCCTAATCTCACTTTGACTAATTTCTTTACACCCAAGAACATTTTCTAACAGGTCTTGGAAGTTATCTCCTACTTCATCAAAAAATCTGAATTCCGTCGAATAGTTTATCTCAACGTTTTACTAGGGCAGATAATTTTACTTCCTCACAAGATTGGGAACACCAGTAGACAACATGTTCCATGTTGAACATTTCTATGATGTCTACGACACTTTTTGAGTCATTTGAATCTTGTAAAAGATACTTTCGAAAAAACCTCGGTAGTGCCTCTTGAAACATTCAAACACTTCTTGGTCTAAGGGTTGAATCAATCAGGCTGGTAACATTCACTGGCAAAAATTTCACAATTAAAAAAAAAAATCTTTTTAATACTGTGGATATTTTGGTTAATGGAGGGTCTACTGTATAAATAAGATTAAAAATGTTTTTGGTGTTACTGTGTCCACTGGGCGATTTCATTTCAGTTGTTTCCTTGTGCTCATGTGTCCATGGCAAGCCTTGGTTTGATTTTGTAGTTCCAGTTTTCTGATTTAAAAGTGTCTTGGCATTGCTACTGACGTTTTTCAGCTATTGGGGGTCCTTATCTTCACTTTGGGAGCGATCCGTGTATTGTGAGCATCTGAATATGTTTTATGGTTTGGAATTGCATACATTTGAAACAGCAGATACAGAATAGGTGAGTTTATTTACAAACCTTTCTTTTTTTAAATTTTTACTATCGCAGCACTTACTAATTCAGCAGGTTTAGATTTAAGAATATACTTCATACTTTTAGTAAATGGGAGGGAGGTGTGAAGGGTGACTATGCTGGTACCAATTCAAAAAACATACCATTGCTGCAGCTATGAATTCATCCTGTTACGATCCTAGAATTTACTACTGTTTTCTGCAAGTAGAGGGGGGGCAGGGGGCATGGGAAGTATCCACAACTAAGCTGGCATTTATTCAGGAAGCATACTAGGTCCACAACCACTCAAAATCAACATCCCATAGTAGCCGAGGTCGAAATGGCTGTTGGCATCCATTTTGGCGATGTTCATAAAAATCGCCATGATAGTGAACATAACCCCTGCATTTTTACCCTTCCTGAAAACCTACCCTTTCGAAATGTGTGGGAACCCTGCAATAATATTTTTCAATTGTGTAAAGTTATTCTTTCCCTATCAAATCAGTTTGAAAAGGTGTATATTCAGTTTTAAATATATACTGTTCAGTGGGACATAAGAAAGGTGCTCAAGTCCCCCCCCACCTCCCACCATTGAATATCACAGCACATTGTTTTCTCTAAGGCCGCATTACATAATCTTCTTTAAAGCCACTTGAGCCCCCACCCCCCCAAACCATGAGTTTTGAATTACTACACTCAGGTCTGTCCCAAAAGGGTATGCGCTGTGTGCGCCTCGTATTCTCAAGAAATTTTGACTCAATGCTTTTTGATTGAAGCAGCAAGCACTGCATACTCTCAATAAGTTTCTTTGGGACACCACTGACTAAACTACTGTTTACATATTACGTTAATAATTATGACTGCATATGTTGTTAATAAGTTTTAAGCATGTCCGTATCTAGGGGGGGGGGGACCGTAGGGACCGGTCCCTACTCGGAAACTAAATTTTTAATGGGACTTGGCTACGGCCTTGCATGCTTTGATTGTATCGATACATGCTGAAAAAAATTTTGACCCCCCCAAATTAAATCCTGGCTACGATCTCTCTTTTAAGAATAGGGTAACAATATTACACTCGTTACCCAAAACTCACTCTATTCCCTTGAAAACGCTGCAAACTCTGCTAGACTGCCATATCACGTGAGAGTGTGACCTCACGTAGGTGTGTACGAAACACAAATAAGCTGTGAGCGAACGCGTCATGTTTTTCTCGGATGCAAGGGGATTTTTTACGAATCAGTATTTTTCCTATCTCAGTTAAAGCCTAGTGGGGGGGGGGTGCCCCCACATTCCCCGCCACCAAAAATAACCATCAGTAAAGCACGGAGTAGTACTCTCCTGCCGTAGAAAGCAATGGCAGCTAGTCACTGTGTGCCAATTGCCAGGTTTTGAGTTCTTGGAAACACTGCACTAGATTCTGCTAAAATTGCGCTAGTTTTAGGGGGGTAACGAACATGATATTAAAGCCATAAGTTCTTATGAAACTTTAATATTTACTGAATCTTTTTAACAGGTGCGCTAACTTGAAAAAATTTTCGAGGGAGGGCTTAAAGTTCGCGTTTTTTCACTTTCTAGTGATATAGCTTCATTGAATCTTAATAATAGATATAAAAATGAACCATGGAAAAGTTTATATACCTTTAACATATTCATACAAAGTATATCGGGCGAAACTTTTTGATTATCCAATGATTTTGGATCCTCCCGAAATCGAACAAAACTTTTGAACCATTCTACTCCTAATACAGATTCACCCATAGTTTATTATGTATATAATTAATAAAAAATATAATCACACAGTTATATAATAAAACATATAACTAATAATTTTATACAACTGTAGTTAATAGCCAAACTTCATTTGTATCCACGATTAGAATTGAAAACAACAATATAAACAAAGATCACGTGTATGGAGGACGTGCTGCCAAAGATGACATATTTTCTGGAAAGTTAATTGAGTACAAAGTTGTAGGAAGATCGGCCGCAAATGACAGCTATGTATTCCAAGATATTTTCGACAAAGTTACTGTACAGGGTCAAATAAAAGTTGTCATGAACCTTAAAAATTCACTAAAAAAAAGCAATTATCGCATTGACGTCGGAGCTGGGCAAAATACTTGGAAATATATATTTCCGATACAAAATACTGGAGAATTTGTATTTTCGATACAAAATACAAAATATTTCGAAATCTCTGCTTTCGGTGCAAAATGCAAAATGTATTTTAAAATACTTTTCGAAAATACAAATTACATTTAACAAATCCTTTTTTTACTTGTCGTTAATGCACTTGGGCAGACTAAGTTTGGCTTAATAATTTCATTATCTTAACTATATCATCATAATTTCATAGTAATATATAATCGCATAATTCCATAATATGTCAACATAATTTCATATGTCACAATCATTTCATATTGTTTGTGAATCCACATTTACAATTGCAAAAATATTTGATAAGAAATGAAATCGATATTTTTTAATTCTTGGCGCCATAAGACCAGTGCCGTATTTCCCAATAGGCTTTACTAGGCTATGGACTGGGGCGGCAAAATTTAAGAGGCAAATATCAAATTATAAAACTTTTTTTTGCTTGTATATTTTCTAAAATGACAGTAAATATTTATTTGGTATGGGCGGCATTTTATCATTCTGCTTGGGGCGGCAAAACCACGAGACGGTATCAGATATAAAAAAATAAACAGTGAATAACAGTATATGATATAACAAAATAATACCATATGATGATATAATCAGATGTTTTACCGAGAAGACAGCTAGACGTCATGCTTGCCATGTAAATTCCAGTGCTTGATAGGCCCTTGTATTTTTGCCAAATTTAAAATATATTTCTATAAAACTGAATTGGATTTATCATATACCAAAAAGAAAGTAACACTGTAAAGTAAGTTAATGGTGTCTCATGTTTATGTTTCAATTCATGAATTAGTTTTTCCTCATCTTTTCTGTCCATACACAGAGGCGGATTAAACCTATTGGAGGCCCTTGACAGTAAAAGTATCGAGGTCCTCAGACCCAAGCCCCAAAGCAAAAACATTGTGTAAGGAACTGATGGTATTTTCGAAAAGATTTCAGTAGTAAATTTTTAGTGAGTTGCTTAAACCGGCAATATGTAGCTAATAATAAACTCAACGTTTCAAGAAAAATCAGAAATAATTTTTAAAAATTTAACGTTAACTAAAGTTACCCGAGTGCTTAAAAAATGTTTTGTATATGAATTTGCGTCTTGATTTCTCTTTGGCAAATTCATCAATTATTTTTGCAGTATCTATTTTGCCCGAAATTTTTTGTTCTACGTGTAGTATAGCCATATTGTTCAACCTATGCTCTCCCATCCTACCCCTTAAATGGTTTTTAACGTATTTTAAAACTGACAAAGATCTTTCACTTGATTCATTTGATATTGGCATTGTTAAAAATATTTTCGAAATAATATCTACATTAGGAAAAGTTCCACTCTCTTTGTACACTTCGAACTATTATTCAATAGCACTTCTGGCTATTTATTTATCAACACTTCTGATTATTTATTTATCAGTTTCTTACGTTCTTATTATTTCTCATGTTTTAACAACATATATTAATATTCTTTTCTAATATTCTTGCGAACTTCCCTTATCATTTATAATTTTTTAATGTCATTTAATTTCGTCTCCAAACATCATTTTTTCGTTCTTTAATCTATATAATTAATATAATTATTATTATTCATAACTTTTACAAAAATAGAGTAAACAACACTTATAATTCGATTGGACTCTTTACGTCCTGGTATGTATATCCAAGCGATAAATACTCACTATTACTAATAAATTTGACATCCACGTTTAAAGCTCATACTAGATTTTTTTTTTCTTGGTATAGGAGAAAAAGAGACGCCGTTTCCATCCTGGATTCGAACCAGGATCCCTCCATGAGCCTGAAGTGTCTTACCCGCTAGACAAACGAGGTTATGTAACAACACTCTCTTTCTCTGTATGTAAAGATATAAGACATTATTACCTTCTTAGGGCTAGCACAATTGCCAAATAGTGGTTAACACGTAATACCAAAGGGGCGAGTTTTTCGTGGAAGATTTTTTATTACTAATAAATTTGACACCCACGTTTAAAGCTCATACGACAGCTTTTTTTTTATGTATAGGAGAAAAAGAGACGCTTGCCCCATCCTGGATTCGAACCAGGGTCCCTCCGTTTAGCCCGGAGTGTCTTGGACCGCTAGACGAACTTGCCCAGGTGGCTTTGTGTGTTGACCATTATTTGGCAATTGTGTTATCCCTGAGAAGGGTAATAATATCTTACATAAATACTCACTGATAAATGCTTTCAATAATAATGATGCACCAATAATCCTATTAATCATATGCGTACAATAATACGCAAAGAGTTGATTTATTTAATTTTTTTTTAGGTTTTATTTATTCTGTAATAATACTTATTTCTTTAAAATGATAATAATTCAAAGGGAGTTTCAGAAAAATTAACATAATCGTAGCAGGACATAAATGTCCTCTCGCCTTCGAAGGTTTATCCAGAAGATCCGATTTTCGCGCGGAAATATTGTTTAATGATTTTATATATAAATATGAGATTTTTTTTTCTTCTCGTTCAACTACCTTTTAGTATTCTCGAGCGGATGGTATATATATATATATATATATACAGGGGAGAAGTGGGTCCTCTCTAAGGGCGCATACCTTGGATTTTCGGAGAGCGCGAGTACTTGCGCATTTGAAGGCGTAACTCCTATTGCCCATGAGGGCGCACCATGTCGGCGGCCCTGTCCGCACCTGTATAAATATACGGAATACGTATTAAGGCGAGTGCCTAGAGGTAAAAAAAAAAAAAGCCGGTCTTCTCATCTTTTTATAAGAAAAATGGTATTATTGAGAACAAGGTGTCCATTTTCATTTCACTTATTTAATAATACATGGCGAAACTGCAGTTATGACAGTAGCATTTAATCGTTATAACACTCATTGTTGAACTAATATGACTTTTAATTTAGCTTAAATTTAATAAAAGAACACTCTGTACTTAGAATGCGGGAATAATATTAAATATTGAATCTTTCGTTTTTTATGTTGTGGCAGTTTTTAACTAGGAATCCCTTGAGCTCGGGGACCCCTGGCGGCTGCCAGGTCCGCCTGCCGCTTAATCCGTCACTATCCATGCAAAAGTTTTTGTCCTGCCACTGATTTGGGGAGGACGTGTAGGAAGGGACGGAGAAAAAAGTAGCGTAAGGGCATCGAAATGGTAAATCGCGCTCATACGGTTAACTATATGCGCTATATAACGTTAATTAGTCTCATGAATTTTAGATATATCTGGTGGCAAATTTAAGGTCATGAGCACTCCGAGAAGGGAGACAATAGCAGCAGGACGATTTAAGTGTGAAGGGGGGGAGGGAGAGCAGAGAGCCCCCTTGATCTAACAAGGATTTAAAAGCAAAAAGCCTAACTTTTTGCCGCTGATTAGAATAGCAAAAAAATAATTCATTAAAAAAATAATCATTTAGATTGAAGTTGAAGAAGCTTAGAAAAATATCGAATAAAGTACAAAAATGTTCGTCAGTGATATTCATGTCAAATTAGCACTGTAGTAGCTCAACAAACTTCGTATTATAGATAAATATATATATTTAAAACAAGCGCACAAGGCAATGAGGAAGTCAACATTTTATACGAAATGTGTTTTATATTTCAGAAAACCTAATATAAACAAAATAAAATTTTAATTTATGTTTTCAATATCTAACTACCTTTTCATTTTGAGTTATATTTTATAAATATATATTAAATCTGAAAACGAGAGCAAGAGGTAAATTATCCTTACGATGCAC
This sequence comes from Dysdera silvatica, assembly GCA_006491805.2. Taxonomy (NCBI): domain Eukaryota; kingdom Metazoa; phylum Arthropoda; class Arachnida; order Araneae; family Dysderidae; genus Dysdera; species Dysdera silvatica. Next base: position 57,436,179 of record QLNU02015359.1, on the reverse strand, counting down.
ATATGAAAATCCAATAAGAACAATTAAAGCATTGGTCTTCAACCCGCGGGCCACTTGCAGCCCTCCGACATGTTTTATATGCCTCATGAAAAAATACAAATTGTTTCACACAAAAATAACGTCCCTTGATTCCTTTGAGCCTTAAAGCTGTGTATTTTATGTGGGTTGGGACACCCATCCCTATACACATGAAACGACACGAGTGTGTAGACAGTGATGGTAGAGCATGCGTGGAAACGGAGAAGACTCTGAGACGTGAAGCAACTGAGGTGGAGGTTGGACGCAGGGAAGTGACACTTACAATGATATAAGAATATAGCGGATTTACCACCGCGACGATATATAGCTGTGATGATATACTTATGAAGAATTAGGATAATTTGTGTTATGTGCTTTAATGTAGAAGACACAACGTTGTAACTTTGTGAAGTAGCTGTAGCAATTATTCATTAAAGGACATAATATTTATCCATAGAGAGCTTCATAGTGCTTCATTCTAAAGCACAGTCCCACATTTATTCTGTTCACATTTTCACATTTCGTAATAAATATCTTAAAACACTTGAGAACTAAAGAAATGCGCAATCTTACCCTCAATTGTGTTTTACAAGCGGTAGCACGGGTTGCCAGTGCCTGGGGCAAGTTAAGTATCGCGCCCGCTTAAACCTTCCAGCACTCCCATCCTCCAGTCCAATATTGACCTCTCTCCCCAAGTGCATGTAATTGTATTCGAATATGAGCATTTTATCAATTGAAAGGACTATTTGTAATAATCAAAATACCAATATATTTATTAAAATTTTTATAAGTACTATAGGCAATATTTTAATAAGGATATGCTATGACCATCGCTACCACTTGGGCATACATATACATCATAATTATGCAATGTTAGGTGTTGACATACAGACGATATTCTTAATTCACTTTGGGCATTTTCCCAGGGCGCAAGTGGCAGCGGGTTTTTTTTTAATTAATTGCAAATTATTTACAGTAGAAATCTTTTTATCAGCTCGCCCTCAGCAGGCGCCTCCCACTCTTTTTTTATAAATCTGAAAATTTGAAAAATTGTATGAAACAACCCCTGCCCCCAAGGCCGGATCAAGGTAGGTGGCCTGCACCCCCCTGAGAATAATACATTTACAGTAAAAATGATTATTTTCAAGTAAAATATACTTAACTAAGTTAGTAAATTAAACTTACAAGCGAGATTTTCAAGCTTTGCGCCCTCACTGAAATTTTGTTCTGCATCCGTCCTTGCGCCCTTCCTGAAATTTTGTTTTGCAGCAGCCCTTGCCCCCTCCCCCAATATCCAAAAAATCATCAAATGAACTAGATTTATTTATAAACATATCGGTATTATAATTTATAATAATGCACATAAGATAGGCTAATCATAAATGTCGTCCCTTCCCTGTCCTCGCAATTTTTCGTCGCATTTGGTGGGGCGAAACGACAGAATTTTATTTTTTCTGCTAGTACGGCGGGCGGGGGCATGGTCATAACTACCTGCAAAGTCTAGGTATAATATCTTTTCTAGGTATAATATCTAATATCTGTTTGTATAATATCTTTTCCCTAGGGGCTGACCCATTTTCTACGGGGGCTAAACCGTATACCTCACTGCTTAGAAGAAATTTTCTGGGGAGTTAGCCCCCCTAGTTACGCATTGTAAAGGGGTGTCAAAAAAAGTTGTGCCCAAGGCGCCTGGTATCGTAAATCCGGCTCTGATTACATTCGTCTAAGACAGAGTTTCACTTAATTGCATTTTCCAGACGAACCGAAATTTACACAAGTAATGACAATAAAAGCTAATGGAAGCGTTTTGCGCGTTCTAGGAAAACACTTCCATTGGTTTTTTATTGTTTGAGTCAGTCCTCGACGTTTTTTCATTATTGCGGCGTGAAATATGCCTAATGAGCTTGAAATTTCATTTCTTCCATTCACACATCGGCTATTTTCCTCAAAATTTGGGAGCTGTGAGTGAGGAACAAGGATAAAGATTCCACCAGGACATTAAAGAGATGGAGAGGAGGTATCAGGGAAGATGGAATACACGGATGATTGCCGACTACTGTTGGATGCTGCAGAGGGATTTTCCAGATACTCCCCACAAACAGAATTTTACGAAGAGAAGCATTGAGGGAAATAAAAACGTTATTATCATGCCTATGTGATTTTGCACTAATTGAACTTTGAGTTACTGTAAATTTTTACACTAAAAAAAATCATTAACGTGAGTCTATTTTCATTTCAGTAGGATCTCGCTTTAATACACATACTTAATTTGTTCAAAAACGTGACGTCCTATAAAAAATCGGACATCATTTTCAAATTCAGCACACCAAAAAACATAGAATTCACGTTAAATAACCAAAACAGCTTTTAAAAAATATGTTTTTGCAGACCTGTTTTATTTTTGCGTGAAACAATTTGTATTCTTTCATGAGACATAAAACATGTTGAAGGGCCGCAAGTGGCCCGCGGGTTGAAGATCAACGCTTTAATTGTTTTTATTGGATTTCATATGTGCGTCGTAGGGCTAATTTACCTCTTACTCTCGTTTTCATATTTAATATATATTTATAAGATACAACTCAAAATTAAAAGGGAGGGGGATGTTGAAAAGATAAATTAAAACTTCATTTTATTTTGTATTAGGTTTTCTGAAATATAAAACACATTTCATATAAAATGTGTCGATTTCCTCATCGCTTTGTGCACTTGTTTTAAATATATTTATCTATAATACAAAATTTTTTCCTTTATCAAATTGCAGAAAATTTTTTCCCAGGAAGGGGGATTTAGTGCAGTGAAGGAAAAAAATAGTTGAAATTTTTGTCAATAGGGGTCGCTTCATACATTCAAATTACACAATTTCGTGGAAAACTACGTTTATTCGCATTTAGTCAATTGCTTAGACGCATACCGTAGCACTAATTGTTCTATTATAATATTGAACAAGAACAAACATTTCGATTCACATAATTGCTGTGATCTGGATATGTGAAGCGTCCCCTATGAAGAAAAAGTTTAACTAATTATTTTTTTTATCACAAAAAGTCCCTTTTCGTGAAAATAATTCCACATAACTAAGTTTACGGTAAAACTGCCTTCATGAAAGAAGATTTTTTTATGGTAAAAAAAAAAAATTATATATATATAAATGGGAAAATAGTAGATAATGTAAATATAAATGAAAATGTAGAAAATCAAGCAAATAGATTGGTGAGAAATGAAAACAAATAAAAAACAATAGTAAACAATAAAATAAAAATACAAACAAGTTTATCAATGAAGAGCGCGCATGAAGCAGCAGCAATCAATATGATAAAATTATATAAATATGTGCTGTGCGAACGTCGGTTATTGCTCATATGTTTGCACCTACCTATTAATAATTTTCATTTACTTGCTTGATTTTCTACATTTTGATTTATATTTACATTATCTACTATTTCCTATTTATATATAGTTAAGTAACGCTTCACGCATTGAGATCGCAGCAGTTAGGCGAATTAGATTATAATTTATTGCGCAATATTATAATAGAACAATTGGTGCTGTGGTATGCTTCTAAGCATTTGTCAGAATGCAAATAAACGCAGTTTTTCATGAATTTCTGTGATTTAAATGTATAAAGTGCCCTCTATTGACAGAATTTTAAACTAACCCTTTTTCTATGCTACAAAAAATCCCCTCGTGATAATAATTTTTCTGCAAAGCGCTATCAAATATACAAATTTCTTTAATTGCTAGAATTTTTGAAATATTTATGAACTTAGGGACACCCAGTATATCGATGTAGTATAAATATATCAAAACAAATATATTGATACATTGTTCACCCCAATATCGACATAAATATACCGATATACAGCCAAACCCCGTTACAGCATTATGAGAAACGGATTATAACAAGAGGAAATAAAACGTTTGTTTTGGTTACACACTCGCATTCAAAATATACAAAACGTAAACCCTTTATTGCCAGACCTGTTACAGCGAGCAGAAGCCTAGTAAAAATTTTCCGCTTTGCAAAAAATAAATAATAAAAATTCCAGAAGTTATGACGTCCGATCTTAGTACTTCTGAAGATATTGCCACTGATATATAGGGTGTCTCAACACCAGGGTTACAAACATCTAGGAGGGGTAAGGTGCAGCTAGACGAACAATATTTGTCATAGAACCTAGGGTCGCAAACCACTCACAGCGTTAGTTCTAAAACCGTCCAGCATGCACAAATATTTACAACCAGTGCGTGAAAAGCGCCAGATAAAACTCAGGTCAGCTGCTCAAGTGCATAGATGATTAGGACATCGCATTTTGCGCTTCTCATGCACTGGTTGTCACTATTTGTGCATGCTGGACGGTTTTAGAACTGGCGCTGTGAGTGGTTTGCGATCCTAGGTTCTATGACAAATATTGTTCGTCTAAGTGTACCCTACCCCTTCTAGATGTTTGCAACCCTGGTGCTGAGACACCCCGTTTAAGCTGCAAAAAATCCCGAATCGAAGAATGATAGCAATGACGACTTAGCTATCGATCCACTATCATCCTGAATGATATAGAATGGCATTAGAATGTTGCGAAAATGTACGAAATTTTCATATTAAAATATCTACGACTAGGGCCGGTTATCGCATAGACCAAGGACGGGGAACCTTTTTGGGCTGGAAGGGCGCATTAAGTTAGCTGTAGTCTAAGGACGCATTCAAGAAATTTCACTTAGATATAGGGGTGCAGCAATTTAAAAATATTGGGGTTAAGCAGTTTTTCAACAGATAATGTGATTTGGCCTGGAACTGAACAGTGTGCTTTGCTACCCGATGAGGGGAGGTTTGAGCTCCCATTTCCCACGCCATTGGTTAGATGTATAGCAGGGCCCAATTTTTCGAACTCCGTTTGATTAAATGGACACACAACTGTACTTATTATTATCTTAGTAGACTCTCGTTCAATACTTTCGGTAAAAATATTCATATTCACTTTCTAATGTACTTCTGTCTTAAGAGGGAAACCGATACAAATGGTAAATATTGACCATATAAAAAAGAGCCCTTCTGGTTTCTAATGTTTTAATTGTGATGGTCAGTTTGAGAAGATTATGTCGTTGATACTTTTTTTATCTTTTGCATTTTAAATACGTTCATTTCAGATAATAATAAAAATAATGTAACTAAATAAAAAATCATATGAACAAAATCATATTAATTAAAATAAAAGGACTTGCTTTGTAAAATTTAGATTCATCCAAAAAGCCGTACCCAGGATCGGATTTAGGCTACGAGGTGCCCTGGGAATAACGATTTTTGGCACCCCGTCCATTGGCGTGACTAGGGGGGGACTAAACCCTTAGAAAATTTATTCTAAGCATTGGGGAGATACGGTTCAGCGCCCCCATTTAGAGAAAAGTTAGTCCCCTAGACTTCGAAGCTAGTTACGCCCATGCACCTATTCCGCCGTCCCCCCCAAAACCAGTGGCCCTGGATAGAACTAACCACATTGAACCCCCTAACCACGGATATATTATCCCCTGTAAATTATTTCAGCCGATTTAGCGCCCTTCCTCGACTGCGCCCCTCGCGTGACCCTTCCCTTAAGAGAAAAGCTGATCCTTCAAAATTTCGTTGGAATAACGATTTTTGGCGCCCCGTTCATTGGCGTAACTAGGGGGCACTAACCCCCTAAAAAATTTCTTATAAGCATTGGGGAGATACGGTTCAGAGCCCCCACTTGGAGAAAAGTTAGACCCGAAGCTAGTTACGCCGCCCATGCACCTATCCCGCCATCCCTACAAACCAGCGGCCCGCGGTAAAACCGACCACATTGAACTCCCTAACCACGGATATATTCTTCCTTGTAAATTATTTCAGCCGATTTAACGCCCTTGCTCTCCTGTGCCCGTCGCGTGACCTTTCCCTTAACACAAAAGCTAATCCTTCAGAATTTCGTTCATTCCAACTTTAAAAGTGTATAAATATAATAATAAACAGGCAAAGCATTATAAATGATCCATTTGGAAAGGTTTTCCTCTCTGAAATTTTTGAAACACAATTTTCCCAAACGCATATGTCCTTGCTTTTCAAGGCTAACCAAATTTACTACAAATGCTCTAATGGAGTCTTCCAACGCTATAGAAAACCTGTTCCCAAATCTTTGCGGCGGTTCTCTCTACCGCAGTTTTCTCTGACAGATTGGTGTCATACAGGGAAAACATTCCCAATTTAACACACTATAAATGCCAATTAATAGCCCAGTTTCTGATTACATACAGAAATATATTGCTTTTTGCTCAAAAAGTTATCGTATTTTATTTTCCAACGACGATGATGATATCGTGATATGATAACCTTTCATAACAAGTTTTTAAACTAAAATTTAAATCTTACATACCTTTTTCTACTCTTTTATTTACACTGAAGACGGTTTATTGGATGAAATGATTTCTCAGGCATGATTAATAACTGATAATGAATTGATAGTTTACACTGAAAGCTAAATTGCAAAATGCATATAAAAGCAGACTTTATTTTAATGGTTAATAAAATAGAATTATATAGAATTTAAATCAACTAATTAATAATTTAATTATATTCTATTATAATTAATTATAAAATAAAGAATTAATTAGAAGGCTTGACACCTGTTTGGAAAGACTTTAATGGAATGTTAATGAAATTAACACATGAATTTACAATAAACTGATGATATAACTACACAATGTATAATACATAATTTCTAATAACTTTTGACACAAGTCAGATTTTTAATACACTGCATGATAAAAATAAAGTATCAGGTATTCATGAATAGCAATTCTTTCCAAAATAATTTTACTTGGAAACACAAACTACATAATAGAACAGCATGTCACCGAAAAACAAAATACAGAATAAACACTTACTGTGTCCCTAATACTGCAGATATAAATATGTTGGATGAACTTAAAACAATTAATGCACCTTAGCTTAGCTACTACAGAGTAAAATTATGAAGGAGGGAACAAATTACCTTTACGTGAGATGTGTAATCCATTTGATTTGTAATCCATTGTATTCGAAGGGTTTCTTCACTTGGAAATTCGTGAAAGGATACATTACTTTTTCCTGACCGCGAGTTACGAAAGGGCATACAACAAGCCACTATCATTATTATCACAAATAAATATCATGTAAAAATTATAGAAAACCCAGAAACCCTTTTTAATCTTCGGTTAACTGCTGCAAACACATGAAAGGCATGTTTGTACCTGTCATTTGGCGTCCCCTATGAACAACCCCAGTAATTACTCCAACAGAAAGTGGGGACACCTTTAAAATTCACGTGAGCGGGCCTGTAGTAAAT
>QLNU02015359.1:57412614-57428730 GCA_006491805.2 Dysdera silvatica | reverse complement strand
GTGAATTAGATTATAATTTATTGCGCAATATTATAATAGACCAATTGGTGCTGTGGTATGCTTCTAAGCATTTGCCAGAATGCAAATAAACGCAGTTTTTCATGAATTTCTGCGATTTAAATGTATACAGTGCCCTCTATTGACAGAATTTTGAACTAACCCTTTTTCTATGCTACTAAAAATCCCTTCGTGATAATAATTTTTCTGCAAAGCGCTATCAAATATACATATTTCTTTAATTTCTAGAATTTTTGAAATATTTATGAACTTATAGGACACCAGTATATCGATGTAGTATAAATATATCAAAACAAATATACTGATACATTGTTCACCCCAATATCGACATAAACATACCGATATACAGCCAAACCCCGTTACAGCATTATAAGAAACGGATTATAACAAGAGGAAATAAAACGTTTTTTTTGGTTACACACTCGCATTCAAAATATACAAAACGTAAACCCTTTATTGCCAGACCTGTTACAGCGAGCAGAAGCCTAGTAAAAATTTTCCGCTTTGCAAAAAGTAAATAATAAAAATTCCGAAAGTTATGCCGTCCGATCTTAGTATTTCTGAAGATATTGCCACTGATATATAGGGTGTCTCAGCACCAACGTTAAAAACATCTAGGAGGGGTAGGGTACACCTAGACGAACAATATTTGTCATAGAACCTAGGGTCGCAAACCACTCACAGCGCTAGTTCTAAAATCATCCAGCATGCACAAATATTTACAACCACTGCGTGAAAAGTACCAGGTAAAACTCAGGTCAGCTGTAAAAGGGCATAGATGATTTGGACATCACATTCTGCACATCTCATGCACTGGTTATCACTATTTGTGATTGCTGGACGGTTTTAGAACTGACGCTGTGAGTGGTTTGCGATCGTAGGTTCTATAACAAATATTGTTCGTCTAGGTGTACCCTATCTTTCCTAGATGTTTTTAACCCTGGTGCTGAGACACCCCGTTTAAACGGCAAAAAACACCGAATCGAAGAATGGTAGCAGTGAAAATTTAGCTATCGATCCACTATCATCCTGAATGATATAGAATGGCATTAGAATGTTGCGAAAATGTACGAAATTTTCATATTAAAATATCTACGACTAGGGCCGGTTATCGCATAGACCAAGGACGGGGAACCTTTTTGGGCTGGAAGGGCGCATTAAGTTAGCTGTAGTCTAAGGACGCATTCAAGAAATTTCACTTAGATATAGGGGTGCAGCAATTTAAAAATATTGGGGTTAAGCAGTTTTTCAACAGATAATGTGATTTGGCCTGGAACTGAACAGTGTGCTTTGCTACCCGATGAGGGGAGGTTTAAGCCACTATTTCGAACGCCATTGATTAGATGTATAGCAGAGCCCAATTTTTCGAACTACATTTAATTAAATGGATACATAACTGTACTTATTATTATTTTAGTAGATACTCGTTCAATACTTTCGGTAGAAATATTCATGTTCACTTTCTAATGTACTCTGACCTTAAGAGGGAGACCGATACAAATGGTAGATATTGAATATGTAAAAATAACCCTTTTGGTTTCTAATGCTTTAATGGTGATGGACAGTTTGAGAGCATTACTTCGATGATACTTTTTTTTTTTTTTTTTCATTTTAAATACGTTCATTTCAAATAATAATAATAATAAAGTAAATAAATAAAAAATAAGATGGACAAAATCATATTAATAAAAATAAAAGGACTTGCTTTGTAAAATTTAGATTCATCCAAAAAGCCGTACCCAGGATCGGATTTAGGCTACGAGGTGCCCTGGGAATAACGATTTTTGGCACCCCGTCCATTGGCGTGACTAGGGGGGGACTAAACCCTTAGAAAATTTATTCTAAGCATTGGGGAGATACGGTTCAGCGCCCCCATTTAGAGAAAAGTTAGTCCCCTAGACTTCGAAGCTAGTTACGCCCATGCACCTATTTCGCCGTCTCCCCCCAAAACCAGTGGCCCTGGATAGAACTAACCACATTGAACCCCCTAACCACGGATATATTATCCCCTGTAAATTATTTCAGCCGATTTAGCGCCCTTCCTCGACTGCGCCCCTCGCGTGACCCTTCCCTTAAGAGAGAAGCTGATCCTTCAAAATTTCGTTCATTCCAACTTTAAAAGTGAATAAATATAATAATAAATAGGCAAAGCATTGTAAATGATCCATTTGGAAAGGTTTTCCTCTCTGAAATTTTTGAAACACAATTTTTATATACGCATATATCCTTGCTTTTGGTGTCAACAGATAGCAATATAATATTATATCACTTCTGTTGGGCGACGGTAGATGGCAGTATAATATAACTTTACCAGGACAATAACACACATTATGTATTCTGTTATTATTTAATGATGCCAATGTCTTATTGCACGAAATTTTACATGACAGCTTTCCATAGGTATGTTTGTTTACAAAAGTTAACTAATATCTGGGAAGCCTTACCCTCAGCGCTTCTTATTTTTTCAAGGTGGGAATACGGTGATGGTAAATAAAGCCTTACGTATTGATCTAATCTGTCTTTCATAAATTTCATATATCAAAATAAAAATAAATATTTTTATATAAATGATGAAAATAATTAAAAAGTAACCAACACTACTTATTGTCTAAAAATGCAGTTTAAGTATTTTAAATGATTTCCTTTTGTCCAGTCTTATACAGCAGGGTGTTCAGTATGGTGATATCTGATGTTTCTCAGAGAGACGTCGGGTGCGTGTGTTATATGTAGGAATGATGCTGTTTAAAATGTGGGGATATGTGTCACGTCTGATCGTTTGCGAGAAGAAATATATCGGCATGTTGGGTTAACGTAAGACTGTTGCGCCACCTGTCGGCACTAAAGTGAACTAAATACAGGTTTAAAAAGCTTCCCGTATTATTCAGATGGGAGAACATGTTCATTAGAATATGCATAACGTTTTTTGTATGAAAATCTGTTTTATCACATTCGCCCCAGTTGAAAAAACATCCTTGATCATTGTTTTTATTATTATTTTTTTTAATTATCAAGGTCTTATTGACAAAATTTTGCCATTTTTTACTCATAAACTTTAGAGTTCGTCAAAGTCTCATTCTCCAAAAAAGATTGCATTCAGAATATGAGAATTCCTTAGAATATTATTTTTGTTTTATTATTAATAAAACATTAAAAATGCAAATAATGTCCAGATTTTTCTGCGGACCACCAAAATTTTCTCGCGGACCACCGGTTGGCGACCGCTGTTATAGGTGAGTCCCATTGTATACAGGGTGATGGTTGGGTGTGTCGAGGAAGTTCCACGCAAGCGCAGAAAGGCGTAAATTCGGCTGAAATAATTCACAAGGGAAAATATGTTCGTGACTAGGGGCGCAATTTGGACGCATCAACCAGAGGCGCAGGATTATCGAGCCACGTTCCTGATTGTATATTAGAGGGGTGCTGAGGTAGTCTGCTTTCTGAAAAATAGTGATAGCGGCAAACCATTGCACAATGGGATAGAAACGCGAAAACGTCGAAAACATTTCCCTTTTATCCATCCTAGAGTCCCTAGATTGTAAGCCGATGCATCAGCTACCGTTTTGTTGTACACTCCAGGTTTCATAACACACGTTTACCATTGGAAAACTAATAATCGATTCTTCTTACAGAATCTGTTGCAAATCTAAACATGTGTTTATTCCTGGAGTGATTTGAGCAATTTACAGCTGCACAACCACCCATTTCACCCTATTTTATTAAGAATAATCAATTGCCAGCCAAGCACAGTAAAACTCATCTTTGGTTTTCCTAACAAGGATGGTGGCTATAATTCAGCTACGACAACATTTCGCGCTCTAGAACATACTTAAACGTGTACATTTACGAATTCCATTGCCTTTCCACTCAGATAAGAAGTAAGAAGAAAGTTCAACTTTAGTATTGTGGTGAAATTTTTCAGATGAGAGAATAATAAAATTCTTAAAATTACTAAAACCCTTAAAATATGCATTTATTCTGGAAATTCATGGTTTTTGTGCATTTATATTCAAAAACACTAAAAACAGCTAAAATATGTAATAATGCATGTGTATATAATGCGGGCTCTAGTTATGAAAGTAGCATTTAATCATTCTACATACATTTTTGCGGTGGCGCACCCAGAATATTTCCAAGGAGGGGGGCCCAATAGTCAAGGAATTTTTGGTGGAAAAAATGGCCAAAGACCATATCAGTTACGGTTGTTTTTTATGTTCATTTATCATTATTAAATTACTACTAATTTGACAGTGCAATATACTTAAATGATTAAAAATGGTGGATTTTTTTGTACAATTTTACAATGGCCAGCTTTTGTTTTCCACAAAAGATCACTGTTTTAGTAATAGGTTAAAAACTAACCCTATTGTGCAAAACTTGCTTTTGCTTGCCCTCTATCTAGTACTTGATCTACAGAAAGCATTCTCCCTTTTTATGACCTTTAAAAACTCATCGGCTTTGTGAACTGAATCCTTATGATAGAGAAAAGTTCTAATGTTATCTGAACTTCTTCAATGGCATTTTCTTCCAATTATTAAATTCTTTTGAAACAAGTTGACCTGTGGCTTGTGTCGATCTTAAACCGACTACATGGGGTGAAAAGAGAACACACAAAATTTGCTATAGGCACTGTCTTCTGCATTTAGGCAAGTTATGCTTACTCAGTTCAGATGGACAGAACCTCCAACTACGGTGAGATTTTCCTTGACTTTATACAGCACTTGTGACGGTCGTGGGAAAATTGCAATTTGCATATGGTTCCCAAAGACTTTTAAACACTGTTATCCTACCTTCATCAGTGAGGTTAGATTTCTTGACATAATTAAAAATATCTGCAGTCAGAATTTCCATTTCAACTGTTTTGGTCTACCTTTACCTCCTGGAAAGCGTTTGAAGACAGCCCCAACCACTGCTGTTGCTTTCCTCAACAGCAGTCTCATCAATGTCACAAGAGTTCAGGGGAAATGTTGCTGGGATCGTCACTACTTTCAATTTTACTACTTAAAAAAAAAAAAAAAAAGAATTTCAGTGTCTGTTGGCGTAATAATTTTCCACTTTGTTAGCCCAAGGGGTGCGCGGGCCCCCAAGGTAGGTGCGCCAGAGCATGTTTGAACTAATATGATTTTTAATTAACTTTAATTTAAAAAAAGAACGTTTTGTACTTATATACGTAGAATACGTGAATAATATTGAATAGTGCATCTTCCACTTTTTGTGTTGTGGTAGTTTTTAACTAGGAATCTCTCGCGCTCGGAGGCCCTTTAGAGATTGGGGGCCCCTGGCGGCCGCCAGGTCCGCCAGTCACTTAATACGCCACTGCAACAGTGGCGTATAAGCACAAAAGTGACAATTGTTGCTAGGGTTCGAGCCAGCGAAGGAAATTTGGTGGTCTAAAAAGGCCACCTGGTCACCAATTGGTGGTCGAAAAAACAAAGCTGCTAGACATAGGTTAAAATTACCATATGTCTCCGTCTCCACAGAAATTCAACTTCCCATTGTTTGGGAAATTTTCATTTTCTTTCTATAGTATCTGCTTCCAAGTTTGAAGAGGAGGAGTGTGTTTTCGATGGAATCAGCAATTCAGCAGACTCCGTTAACGTATATCTTGTGGGGCCGATGGCGAAAGAAAATGGAGACTGATGTTGCCTGCGAATGAGACATACTAAAAACGATAAAACGATGTAAAAATGCTTTTAAAAAAAAAAAAAAATAACACGTGCACGCAGAAAATAAAACGTCATAAATAATAAATACCAGTGAAATCGCTTCACTTCACCGCTGGTCAACCAAGGGGAATTTAAAGTGAGAAGACCATCTCCCGATACGATCACAATCCTACAATGTTTCGTATGTTCGACACCGTTGGGTGCCTCCACAAGATGTGTTTGCTTGTGTACAGGGGAAATTGGAAAGGGTGGCAGCCGAAGACTGCGCTGTAATTCCAGAACTACAAGATCTGTATTTTTTGCGAGTGTCTTACTTACCAAAATATTGCACGGACTGAGCATGCAGGTGGACTTTTGAAAGACAAAAATAAATAGTTTGCATCACGAAATTTTTGGCAGGAAACATTTTATCTTTGATGAACAGTAGCCTTAAAACCAGATTCACGATTTGCGTATGAAATAAACGGAAAACGCCCGCGCGTGTTTCAAATGACAAATTTGTCATCCATGTTTATGAATTTAACAACCATTGGTTATGAGTTGGCGACAATTGTCGCTTTGTCGCCATGCTGGCTCGAATCCAGTATTGCAAAGCAAAACGTCTTACTACTCTCAGCATGCAAAAAGTTTTCGACATTATGCATAGTTCGTTCACGAAAAGTAGTCCGATGGTACCGTTAGAAATAACGGGAGCTGACGTCACAAACGGCCTAGCCGATTACAGCCGATATTATATTTCAGCATCAAGTGCGCGACATTCAAGTTTGTGCTCCAACATTTCTTTCTGTCTTTTGTATGGGGCGGAAAAGAATTAATAATTTTGCTGAATATTGGTTTATTAATAAACATTCAAGATCGGAATGCAGAAGAGGAGTTTGCGTACATGAAAAAATCGAAAATAACAGATGATGTATATGATATTTACTACCTCGAACTGGATATATCCAGTTCGAGGCCATTCATACTTGACGAGGATCGGGCTTTTGGGCATGTGGAAACCAGACTTAAGAAAGTGGGAACGATATTGCATCCAATTGAATATTTTAAATATTTTTCCAAAGTTGAAACTCTATTACAGTATACAAAAGATCGAGACAGCATGGATTGGAAAAAATACAACCATAAACACTTAAAGAGTAAGCACACCTTTCTTCTTTTCGAAGGAAAAGTGATAGAAATTACAAAACGTGGTGTAGGTGCTAAACCAGCATATAGTGCTCAGTATTCTCTTCGTACAATCCTTAAACAAAAATTGTATAAATATTGTGGGAAAAAATTCAATGGTATTGAGTTGCATGTAAAGCTTCACAACTGCATGAAACAAGCGAAAAAACTAATGTCTTTAAACTGTTTAAAATAATCGGAATAAATGATTCTCACGAGTGTTTTCCCTTCTACAAGTAATCGTATATTGACGATGCTACAGATAGAGAAAAAACGATGGTGATGACGTTGTTGAAAAGATGATACTTAAATTAAAAATGTTTAAAAGATGGTTTTTGTTTAAAAGCTTTTTTAAACAAAGGTCCTTGGTAGCTAAACTAACGCACATTCAACTGAGCTCAAATTCGGCATAGTATCCATTGTTTATAGTTATATAAAACTTATGCTAAGAATCCTACATAGTTTGTAATACTATTTGTATTTCTATTTATGCAAGATAGTATTTAGCATTCAATTTATTTATAGATGTTGTTAAGCTAAGCAATAAAATTTAATACATTCATACTAATGCACAAATCATTTTGTCTCAAATAGTCGTGAATTTTACGTTTCATGGAAAAAGGTGGTAAGTCAAAACTTGATCAGCTTCACCACCGTAATCAAACTTTCAGGATTTCTGTCACTTGCATGAAAGTTGCAGTGAGGGATGTATAATATTTCTCCAAAATAAGATTTAAATTCAAAACATTATTTAACCTGAGAATAAAAAAGTGCACTTTTCCAAAAAAACTGCAAAACATGACTTATACACCCGTTTGGAAACGAGCTCTTCAATCCACATCTGAAGATTTAGATACGTTTTGGCTTGCTCGTCGAAGTGAATATGAAAATTTAGTCACAGAAGTATTGGAAATATTAACCCCTTTCGCCACACCTTACCTTTGTTAAAAGGTCTTTTTATCTATGGTTGCGCTGAAAACTAAATATCGAATTCGTTTTTTATCAGTTGAAAAAGTTTGGTTTTGGGTGTTTCTAACATAGATCCACGTATGAAAAAACTTTCAAATGAAAAACAAATGCAACCATCTCATTAATTTATTTTCTTTACATGTGTACTTGTAACTGTAAGTAAAATATTTATAATAAATTATTTTTTTCTCGTAAAATGATTATATTATCGTTTACGTGGAAAATTGTAGGCCAATTTCGCGACTCCCAAGTTGAGAAACGCTGAAGTAGAGCAATTCTCTTCAGGGCCGTGCTTTTGATGTTAGCGGCCCTTAAAAATATAATCGGCATGACACAACGATAAAAGGATTGACCAGGGTTTAGCATTACAAAATAAAGTTCTTCACTGGTCATAATGCTGTAGGTAAGGGTAGAGGGAAGATAATTTAGTTATCTTGAAAATAGGAGATAAAAATTAATTAATCAATATACGAATCATCATAATTTATTATTACTATAATTATATCGAATTAATAAAAAGTTCCCAATGAACAAAGCCGCTTTTATTGTACTGTTAAAATTTGCAAAGTAATTTTTCTAGCTTTTTATGCAGCCAAGTTTCGGAAACCAGGAATCTCTGCAGTGGTCATCTGGCCACCACAATAAACATAGGCCACTGATGCTAACGCATTTGACTAATATCTATAGGCGTAGAGTCATATGGGCCCGTGCCCTTCAATAATTTGAAATAAATTGCGATTTTACATATACTGTAATGTATAAACGTACATAAAATGTGCTTGCCGCCCCTCCACACCTAATAATTTTGCGAACTTTACGTTGATGCTAATATCACTTGTATTTAATTTACCCACGAATTAGTGGCTGCATTATGAGAAGTATGACGTCACACGCAAAAGGTCACTTTGACCAAATACTCTGTTGAAAATATATGGGACCGCTAAAAACTGATTTTTGGTATTTGCACTACACTTTTTTGGCGACCCTGGGCGGCCGCCCAGCTCCTACAAGTACGGCCCCTATCATAGACGATAACATGGTTGTATTAGATAGTTAAATACTCTCAAAGGAAAGAATAATTTTTCTATGCCTGATGGGAGTCGAACCAATATCGGTTTAATGAGCGGTTAAGCGTTCTACCCAGTAAGCCACAGGTGGCGATCACGCCTTCCTCTACCAGCGTACTTAAGGCTTTTCCTGCGGTTAAGTTCGCAAAGAATAGTGCAATGTTTTGACTGCTTTTTTATTTTTAAACCCAGGAAAAATCCAACCAAGAAAAATCATTCTTTTATTTACCAGTATGTAACCTTGGGCTCTATTTATATTTGAATTTTATGCCCCAAATAAAAAGCTAATTTCTTAAGTTCAACTTATTCACTCTCAGTATTGTATGTATATAGTTCAGAAAATACACTTCTTCATTTTTAAATGTAGTAGTGTGGTAAGTTTTGCAGACACGTTTCTGCGTAGAAGGGTGGCCGTCGAAGGTGGCACCGTGTTCTCTGCACCTTCAAATGTAAGATTTCTTTAATAGAGAGTGCAAACCAATGTGATCTCGTGAGTTGCAAATCTAGGAATGCTGCAGATGGCTCGTATCTTAAACTGAATTATGTTTTTTAATACAAGATACAAAATCGTTTGAAAATTAATATATGATGAATAATCTGTCTATTTATTCGAAGACGAAAGACTTTCTCCTCTTTTTTCGATAAGTGAGCACTTTGACAATTACATTAAACTCCTGATTGTCAACATTTTCAAAGGCGTTTTAATGATAGGCCGATAGACGAAGTTAACTTTAAAAAATATATAAATATATATCTATATTTTTTTTGCATCACAATTCACACTTCCAATAGTGAACCTATTGCCTTTTCAGTCTATGTACATACACTACGCTGCCATTTAATTACAAGTTTTACCAATTGCATTTCAACACGACGAATTTTCTTCTCTGCAAAGGAACGAATGGCCTCACTATAATATACAGACTGCATAATATACCATCTGCTATGAACTTTGAAAATTTTTGTGGGTGGGATATTATTCGTGAATTTTTGTCAAGATGGTTGAAAAAAAAATTATAAATTTTTGTTAATATGGTTGATAAAAAAAATTGGGAAGAGAGAATTCGGCGCTAAGGTCTCCTGTTAGGCTAGGGTCCTATGCAGAAGTGCGGATCCGCTCGTCATAGTGCACCGGAACCAACAGTTTTTTCCGAGGAAACCGGAATTCTGTTGCCTAGGGAACTAATTCCCGGAGTTTACAAAGTACGGAATGCATTTTACGGTACAACTGGAATCGAATCCATGTTAACGGCAACTGCGGCTCGTGGCGCTATTTTAGTGAGGCAGAAGCAGGCTAATTCACCAAAATAAGTTTCATTACGGTTTACACTCGCCAAGAAACCGGTTTCGCTGACTGAGTAAATACGTAGGTTAATGTAGTTTGGTGAATTGGCTTAACTCCTGCCTCACTAAATTTTCGCCACGAACCGCCGCTGGTTAACGGTAAACTAAGCGAATGCATTAACTCCACGCCAACATAAGGCTTCGCAGACATTGTGTAAAGCGGCTAAAGGACGAATATTAGATTCATATGATCTGCTTTGATTCCTATAATACAGTAACCTGGAGTATCAAAGTATATTATTATACAACAGTTTGTGTATGGTTAATAGACGAACGTGTTATTTATAGTAGCACAGCAATTTAATAATTATGGGGGGAGGGGCCCAAGTAGCTTTAAAAGTGATGTGGTGTTAGAGAAAATAATATATTTTGATATCCAACGGAGGGGGATGAGGCGTTGAGCCCCATCTTCTACGTCGTTGTCCCCCATCTTCTGCGTTGTTGTCTCTACGCAAAGGTGTAACTGTCATATAACAAAAGTAGGCAAGGCCTAGGAGACTTATTGAATTGAAGAAGGGGTTCCTACATTTCATTTTCGGTCCCCTTATTTTAATAAAAACTGGAGACCCAAAACTATTTCTTTCCCAAGAGACTTAAAAAATTAGCTACACCACCATAGAGTTTCACAGTTACACTATGAAGCAGATATAAGACAAATAATGAAGTCACGTGATTATTATTTTCTAGTTTGAATTCTGAAATAACTTGAAGTATTAACGTACATTAGTAGTTTCGAGTTATCAAAACGTTAATATGTACCTTCCATAATCAAGTATAAACCAGAGTTACTAGTCTTCCTTAATGCTATGTACGTACTTCGTCTTATTAATGAAGTGTTAAGCTTCTTTGACGATCGTCAGTTGATAAGCTTGTACGTCTTAGAGCCGGATCGAAAAAAAAAAATCCGGTCACAATGCGTTTTCCTATATATAGGTACAGTTGATTATTACTTACAAATCTAGGTCAAAGGACTATTATAAGAAACACTTATCTAGCAGAACAAATAACCATATGTGCTGACAATGAGCAAACATACTTTTCATTTTTAAAAATAAACACTACAAAATAGAATATTTTACATTATTGATATATCTGAAACAGTATTTACACAGAATTAGGCCAGATGGGGATCTTGCATCGACTGTAAACGAAGGATTAAAACGATTAAAAAACTGAAGAATGCGGAAACAGTTCGGATTAGTCATATTGTTCATAATATTGTCGCAGCAATTTTCGATCTGCCATTCTCTTCTTAATAAGAATTTGATCTCACTAGCAATAAACATCTCTAGTTTGCAGTCGACGAGATGTAGGACGTCACGAATCCATTTTCTACGTTGTTCTACGGAAGAAAGACGTCTTGGCACCACTCTAAGTCACCAGGACGTAGAATCCAGTCTACTATGTGAATAACTCCGTTTTTCGTCGGAATGTCAGTCTTCAGTATTGGAGAGTGGTTGACTTCGATTAGTCTTCCTAAAATGCAAAATAGTTATATATTAAAGTAAATAAATATCACTTTAATTTCTATTATTTATAATCAGTAACTCACGAAAAAAATTATTCTCTCCCTGTATTCATTTATAAAAATTCATGAACTTCATTTAGTTTAGGAATATGCGGAGATTTGAAATAATCGCTATTTTTGGATCTGATTGCGCATAGTTCCTGAAATAGATACATTAGAAATGTTCCAGTGATTCTCCAACTTTTGTTCTTCCTGCGAAATTTGTGCTCACTTTTATAAAAATGATTAAAATTGAAACCCTTGTAGAAACTTTCGAAATGTAATTTAGTCTACAATGCTTTTTTTTTTTAAAAAATTATTTTCATGTAATAGTCAAAATTTTTGATAAATTGATTCTAAACCATTTTTTATTTTTAAGAAGTGCCATATGCCCCCTCAAGAAAAAGACTAAAGCACTTTAGGAAATAGAAGTTAAAGCAATTGAGAAATATTATGCAGCGTAATACATATGAAATGAACTAATTGCTTTATCTATTTAATTAATATATTTTATAAATTAACGACACAATTAAAAAAGACCCAATATATGAAAATTGTAAAGGAGGGATTTCGCATTTTCGGGGTGAGAATTACAGACTAAAATTTTTAGACATACGGATGTTGTCAGCCAAAAAGTCTCAGAAGCGAGAAATGATATCCAGAAATATATGGTGAAACAAATGCATGGGGCAAAAATATGGTGGACTACTGACTTAAATTATATTATGTGAGTCTAACATTGTTCCTGACAAAATTAACCTTCTTCAAGGCAGTAGCCAGGATTTAATTTCGGGGAGGTCAAAAATTTTTACAGCATGTATTGATACAATTACAGCATGCAAAGCCGTAGCCAAGTCCCATTAAAAATATAGTTTTTTTGGGGAGGCTGTCCAAGGTAAGTGTAATATCTCTATCCTAGCTATCTTGCCTTCTATCTATTCTAACTATCTTGCTTTCTCTATTCCAGCTATCTTGCCTTCTTTCTATTCTAGCTATCTCGCCTTCTCTCTATTCTAGCTATCTTGCCTTCTCTCTATTCTAGTTACCTTGCCTTCTCTCTATTCTAGCTATCTTGCCTTCTCTCTATCCTAGTTATGCCTTCTCTCTATTCTAGTTATTTTGAGACCGGTCCCTAAAATCCCCCCTCAGATACGGGCATGTCCTTGTTGTCATAATTAATTTGTAGATAGTAATTTATATGACACGCGCGCTTGAACTCAAACTATAGCTTTCAATGCATAGTAGAAGAAAAAAAGACATCACTTGGCCTAGCAGTTAAGGCACCCCGTATCTAACGGAGGGGCCCCAGGCCAGGGTGACGTCTTTTTTTTCTCCTATACATTGACAGTTTTAGTTTGAGCTCAAGCGTAGGTGTCATAAATTACTATGTACAAAAATTCCATACGAAAAATTACGAATATCATGCCCCGCTGGCTTTATGCGTTGACCATTGTGTTAAACACTGAGAAGGGTAATAATATGTTACAAAATAATTAATTTGGCTAAAGATATTCATTAAAAATATATTCTTGCACTAATGTGCTGAAATCTCATTTGCTTAAGCATTATTTAATTAATTTATGCAAACTACAACCACGAGAGGGGGCAGCAGGGGCTGTAGCCCTCCCTCTCGAAACAAAATGTAGGAACAAATAAATGCAGAACGTATAAAGAAGTATTCGTATACTTTTACATCCATCCACTCTGATGCCGACTTTAAGTGGCATGTGTGTACTCTGCCGTAGTGTTGGCAAATATTGTCCATCCATTAAATTGCCGCTAAAGTAAAGTCCTTCGACGACGTGGTACTCCAAGAAATCTAATTCGAGACAGATATATTAGAAAAGTTCCATTTATTTCAATTTTAATAATTTCTGCAGTTACATAAAAATAAATAAAGGGCAAAGTTATGAGCTCACTAAAAGTAGTAAATTGGTGAATAATAATATTGTTTTGACAATTTTTCCTTTCTTTTGAACTGAGTTGAGTTGAGTTGGTATATTAATATCATTTATAGAGATGAAAACAGAAGCATTCCCTTTTTGGGAATGCATTCGGACATTTTCTTTTTAAAGAGCGAACGTATTCTTTAGACATATGACTTCGTTGAATTCCTTTCTACTTTTCTACAATTTTAAATTTTATGCATATCATGTGTAAAATTATGCAAGGCTCGTTTGGCCCAGCGTGATTCTCATTGTCCGTGTGTCATTAAAATTCAACGAACGGGTTTGGACATACCTTATTCTCATTCTTTAAGGAAAACGATTTTTCTGAACTTACGTTCCTCTCTTAACATGTATCTGTGTTGCATGAGTCAAAAGTTAAATAAATTTATTTTTTACTTAGCTTTGAAAAGAATCCAAACTGGAATGAGCAAAAAGTTAATTACTTGTGCCCTGTCACGACCGACTTTTTCATTGTTCGAAATGTAGTTTCGTAAAGACCCGGAAAATACAGCGTTGCTTTTAGCGGCCGCCTTTCCCAACCTCCTCTTGTTCAAGTTAAGTCAAGAAAAATATAATATTTGTTATATGAAGACCCCGGAAGATCAACAGTGAGAGGAAAGAGTACCAAACTGTTAAGGTAAGTCCACGCTGGGAGATCGGGTTTGGCGATTTTCTGTAAACGGTTCCCGGTGGTCTATAGACAATGTCTTGAGACATTCTATAGATTTGGCCTCGCATCCTCACCTGGATGCATGTCTCGAGTCAATATTGGAACATTCTTCGTTGATTCTTCCTGCAATTCAGCCCCCTTTTAGGAGAAATAGCAAATTATTGTATGCGAACCAATGAGATACGTAAGGAGAGCCACCGCTCTTTTTATTCTTAACTTTTTTATGCTTTCGACTGAAAGACATTTCAAATTGTGATTTTTTTTAAGATCAGCCATGGACATATCATGTTCTTCAGCTAGATCTTTCACCGTTACTCTTCTCTCCGAACGATTTCTGTAATGTGGACTAGTTATGTCCCATAAACGAGGTAACATATGATAATCTTCTATTAACTGCAAAACTTTAGCGTTGGACCACATTGTCAGGCGAAAAATAAATACTACGCGAGAACACGTCAGCGACGTGTTTACTAATGAGTTCGGAGGCAGACTGCTCCAGATCTATGGTATCAGCAGCGTCCACACTGTGCAGTATTGCGCAACATCGTATACCGATTGTCTCAGGACTCCCATTTTGGATAGGAGACCAGTGTTCTGAGAATTTAGTCTCAGAATGGCCCCTAAACCACCTGATGGTTCACTAAACATCTATAGATAATTACTAGACTTGGTCTCTAAGACCAAAATCGCGAAACCCGGTCTTCTAGTGTGGACTAGACTTTAAATAAGTGGTGCATTTGGCAATTAGACATTCTTAATAATTTTTATATAAATCAAACAACAATATCAATCAACGTTTATTGGCGTAGTGATACTAACACCGATGTTATGGCGTGATTAGATGGTGAAACGTTCGAAAGAAAATAAATATTTCTGCGTTCGGTGGGACCTGAACCCACGATATATCGTAAAGAGATTATATATTGTCCTTCGTAGCTCAGTGGGTAGAGCCTCCGCCCGGCAAGTGGAAGGTCGTGGGTTCAGGTCCCACCGAAGGCAGAAATATTTATTTTCTTTCGAACGTTTCACCATCTAATCACGCCATACCATCGGCGTTGGTATCACTACGCCAATAAACGTTGATTGATATTGTTGTTTGATTCGTAATAATGCCAAAACGTATCATCAACTGCATTTCAATAAGAAAAAGATGGATTTGCACCTTTTAAGGCCGTCACGTTTTCCTTTAATATGGCCAGTTCATCTTCTGGAATTTTACTGAGAGCATTATTGCTCGGTAAAAATACTGTAAATGGACCATCTGAAAAGAAACCAACTCAATAAATACTGCTCATTTTTATTCTAAATTATACTTCACCAGAATTTTAGATAATCACTCTTTTTTTGAAAATCATACAGGCATAGTTTAATTAATTAAATGCATGGACAGGAACTTAAAAAAAAAAACCACAAAAAACACGAACTTAAGTAAGAACAAAAAACATGGGGTGAAAAAAAAGGGGAAAGGGTCTTTTGTAAAAAACCTTTACATCTTTCCAGTATTACATCAGTAATTAGTAATATGCATACTTGTCAGTTTGTTTTGTTTTAATTTTGCAGCTCAAGAACTGCTGCGCCGGGACCTACTGTTTTCCGAGGAATCCGAACCTCTTAAGGCCTAGGGAACCAAACCCCGGACTACAGTGAGCAGTGCGATCTTTATGAGATCTCTGAGTAAGCGTTCTTTTTGCACTGCTGGGAGTCGAACCCGGATTAGCGGCGCACTTGGAGAAGGCGTTACCACACTGCGCCACCGCAGGGCGCA
>QLNU02015359.1:57393464-57412514 GCA_006491805.2 Dysdera silvatica | reverse complement strand
AATAATCGACACCTCTATTTAGCGGACACTTTTAAAATTCTCAGTCTCAATGCTTCTTATACCCTAACACTCCCAAATAGCGAACGGATTCTCAAGCCTTGGGGTAAATTATGTACACTATGTATTTTAATGATTATACAGTGCCATTACTTTATTTATCAAAACTAGAAGCACGGAAGTGCATGATACATACCTATGGGCGCCCATATGGGCGACAGGGGAGGCTCCAGCCTCCCCCCAGCCGCTTAAACATTTGATTTGTCCAAACCTGCCATCATGCATTTACTTTCAAAAGTTTTACAGTCACATTTTAAAATAAGGTACTTTTTAGCTCATTACTAATTGTCAAGCAGTATCAATTATTTTTGACAATTATTAATTAAGCATAATAAATAATTACTGCATAGCGTTTTTGTACGTTGTACATTCACTAAAATATTCGACAGCTTTGAGAAGGAGGTAGTAATTTTTCTCAGGCCCCCCCCCCCCCTTGAAGTACTCGTTAATTTTTCTCAGCCCTCCCCTTAGAAATGCTCGTATGGGCGCCCATGTACATACCTAAGTTTGATTATAAGGAATTTAAGGTCTCCCTTTCTCTTTAACTTTTGAATAAATTTTAAGTAGCTAGGATTTCTATCTGACATAACTAAAGTGTAAACCGCTATTGGCGTAAAGATATTGCAGTAGAATCTGTCTCGTATATCTATATCGAAATTTATGTAATTTCCTGTATTTCTATGTGTAATGTGTACATCATGCATAGATACCTCTACATCTCAAGACCTCTTTATCCCGATTCTTTTTTTCTCGTTCCCGTGAGAGTAGATTTCCTACTGTACTTAGCAAACAAGAGCGTTTCCTACTAACAACTCCTTGCAACTGAATGAACTTGTGAGAAGTATGATGGAAATAATCACGTGAACCATATCTCCATGCAATGGGTAAAATTCTGATATAGATGGGCACATGTTACTTCTGGTGTATGGGTGTTTGATGCGCTGCAACACTTCTGTGGGAATCTGAGAGCAGTTCCTTTGACATTTCTTATGCACTTATGAGATTGAAATTCCATACTAAAACATCAGTTCGGTTTAAAAAAATACGTAGATCACGCGGTTTGTGATAGATATATAAATATAGTTTGTGTAGATATATAATTAAAGCATGTTTATATAAAGGTGGCTCTATTATTATGATAAGACTGTAATTTGTACAGAAGACTCATCGAAGAGAGGCTCTTTGGTGTGTGCATCTTCCTGGTGTTGTTGAGACCTGGGAAAAGTACCCAACCTCAGGCGGTCATTTTTCTTAACTGAATGGGAAAGTCCCATAAGGGTTTCCAGTTGAATTCACAAAATGAAGACGTTCATATGAGCGAAAAAATCCTTATGGACATATAAATAGTATTTGAAAAGGTTCTTCTGTTTAATAAGCTGGGATTACAACACCGCCTTCAGCGGCCGCCATTCCTAATACCCGATCTTGCCTAAATCTTCCTCTTCCTCTCTCTTTATCTTTCTTGCGTTTTGTTTGTTTGTTTGTTTGTTTAGGTGTTTTATGGCGCAAGAGCATCTGGGCTATACTGCGCCAGTTGCGTTTTGTAAGGAATTGGAATAATAATAATAAAAAATTCCGTACCTCGTCATCTGTTTTGCTGTCAACAAAAAGAGTTCCAGAGACAGAGTTCAGGCGAAGGTTGCCATTTCGCAAGTGTGAAATCATCAAAGACTGACTTCCTCCATTTTGTAATGATCCTATCGTCGTGATCATAGCATTTTTAAAGAATCCTTCCGGCCGCTTCCGCCATGGTTCGGAAATGATTGAAGGTATTCTTGATAACGCTTCGTTAGATGGTAGGAACAGGGCCCGAGCTCCTGAAATATTCGATTTTTGTTGGAAGAAAATTAATATATCTATGATAATGTCAACATTATCAATAATTTAATGGAACCTATAAATGATGTATTAATTAATGGAACCTATAAATGATGTATTAATTAATGGAACCTACGTGTGATGAAGTAATACAACCTAAGTGTGATGAAGTAATGTAACCTACCTGTAATGAAGTAATGTAACCTACGTGTAATGAATTGATGTAACTAACGTGGAAAAATTAATGTAACTTATGTGTCATAAATTAATTCATTGTAATAAAAGCGAAAAAGAACGTTAGCGATTCACGAAGTATACTGAATGTGGTGCATTACATGATAGGGAAGGGTGGAAGGTTGTTGGAAGTCATAACACCCATTTCCATACAATTTTGTATGTACATATATATGAGGATACGGAGTTGTAGCTCTGTAACCCCCGCTTATAACCCTGTGACCTTATCCTCATGAACTTTCTTTTTCAGTGATGCAGTGCAATATAATTCGTATCAATTAAGGATTTCAATGCAATGTGGTAAGTATATTGTAATGCAAATGTAATGCAATATAAATTTAATACAAAAAAATGTTTTTTTTTTGCAATATAAATGTAATACAACGGAATATAAATTCAGTGTAAATTAAAAGTAATCTGAATATAATGAAAAATTATTAATGAATAATGTAAATACAATGCAATATAATTAATGGACCTTTCAAAGACAACACATTGTAATGTGATGTGATGAAAGTAGTGCAAATGCAAGTTAAA
Organism: Dysdera silvatica; assembly: GCA_006491805.2. Classification (NCBI taxonomy): domain Eukaryota; kingdom Metazoa; phylum Arthropoda; class Arachnida; order Araneae; family Dysderidae; genus Dysdera; species Dysdera silvatica. The sequence goes on along the minus strand of QLNU02015359.1, from coordinate 57,409,868 downwards.
TGTAATGATTGCCATAGGCGGTCGCACGGGCAGGGCCACGTGGAAGGGCGCCGAAGGCGCTATTCAAATATGGACATCAGAAATCATGCCTTCGCAATTTTTTTACATGTGCAAAAAATTTGGAATTTGTATACTGCAAAAATGAAATAAAATAAAAGTATATATGTATTTACTCGTTACATTATAAAACATTACTCGTTACATTATAAAACATTATTCGTTACATTATAAAACATTATTCGTTGCATTATAAAACTCTTATTTAGTAGTAAGGGGCGCCAAAATTACTTCGGCACCGGGCCCCACTTAATCTGAGAGGCTGCGACCGCCTATATCGATTGCAATGTAAATATAACGCAAACTTTATATAAATATTATGCAAATACAGTGCAATATAAATTCAGTGCTAGTATAAAGAACGTGAAATTTTAAAAGTATACATAATGCAAATTTTTAGTCGTTATTGAATTAAAATGTCAATTCCCCACCTTTTTATATGCAGTATATATCTTTTCTTAAGTAAATTAAATTTGCTTTAATTCTTTTCAATTTGAACGAAAATGTGTAAATAAATCTTACTTACCATGTTCTGAAAGCATATTTTGCACTTCATCTTCGGTGACATTCAGAAAGTCGAAAACATCGTCGGCATCTCCAATCCGCGCAGCCTCCCTTATATTCTCGAAAGATTTTTCGCCGCTGCCAATCATTACTGGAGCACATGCTCCGAAGGTACTTTCCATTAATTGCAACGAGATACCTTTAATGTAGAAAATAATGAACACGTTATATAGCCAAAGATTAGAAATAGGTGATCTAAAGGACTATCGTCGATCAGGGCAGGGGGTAGGGGCATATACCTAGGGGCCAGTGATCCTAAGGGGCCTCGGTGCTGAACTTCAATAATATAACAAGTATAATTTTCATTAAATATAGTTATTTAAGGAGCTAATTGCCCCTCTACTAAATTGCCTAGGGCAGGGGGTCGGTAACCTATGGGCAAGCATGCCATACTGGGCATGCGGACTATTTTTGAATGGCTCGCGGAGTAATTTTAAAATAAAACTCAGTGTGAAGAATCCCCCCCACTTTGACAAATAGTATAAAAAATAGTAAAATTGTAAGTACTGATGTAACATAACCTTGCTGCATAAAACACAATTGAAACAAAAGTGCTTTACCAGGAGAAGAATGTTAACTTCAAACAGTCCAGCAACTGTATACACCAACGTAGAGTTCACAAAATTGTTGTAGAGGGGGTGGGGGCACCCAAGTAAATATACATTTCATGCAAAATTGCAATTTATTTCAAATTACAGAAAACGGGCTTGAACCCCACGAGCCCATATAACCCTATGCCTTTGACCTAACATTCGCGATGAGAAATTCGGACACTACAGTTAGAAAAATTAAAAGCTGTTATGGAAAATGAGAAAAATCGTGTTTTTGAAACCCAAAAGAAAAGACTTTGCAATTATTTTTTGCGCCCATCTAAAAAAATTGTCATTTTTGCAAATTTTATTTTGAAAAAAGAAAAAATCAGTCACTCGACCAAAATAGCTTTGACTTTTAAATCTATTCATGACTTATGTATCACCTTGTTCTTGAATTAGGTGATTAAAAGTTCAGAATGTCATTATTATAGTAAGAAGTTCAAATGGCAATATGGCCGACGTATTGCAAGGATTATTAACAATGGACAACTAGAATTACTAAAGAGATACGCTAAAAGGCCATCAAAGATCGTACAAACGTTCTCGGATAGAACACAAGATAGATGAAATAAGAAAACAAATTGAAGTACTACGTAAATGCGAATTACTATAGGACTATCGGATTTATCCGAAATTAACCAAAGAAATGTTATCAGATGATGATTCTTTTTTTTCAAATGCCCACAATTTTGGTTTTCGGAATATTTGGTGTCTGACAGGCTTTTAGATTGCCAGACATAAGATAATTGTTAGTCGTTTTGACATAGGGACACCTTGACAGGCCATTGACATCGCCCAACGATAACAACCCACCAAACTTATTTGGTAGTCCAATCCAAACTCAAAGGATTCGAAGGCGAAGGACATAACCATTGTCATGAGATGACATAAAAGCAGCGACTTTAATTGGCATGTCGGAGACATTATCATATGTGCAGTAGAGACCCTAAAATTCTAGGCCAACGCATCAGCCGCCATTTTGTTTTTGTTCTACAATTCCAGTTTCATTTACCTTGGCGAAAAAGATCTTCCTCATAGGCCCAATGATCACTATTTTGGTATAAACATAATCAATAACCTGCGAATATTCGACGAATGTAAACATTGGCGCAACTTTTAAAATGTCGCCAATAAATACAATTTGCAACCACCATCACGTGACATAATGGAAAAAAAAAAAAAAAAATGGCGGATATGCGCCAGTTCCCGTTTTTAGGAGACTTAATGTGCAGCATGAAGATTTCAGGAGAGTCTAAAAAATATATATTGAAGTACACCTTTTCTTAAAGCCAGTGAAATACGTTATATAACATTTTTTTTATAAAACTATTTTCTTTTCGATGATTTAAATGTTAAACTCTTAAAAAATAAAACAAAAAACAATGGCGTGTCCTGACAATTTTAGTGCGTTGTTTAATTCCGCGATTTGAAACCCGCAGAGGGAGATAAATAAAATCAGTAGCGTTGCAAATTCAAAACGTAATGGGGGTGGATGCTCAACTGGCTTTAAAGAACATATGTGATGTGGCCTTAGAGAAAATAATGTGTTTTTATATTTAATGAAGGGGGCAAGGGGCTTGAGATCCCCGAGCCTCCTATTTCCTATTCTCCTATTTCCAAAGCCTCCTATTCCTACGGTCCATCCATTAAAATCAAGGCAGTCACCTACGTAATGTAGGTTCTAGGATGCATATAAATGAAATGTGGATTATGATAAGTGTAGAGTAGAGATACTCTCCTACTTTGCTTTTGCATGAGTATAACCAAGGTTGTTCCTTGCGGGAGTGTAAAAGATAAAGCTACCTTCGCACCTGGGTGACCACAGACTGTTTATTATAATATTATAATAATTTTTTATTATAATACTATAATAAATATTCTTATATTATTATAATAAGTCTTTGAGCTTTGGATCACAGTCAATATCAAGAATTTTTGTTGCATTTTATGAAACGAGAAATTAAATATTTCTCTTTTCATGCCAATTGTTTAAAACTATGTGTATATAGATATAGAATTAAATACTGTACAGACATGCCAAATTCTTAATTAAATAATGTTAAATAAGTAAAGGTGGCGATATTGTTTTTGCATTTGGGTGGCCATGGCAACAACCGAGGTTCAGCCTTGCGCTTGACGAAAGTTTCGCACTTCGAACGTCTTATTAAATATATACACCTGTCACCATAAGCGTAGCTAGAAATTTCATAAGGTTGGGGGGTTATAGACTCAACGAGGATGGGGTTACAGAGCTACAACTCATATATTCCTATATTAAATATACAAAATTTCATTGCAATGGGGGGTTTACAACCCCCAAAACCGCCCCCTGGCTACGCCTATGCCTGTCACACAATATTACATGAGGGCGCAAAATTTAACTATCGACTAAAGTCGGTACCACATAAATCTGATGTTGCTAGGACGCTTGAACACCTTTCGCAGGCAGAAAGATGAAATAATGACGAATGGGCTGATAAATCTAAAAAAAATGTAATAAATTTATATTTATTAATGGATTAATAATGCGTTAAGTTGTTGATTATTGGATTAATAATCGTTATACACTTGAGCTTAAGGTTTAATATCTTAACTCCAGATATCTTAGACCTATGATTTTCACTAGTAAGTAAACTCCCCCATCAGATATAATTTTATGTTCCTATTATCCAATTATAATAAGGACTTTAATACTGCAATTGCAAATCAATTTTACCTTGTGCATCCGCCACTTTAAAGGTCCCTATCTTAGGGATATTGCTTTGTATTGTACGTTCAGCTGATGTATCTCGTTTGCCCATCGTTGAGGGTGGATCTTGTGTAGCTTGCTCTGCGGATGGCGCAAAGAGGAAAGTCAAATTTTCTTCATCTTGAGGTTGTTGATAGATATCATCTGTTTTTTGTTGACTTGCTCCTAAAACATCAGCAGCATCCGTGGTAGTAGTAGTAGTGCTGCTTGTAGACGTGAAACTGGAAGGTTTATCATTAGATGATTTTTGAACTTTCCCAGAATTTTTATTTTTGCCGCAATCTTTCTTCGGTTGGTACCCTTTGGTCTTTGACTTGTTGTCTTCATTATCGGCCATGGGTTTAAAATTTTCAGTTGAAGAATATCCCTTGAACTGATTATTATTATTATTATCATTGTCGTTGTTGTTAACGTTGTAGCCATAGTTTTCGTTCGGAACACCAGAGCCCTTATTTGATATGTAATGCCTTTGGTTGGTGATCTTCGACTGCATATTGGTATTTTCATTATGATAAAAATTTTGCGATAAATGTCTTACATGCAATCTTTTGCTGCTGTTATTGTTTTCTTTGTCTCCCCAGCGTTGTCCTTTGCTATCACTGGGAACGTGCTCATGAACTGGATTGTTCAAATAGTTATTTTGAGGTTGAGTAACTCCGTTAGATGACCAGTAAGATGATTCTAGTAAAACTGTTGGTTTGGATGTTAATTTTGCCACTGGATGGTGGACGGACATTGTCGCAAGGTCAGGATGTGAGTATTCATTGTTTAAAGCGTTCAAGGGAAAGTTTTTGTTTGAATTGCCGTGCCGATGGGAGTAAGATTGTGAAACGTCGCTCGGATTGTTACCAACGAAGTTATAAGTTGAATTCTTCTTCGTAAAAGATCCGGATGATATTCTTTGTTGGTGAGGCGCTGTCTTTTGGCGAGAATTGGCGTCTAGTTCCTTTAGTTGGCGATGAACATCCCCTGGAAGAATCAATCGTATCTCTGGGACATCGCCAATGAAGACAGGTGAAACTCGAAGCTCCCCTGGGGCGCCACTTTCAGTTCGAAGACTTTGATAATTGGAGACTTCAAAACCTGCAACATTACACCATACCATTACTTCATAAAATGACCTTTAACGAAAACACATGCTATATCAGTAGTTCTCAAATACTTTAACCGAAACGTTTTTCATTATCACATGCTTAACCACGGAACCCTGTTATATTCATTCAAGGAAAGCCTAAATAGCTATTATTTACTAATTCTTGAATATAATCAAAAATAAGCAATAAATCAGTATAAAAGGGTAGGTGATACCAGTGAGCACAAAAGAATAATGGAGGGAAGACGAGCATCAAAAATTGTCGCCATTTTCCACCATATTGCCGGTTTCATGAATACTATTATATGAAATGAAGCAATGATTTATTTGACAGAATAGTTTACCTGGAACATGTTTACATTCGAGACTGGTAACATGGAGGAAAACTGGCGACATAACCTTCGAGTGTTGGAAATAAGTTAGGCATTCCTCTAGCATTCTCCAGTGCTCGGTGGGTGATACTTTTCTATTGAAGCGGGTATTGGTTACAGTTAGTTGATCTATTTAAGGGGTTATCATGAGGGATTACACACACGCACACACAGAACTTATAGATTTTCGTGAAAATTTCAGCGATGTCTTACAAACTGCTTTCAGAATCCATAGAGGGTCATCATGGAACCATTGTTCCGCGGAACGCACTTTGAGAAGCACTCTGCTGTATGAAGTCTTTATTTGGATAGCTACTTTCTGTGCAAAATCATTTTTTCAAAACAATTAAATCCAGTCATCACGGATTAAAACAACAAAAAATCTGTTCAATAAATCCCTTTTAACTGTCATCACTTTTATTATTAAGATCATCTACCAAATTATTGAAGTATAATTCGTGCAATTGTGCTCATAGAATAGATTCTGGCTCACAACTTTGAATTCGATTCACATTGGGAAAGGTTAGCCATGGTTTGGAATCCACACTAGGACATTTGTTATGGTTCGGAACCCATATTATGAAACATTGTCCTGCTTTAAACAACTATGGACAATTTCGAGGTGCTGAACTTTGAAACGAGCATAAATAAAAAATTCTATTCTGTAACAACGTTTTTTTTTTAATAATCATTTTTTTAAATTTTCTTTTAATTATGGTTTAGATCGTAATGGAATAGAAGGAAAGTTTTAATTTACCAGATATTCAATTTAAAATAAACAGACATGCTCAGTAAGGATAGCACAATAAAAATTCAGGTTTTCGAAAATAATCAAATGATGGCGGAAAATTGTATTATAAGATTGAAAATTTCAAAATCCGCTTTTAAAAATATTTAACAGATTAAAACTCAAAACACAAGCAAATCATTTAAAAGGTTTAAAAAAAGGTAAGATCGTCGATATTTTCTTGGCCTTCTCTCTCTCTCCCTCCCTTCCTCCCTCCCCTCTCCTTCTTCTTCTCCCTCTCCCTCTCCCCCCTACCCCCAGTTTATTAAAAACGCCATTAAGCGATACATTCGCGATAAATATAGATAAATAAACTTTACAAGCTATTGCAATTAAAGAAATTATTAAATAGGTTACTATACAAAATATGCCATTATATTATAAGAAAATGAAATAATGTTAATAAGGGTTATAGTAAGAGTGTTATAATTTGTGTTAATAAGAGCTAATAAAAGCGCTGTTAAGAGTGTTAATAAAAGTGTTATTAAAGGTGTTAATAAGTATTGATCTGAATGAGGATATTTGCTTAATTTAAATTTATTTGAAATGTGTTACGCTTTAATATAAGTTTAAACTAATCATAAATGCGACCAATCGTCTGCTTCATCATCTGAAAATCGTTTAATTGATGTTAATTGTCTTAAGAAATAAATAGTTTTGATTAATTAAATTAAATGTACATTCACTCCCTATTAACAACTTAATCTTCATTAAAATTTGCGCAGATATCTATTTTTAGTTAAAATCGCAAATAAGGAATAAGAAATGAAGATAAAAAACAATACAAATAGTAAAGAATAACAAACTGATAATCGTTAAACAAATAATGACAAATAATGACTGATAATCGTGACAATTATAACCATATCACTTCAATTTAAAGATTTAGAGGTTTTTGTTAATAACTATTAAAATATTAATATCAGCATGTAGGGGTTCAATGCTTAGATTGTATTCTAAACAAATCTATAGTCAGTTAATACTATTCGTGAATATACTGTAAATATGCTAAAGAAAAAAAAATTCGGTTTCGGAAAACGAATGAAAAAAGCGTTTTGGATCTCAGAAAATGAAAGAAATTTTCAAATTGCGATAAATGTAGGAAAGAGAGCCTTAAGGTATATAGATACATATACTTATAGGCGTAGCCAGAAAGTTTGTAAGGAGGTGTTTAGGCTCAACAAGGAGGGGGTTACAGAGCTGCAACTCATATATTTCTATGTTAAATATACAAAATTTCATTGCAATGAGGGGAGGTTACAAGCCCAACCCCCCCTTGGCTACGCCTATACATATACTTAAGAACGTTTTGTTTGTTTTTTATTTCTCAATATAATCATTAAGTTTTTTGCATTGAGTATAATTTATAATTAAAATAGAAACAACGAACTTCGATAAATATATATGAATATGCGTAATAAAAATATAGTAAATAAATATATATATATATAAATACACATAGTTAAATTATTATTTATTGATTTTCTTCAGAAGGAAATGTACTTCTGAAGAAGTTGAATACAATTCCATTAAAAAGTTTCAAGTTAAATAAAATATTTTAACTGTGTCTGTCGTGAATTCAATTTGAATATTTGCACAGTGAATTTTACTCTTCGTTGTTATATGTATACATACATAATAAATGGATACATAAATATGTACATAATATATATATATATATATATATATATATATATACATAAAAAATATACGTATAAATACATAATAACTATATGTGTAAATGTACGTAATATAAATTAATGAAATTAAAAAATAAGATTCTGCTAATTAGTAGTTAATTATTTGCTTTTAGAAACAAAAGATTATTCCAAACGTAATACAAAAAGACACTTATTTAAAGAAAAATATGGCTTTATGTGATCAAATTCGAAACTATTTTTGAATATTCAACATTATGGCGTATTCGGCGGGTACATATTTATAGGCTATTATTCACTTTTTAAAATATTGTGAATCTCTAATTATAAAAACCAGGGACGTCACGTATGCCATGAAGAGCTATGACCCAAAAAAATTGTTTTTTTTTTTGTTGTTTTTTTTTGGAAAAGCATTTAAAGCTTACTTTCTTATTTTACATATTGAAGGCATGAATGCAAATATCTATTGGCAATACATCTGTAATTACAGGGAATAACTGGTGAAGTATAAAATCGCAATTTTTTGGGGCGGCACTTTTTTGCCTTAGAACTTTTTCTGTATATAAAGTTTTTGAAAAAAAAAATGTATTTGGCTGACATGAATGTGACTCGAATAACATTCTAAATTTTATGGTTGGCAGAATAATTAATTTTCTGAAACCCTGTGCACTGAAATCATAGTGCACTTACTTCTGCCATTTTTTGACTTAACCACTTATTTCCTGTGACCACAGATATCTTTATTGGAGTTTAAATTTAGTTAATATTTCTCACTGAAGTTAATTAAAAAAATTGTGAACCTTCAACCATTGTCGATTTTTCAAGTATATGCAAACAAAAGAATAGAGTGAGGGAGAAATTTTTAGAGTTCTAAGAACGTATAAAAATGCAATATTTTTAAAATCAAATCATTTTAGTTTTAAGAGCGCTGCAATATTTTTCAATTTTTATGGTTGGTCATATCAAAAATACGCCAAAAGATAACTTATATTCAGTTCTAAAAATTCTGATCGTTGTCGCTAAACCAATATTATTCGATAATGATATATATTACGATGAACTTTAAAAATTAATTTTAATAATTTATTTTAATAATTACCAAACTTTACTTTTTTTTACAGGCAGTACATTGCTTTTGCAGAATGGATTTTAAATATGCAAGTCTGAATTTAATTTCCTAAAATCAATTCAATTTCTTAAAGTGCAATTGATACTTACTAAATCAACTTTAAGGCAAAATGTGTAAAGTGTGAAAATAAAGATAATCCTATGAATTACGCTAATCTCTAGCAACATATCATGGTCTAGTGATATCAAATTTTTATGACTAAAAGTCTAATAGCATTGCATTTATGAACTAGCAATTTGATGACATCATATTTAGAAACTAGGGATCTAGTGACATACCGTCTACAAACTAAAAATCAAATAGCATTGCATAGTAACATCTTATGATTTGAAAAAAGAAACTAATTATAGACTATATATAAATATTTACAAAAAAAATTGTCTTTCCAACTTTGTAATTTATATCTCGCTTTAACCAAATTTTAACCAAATATTAACAAAGTTACAATCAAATATTAAGCGGGTTTTAACCAAATATTAATCAATGATTTAACCATTAGCCAAGTGGCTATTGACAACTTAAAATCGCGCTTCTTCTTCTTCTTCCTTCAAACTATTTTTATCTTCTTACAACTTTCATTGTTTTTTTAATTTTAAATCTTCATATTAACATACCATTGCTTAGTTATATATATGTTTTTGTACAATTTTGCCCAAAATAAAGGAATTACTTAAATATATGGACTTTCTTTTTATATCGTTTCGTTTTTTGCCATTCCGCTCCCATATTTTTAAAAAACTTTTACCTTAATTCTTTTCCAACTCCATTTCCCTACAAGTCAATTCACTTATACGTCATTTTGTGGCACGACTTTTTGGTCTTTGGTGTTGTTAACTATCGAAAACTTTTGTTTCAAACATTATCTAATACATGATTGTGTGTTCAGAATCTCGTATTAATAAAAATAATTACACACACATTTTTTTTATGTTTATTATAATTACTTTTTCCTTGGAATGATTTAATATAAATATTGTATGAGTTATAGGCTTAATCTGGTAGGAGCGAGGGGGGGGGCGTACTCCCCTCCCCCAGTTTTTTTAGAAGAGAGGTAAAATCGTACTTTTCCTGTACAATTTTTGTTTTTTTTTGCCCCCTCCCCTCAGTTTACGCTATATTTAACTCCCAAGTTACTCCTATGGTATGAGGGATTCATTTTATGTTAGATCAGGTTTGTATATCATGTTTTAGCTTTCTTTCAAACAATCTAACAACAGAACAACGCTTTTAATATCAGCAATCATATTTGAATCACTCTCATATGTAGTTTCGTTATAGATTAATATATATTTTCGTTAATTTCATATGATATCAAATTTTAGTCAAATGTGTGTGTTGTACCATACAATGTACATCAGATTTTAATAAATTATTGGAATGTAATTTGACGTAAAAATGAAGTTTGCCTGTAACGAAAATTTACCTCTAAAATATATCGTTAAATATATGATATTTTATTAAATTAGTTATTTTTAATTTTTGGCGAATTTTTGAGCAAATGAGTGTTGTCAAGACAATTTATGTAGAAAACCAAAATTTTAAAAATGCCGCGTTAATATCACTTACTGCCTGGTGGTAAAGCATAGCCATCTAAAAGTTGGACTTGTACTTGGTGATGGGAGGTAGGCTGTGACGATATTGTATTGGACGGTCTATGTTTTTCTGAGGAAGATGGAGGAGGAGATGATGGCGGAGAAGACGAACCTCGAAGCTCCGGTTTAGGAGGATATACGAGCATGAAAGATCTTCTTGTACCATCTGGAGTTACCTGATCACCATTACCAGAATGGCTATCCCTAGTTTGATTCTTGCGAGGAAAATGCCTCCGCAAAGCTTTCCAGCCTCCGTATTCTGGAACGACGACCGATTCGGAAACACACACACACCAAGCAATTGTCCATAATGTCCACCACATCCTTCTCGGAATCTTCATTTGCTGATGTACAAGTTATCAGCAAGAGTTCAACCCATGAACGAAGACTCCTTCTTGAAATTCAGAACCAAGTGACGGCGTGACCATCTCTAGTCTTTTGAAGAAACTTATGGCTACCTTCAAGATTTATTTATAGTTTTCTGACCACTGGGTTCCTCCTCCTCTCTTCTCTCCTTCCTCCTACAGACAATCGCAGCGAAAGCTAGCATTGGGTGAAAGGAAAGGTAGCCGGTGGCCCCAACGACCCCGATAACAACGGGACTTCATTTCAAATCATTTCTGTTTAAGCTTCTTGTGCGTATTCGTATGTGCGACCCATTTGCAGAAGATTTTGTAAATATGAGGTAACGGGTCGCTTCATTCCCAGCTATGTTGGTTCACACTCGTGATTTCTTTTTGACCTTTCAAGTTCTTCAGATACTCAATGTCAGAGAAAAAAAAAACCCGTAATCGTTCACAGGTCAACCGTGACCGCGGGGGTAAATGCATAAACTAGCCTCTCCCTTTTCCGATCAAAACGGCTCACAGAAAATGTTGTCTTCGACCTGCTTTTGTAATGGCTTTTGAGACTTGAATTAGGGTTAGTTCCATCGTTTGAGCGCGTGAGAATATTTTTTACTGCGCAATATCTTTCTATAAATGGAACAAGTTGATGGAGACCCGCCTCGTTGAATTATGAGTTTAGAAGAGATATCTCCAAATAAAGCTAAAACTGAATATACATAGATATATATGTGTGTATGTGTGTGAATTTTCACGAGTCTACTTTTCTCCCAATGTATTTATTCGATGTTTGAAAATTATTTAGTGGTTGGTTTATTGACTGCGAATTTATTGCACATTTTCAAAACCAACAAAAACAATTTTTAAATTAACCCTTCCTTCCTCTCTCCAATTTTAATAATGAAAGGGCTACCCGCTTACCAATATATGAATGAAAAGAAAGTTCTAAAGTGGCGCAAAGGAACCTCTATTTCGCCTATCTTGCCATTAACGAAGGTTTGATATTAATGGTATCGTAGAATGTATGCTGTTTTTTTTTCTATCCACCAGGGTTTGGTTACTTAAACAACAGAAGTTAGGATTCCTGAAAAATTGTAGGTCCCGATACAGCGTGGTCCTTGCTGTCCTTGCGCCGTAAAACATAAACAAATGAAAAGATGGCGCTAGTAAGTAGCGACTCTATTAGTGTTTTCCGAGCTTCCTCAAGTCGCAACACCCTTTTATAGTAGCCAAGTAATCCGCAACCCCCTTTTACAGTAACCAAATAATATGCAACCCCCTACTGTCTGCTGCTGCTACATTTGCATAATAAAAGCCTTTTTAACAGAGCAAAAAACACGTTAAATATTAAATTATAATATAGTAATTTTGTGTATTACAGTAATAATATATATTAAAGAACATTATAGATATAAAGTTAACAACCATTAGTAGAATACTGCAATATGTGTGGCCATGTTGAAATATAAAACTGTCGGAAACATTTGGTATGAAATTCCTTATAAAAATAATTGCAACCAAAAATAGTTGCGGCGACCCACAGGTTGGGAGCTTCTGGACTATATTATCTGCATTATCGTAGTTAGCCTCGAGATCTAGGGCAGGCTATAGCCTCAGACCATTTACGTAGCTAATTTTCTTGGACTCTTAGAAATGAAATCATCCCGAGTTTACTGTTTATATAAAAATAAGCGCCCCCCAATTCAATGACTCCTAGTAATTTTTTTTCTAAGGGTAGGAGGTGAGCTACATATTTAGTTGCACCCATAATTATCAGATTTTTAAATCACAAAAGTCAATGGTTTAAATCGGATACTGAGTACGATTATTATCTTTTCTTACGCCGCCGAGTGTCATAAAAGGGTTCATGCTGAACTAAATATGCGGACTATATATATATATATATATACTCCACTTTGCAGACTTCAATACTCTTGCCTACTGTGTTTTGTGTCGCTATAACCTGTCTAAAAGTACTTCATACAGTTTGTTGACACATAAAACAGAACAAACTACATCAGAAAATTCAATCTCGACAAACCGATACTCGCATTCTCCAGTAATCCACGTTTTCCAGTTTCAAATCAGTTTAATTCAATTTTCGTCTTTCAGACTGGTGAGGAAGCTATGTATAATATAGTACTCTTGCCACTGGATCACCATGACATAACTTTTGTTTTTGCATTTCTGATAATCAACAACAATACAAATTTAATTACATATGTATTATTTTTATATTTTGGTGTTTGGCAACAGCATTTTATAAATGTATTCTGGATTCTTAAAAATAAATCAGTCTCTGGTTTTCCATCAACCAGCGTGCATATTCGATTAGAGGCTCCGCCATAAAATGGTGTGTATATTGTAAATCACTACGTACCTTTTCTCTTTCTAATAAACGTGTGTATTATAAAAAAGATAGCCGAGTGTGTTAATTATTTCCAACCTGCAATTTAAAGTATGTGGGAGAATGAAAAGTCGCAATAACGTTTCTCTCTCTCACGCACGCACACACACACACACACACACACACACACACACACACACATATATATTTTTTTAACGGGGTCCGTCCACATTTTAGAATGTTTTTTTATTTATTAAAATTATGATTTTTTGAGTGTACATTTATAGGTTATACAATATTAATATTAGGCAAAAAAATCATAACTGACTTATTTTTTAGGAAAAATGTGCTGAAAAAGGATATAAACTATTTTTTATACTTGCCTTTAGATTTTTCACATTTTGTAATTTTTAATATTTTATCTTGTTAAAAATTAAGTAAAGAAAAGTCTGTCTAAAGGATTTTTTTTTGTTTCCTTATATATAACCAGTGAAAACATTTTTGATATATTAAAAATATTTTCTAGAGGGAAACAAAACATGATAAAATGGGTACTTAAAATTAAAATATCAAAATTCTGTTTTGAAAGTTTATTTGTGTCTGTATATGTTATATATTTAAAAATTTCAAAGCAATATCTTGAATGACTTTAAAGCCTCAGCATTTTAAAACTGAAAAATTTGGAAAAAAAATGAAATTCCAAGAAAATTGAACTTTAAAAGTTAAAAATGTCTTTTAATTTAACTTTAACTTAAATTAAAATAATAATAATAATAATGAGTCAACTTTTACTTAAATTAAAAATATCATTTAACTTAAAAAGTTTTAAAAATTAAAAATGGAAAAGTTAAAAATGCTCTCTTTTTATTGTTATATGTCATTAGTAAAAATTTCTACATGATGGTGTTTCTCTTGACCTAGAAACAAAATTTTGGTCTTATTAGATTTGAAAAGATTCAAAAGTTTTTTAAGCAAATAATTTTTTCAAGTTTGGTCATTTTTGGGGGGACGGACCCCTTAAGATATTCAAAGGTGTACTTCAACATCAATAAAAAAAATGTCACATTCGTAGACATTGCCTTCGACAAAAGTTGATACACTCTGTCAAAAATTCAACAGATGATGAACAAAAAATATAGAAACATTATTTCAGAAAAGCGTCTGTAGTATTTATCTGATATAGAAAAGAATGACTCTTATATCATTATAGAATTTTCTTTTACTCGTGTTTTCATTGCATTTTTTTATTATTTTCTTCTTTTTTTGTTCCTTTTTCTTTCCTCCCTATCTCTTTTCGTTCTCGAACTTTCCCTTTCCACTTGTTTTATTCGCTCGTACTTTTAAATTTGAATTGTTTTTTTATTTTTTGATTTTTATTTACGTGTTGTCCTGTAACTCACTAATTCTAGTTAAAGACTTCTCTATCTTTCACATTTTCTTTCTTATAATGCCTACGTTATATAACCTTTTATGTACGTTTCCATCTCTTATATATATATATATATATGTTTTATTTTGACTTTATATATTTACACTTTCCATGTTTTAACAATATTAATAATTTTGCATATACATTATTAATATTTTTCAAAAACGCACGTTTTGTTTAGAAAAAAATCAAAATATTTTATTGATTAAAAATATATTCAACGTATGTGTGTGTGTGTGTGTGTGTGAGGGGGGGAGGGAGAAAGTAAAGTTTTTTAAAACTTTACGAATTCGTAAGTTACATATTTAGTATACAGTCCAACTCGGAAAATTCGACGCGGAAGAGACCACAAATTTAATCAGCAGGTTTCAATAGATATTAAACCCACTATTGCTTTTGGCTTTCCTGTCTGCCTGTCTATACGCAATAAAAAGGACAAGGTAAAGGTCTTCCGTAAATGCAATAATGATGGTTGTTGTTAACGTTGAAAACCTACCGAGTTACTTGAGAATCAGAGAGTTGCGATTTAGAGACGGCTGGATTAGAGAGTTGCGAATTAATGTTAATTGAAACCCGCTAAATTTAAATATCGACCTTTGACGATTTTCTTTCACTTGCTTATCTCAATTACCCAGCTATTCGACTTTGGAAGGTAAATTATTTACGAAATTAATTTGAAAATTACGGGACTGCGGTAAAAATTCGGATTTTCCACGTATTGGAATTAGACATGGTTCGCGTTACTTAAAATTTACGCAGTATAATTGAATTATTTTTGAATTGTATAAGTGCAGGTGCACGAGTGAATATTTTGACAAGAAATTAAGATCCAAAAGGATTATGTTACGGAGAATAATTTAATTTAATAAATATTTTTATATATGTATGTATCGGGATTCATATTGAATTGTAATTACTTTTAATTTAAATAATTTACACACGATATCATCGCGCGATAATATCGTATGGGAATTATTACTGAAAACTGACTTTCCCATATCGAATTTTTTTAAGGAATAAAACTATAAGATTCGTTTTTGAGGATTGTAGAATTACATACATATGAAAATTCGAAATAAATTATTAAATAGTGAAGTTTAGCATTTCTTTTTTTAAATTGTACGTCAAGAGTTTAAAGTTATATTTGAAGTTTCGGGCTTGAGTTTAACTTCCTGCAAAGTATTTCGGGCTCGGGCGGGTTCAAATTGTGTCTTCGGACTTGTTGTCTCGAAAAATGAGCTCGAATTCATCTCTGGTACAGGCACCTTTAGTTATATGAGGTCCTTAGAAAAGGCTTGATAACTAAATGGACGAAACCATTTTATTATTTATAATAATAATAATAATAATAATAATAATAATAAGCTAAAGGACACACTTTTAAACACACTCCGAACAGTTAAAGGCTCTTAGATACAACAACTAAATAACTTGCACAGGGCCGTGCTTAGGGGGGTGCGAGCTGGGCGGCCGCCCAGGGCCGCTAAAAAAATGCAGTGCCAGCATCAAGAAATAAGTTTTTAGCGGCCTTTATATACCTTCCCAGAGTATTTCATCAATTGACCTTTTGTGTGTGACGTTATATTTCCCATGACGTTGATGAAACTTCTAAATGGTGGTTAAAATAAATATACACGTTATTAGTCAAATGCATTAACATCAGTAGATTACTCACGTTGTCATGTTTATTG
>QLNU02015359.1:57346491-57374661 GCA_006491805.2 Dysdera silvatica | reverse complement strand
TGTTATATAAGTTTTTTTCTTTCTTTTTATTAGAGATACTACAGAGGGGAAGAAAAGGAAAAGAGTGAAGATAGTGATGAAAACTATGTGCCATATGTCCCACTGAAAAGAAGACTTAAAGACAAAGTAAGTTGTGACTATTCCTTTACTATACACTTTTTAGAAAATGCTTGCACATGCACTCTATATATATAGTAGAACCTCCATATAACGAAATTCTCTATATAGCGAAGTTTTGATAAATCCCCATGGTCATTACATATGAAAGTGTTTCTATATAACAAAATATTTAACTACCAAAACAGAAAATCGAGTGGTCACGTCAGTGACATCGGGTTCCCTCATACCATGAGAACACAATATGGTTTTAAGGTAAGTGGCAAACAAACAGAATGGGGCACATCTAATGGACTTTAAACTCCCTAATAAAGAGTTTTCCTAAGCACACGCACACCTGTATCTGGTTGCCCCATATGGTGCGAAGCTGCTAGGCCGGGCCTCAGTTGATCTTAAATACACTGTATTGTTTGAATAGTAATAAGAAGTATTAAATATGTTTTCATTTAAAGGTAAGATTTGTTCAACTCATTTTTTTTATGGGCATGTCTTGTTTGTTTGTTTTGTGGTTTTACGGCTCAAAGACTACAATGGTCATGCTGCGCCGGGACCTACTGTTTTCCGAGGAATCCGAACCTCTTATGGCCTAGGGAACCAAACCCCGGACTACAGTGAGCAGTGCGATCTTTTATGAGATCTCTGAGTAAGCGTTCTTTGTACACTGTTGGGAGTCGAACCCGGATTAACGGCGTACTATTATGGGCATGTATATTTCACACTTAAAAACATCTATTTTTAAATGGCTGAATGTTATTTATGAGAAACAGTCGTTAACTGAAAAATGGGATTTTAATTGTGGTACCATATTACCCTGCCCTGGTTCATGAATACATCGTTTCCACATAGCAAATTTTCTATATAACGAATTTTTTTTTATGGAACCGTCGATTTCATTATATGGAGGTTCTACTGTATATATATTTCCATTCTATGCTAACTCAGATTATAATCTGAAATATGGTATGTATGTTTGCTATCCATGTTAATTTCATGGTTAATTCATATATATATATCTTTACCATATTTGGTACAAAATGATCTTGTTACCGTTGTGTCATAAGAAACCAACCAACCATAATTTCATGAACAAAGACAATGATAAGCCAAGGGTAAAGTTTCAGAGGATTTTCTGCCTTTAATATTAATCATTAAACAACCAATCTTTTTATAGTGACAAGTGTAGTTATATTGGCAGGAATATTAAACATGTGTGCATATACAAAAGCACATAATGTGCGTGTCATATATTATTATAGTTTAAGCACAAAATATGGATATATATTTGTTTTTATTAATTTATTTAAAGCTGCAGAAGCTTGGTCGATTAGGTGGAGCTGTACAAGAAGAAGAAAAAAATAAATCGAGCACAGAAGATGATGAGGACGAATGTGAAGACGAATTTGGTCGAAAGTCAAACGTCAGTTTGCTTGATCAACACAATGAGTTAAAGAAAAAAGCAGAAGGTAATATTAGTGAATATCTGTTGGCGTGACATAACATTTGCTGTTCTAGCACTGTAAAAACACAAAGCTACAGTATAAAGATGAGTGTTAATGCCCTAAGCCATTTTAAAACTTCCATATGTCGATAAGGTACAGTCATTTTGGTCAGATTGACATAAATTTTGTTTTAGTACAATCCAGGTAGCCGCCTAACCTTGTTTATGGGATTTCACTGGTATAGTATTGTCGTGTAGATACCACTGGCATAGTTCAATAAATGTTCACGCAATACCACTGGTATATACATACATAGTCGAGTCGTATTATTAGAACCACCAGGTACTTCTGACATCATGCGCACATATCAAATAAAATAAGCCACATGTCATGATCTGGCTTTATGTGTGTATATAAAGACGTACGTTATTTGTTTGCTAAACATATCAACATCAGCTACGATGGGGAAAGAACCTGCTTTACCCAAGTCAGAAAAATGGATTATTATTGAATATTGAGCTCACAGTGTCAGCATTTCTGAAACTTCAAATTTTGTGAAATGTTCCCGTACGTCTTTACTGAAAATGTATCGTGAATGAACGAATAGAATAATTTCAAGGGATAGGAGATCAAACTGAAGATCGCCATGAGCCATTGATGGTAGAGATGAGTGACACCTTCAAAGGTTGGTGAGGGCCAATTATTCAGCAACTGTGGTACATGGCATCACGAAAATGAATCACAAAACTGCCAACAGTATTTCCCATGCAACAGTTCATAGAATGCTGCTGCATTTGGTGCTCCACAGCTGATGTCTAGTAAAAGCACCCATGCCCACCTGAGTTCATTAAAAAAATGGCTGGCATGTGCAGAACAGTAGCGACATTGGACCTTCTAGGACTGGCAACAGGTTGCATTTTCAAATAAATCCCAATTTTTGCTTCACCAAGTAGATGAACGGTGGTGTATCAAGTGTCAAAGGTCGGAACATCAACGTTCTGAAACGAGAATTGGAAGAATACAGGCTGTTGGAAACATCACGTTCTGGGGGTATATTCTCATAGTACTCTCTTGATTACCTGATACCTGTAGTTGGTAATCTGAACTGATTTAGGTATCCACATTTGGGGATACCATACATCCCCTTCATGTTTACTGTCTTTCCTGATGATGATAGGGCCTTCCAACAAGGTAATGCACCCTGTCATACTGCCACAATCAGCAAAGATCGGTTGAAAAAATATGATCAAGAGTTCCAAGGATTTCCCTGGCCTCCAAATACCCCAGACCTTAATCCCATTGAGCATCTTCGAGATCACATCAATACACATGTATGGGGAAATGAAACCTCCACCTCACACCCTGCAACAGTTCTTGAATTCCCTGCAGTCTGTCTGGCTTCAGATTCCTGAAACAACATTCTAGAAACTCATTTCATCACTTTCGTGGAGTCTTGCTGCTGTCCATACTGTGAAATGAGATTATTTCTGTTATTAGATGGCGGTTCTAATAATGTGACTCGACTGCGCACATAAACATATGCAGTTACAAAGATAGTGAGAATAGTTTTTGTGAAATACTGATAAATCATAATCAGTATGTGAAATTAAATGAATTAATTTTTTATGTTAATTATTAAATAGCCATATGTTCATCATTTGTTATCATTTTCATTTAAAATATATTCATTATAATTATGTGTAATTAAATAATTACATATTTTCCCATCTCTCTCTCTCAAGAATTCATTGCACAAATATAACGAGTAATTGCATCTTTTAGCTCGAAAAGAAAGTGTCATAGAAAAACAGCTTAAAGAAGAGGAAAAAATATTGGAGAGCGTCGCTGAAAAAAGAGGTAATGTTTGCATTTATATTTTATTATAAAGGAATATAATGTATTCAAAATTTTAAAGTATCTTGTTTCATTAATTGAATTGAAATGTCTTTTTATTTTTTCTTCGTAATACCTTTCTTTATAGCTCTCATGGGTGTAGCGGAATTGGCGAAAGGCATCCAATATCAAGAGCCTTTAAAATCAGGGTCGGTACATATTCTTTTTGTGATTATTTTTGTAGTATTTGATAAATTTTAACACACCATTATCTCTCTATTTATTGCTGGGTAGATGGTTCTCTGAGTATTCGCTGTCACGGAAGCGTAATTTTTCATTCTTCCATGAAATCGGATGACCATGTTGGAACAATTTCTATTAAAATTGTTACATTTATTGGAATACTCAACTGTATTTCACATGTACTTCCTCATAAAGTTCTTTTACTTTTATACTACTCTAACATTTACTCCCGCATTAACTATTGCCATTTGGTTTGGGGTCATACCTTTACACATAATCTTAATAGACCAGTGGTTCCCAACCTGGGGGTTGCGAATGGGTTTCTGGGGGGGTCGTTGCAATTATTTTTGTAAAGAATTTCATATCAAATGTTTCCAAGGCTTTTATATTTCAACATGGCTACACACATTGCAATATTCTACTAATCGTTGTTAACTTTATATCTATAATATACATTAATATATTTATATATTAATATAATATACATAATTAATATAATATAATTTTGTATTTAATGTGTTTTCTTTACTCTGTTAAAAATGCTTTTATTATGCAAATGTGGCGGCGGCAAACAAAGGGGAGATCGCGGATCTTTTGGTTACTATAAAGGGGGTCGCGGATTACTTGGTTACTATAAAGGGTGTCTCAGACTACTTGGCTAATATAAAAGAGGGTCAAGGCTTGAAAAAGGTTGGGAACCACTGTAATAGACTACTAATTGTTCCAAAAACAGTTTTTTAGATTTAAATCATTTTACTAGAAAAATATATATCCACTGTCTGCATCCATACCTAATAATGTCTTAAATGTTTCTGATATATATTACTTTAAATTAAGTCAATTAATGCATGATAGAATCTATGATAATAATTATTCAGCTGTTGTTACTCTGACTTTTTCCCATAATCACAACACCCGACGTAAAAACTACTTTTTTGCCCTGTCGTTCACAAGCACACCTTATGTATAACAATATAAATTCAACTGACCCAAAGTTATGGAACTGTCATCCTTCAGAACGTAAGTCACTATCAAGCAAGCCCATTTTTAGGAAAGCTCTTAAGTCGTGCCTCCTTTATGCCTAAGTTTTGTAATAATTAGGATATAATTTTTATTTAGTTCTTGTTCTTTTGGATTTTTAATTATTGCCAGGTGAATTTGTCTTGTGTATAGATTTCTACAATGATTTGATTGACAATAGTGATTGTATTTGTATCTAAGCATTTATATTATGTATTCTGGTTGTCATTTCCTTTTTTTGTACTTCACTTTTGTATTATGATTTACCTTGTAATTTGATGCATTCACTAGCATCGGATTGGGTGGCAGCAGGCTTGTCAGGCCCCGGGGAGGGGGGGGGTGCTACACAATATTAGGTAGGTGTACCAGTTTTTCTGGCACTTCAGTGTATATTACAGATATAAAGTTGACAACCGTTAGTAGAATATTGCAATATGTGCAGCCATGTTGAAATATTAAAGCTTTGGAAACATTCGGTATGAAATTTCTTATAAAAGTAGTTACAGTGATCCCCAGAAACCTGTTCGCGACTCCCAGGTTGGGAACTACTGACCTATGGCAAAAAGCTCCTAAGGGCACATTCCAACAAAATACAACGTTTAATTCGTAGTTAGACAGGGAGACATACTTCAATTTTTAGGCATGTAAATCTTATAAAACTCTTCCACCTCAACTGGCACTTCTGCTTATACATAATTAATCAATACACTTGGCTACCATACAAATAATCCAGCCAGGGATCATTCACTACAAAAAATCTCTTTCAAATTTATGTGAAGCATTTCAGACAAGTGTCTAATGTTGGCACATCCACTCAGTCCTAATCAATTTTCTAATACTCTTTATGTTGATTTTTATAATATTCCTAAAGCTGATTTGGTCAGTTGAAAACAAACAAAATTAATTTTGACATAACTTGCATTAAATGTTGTTGATATGTGAAATTCATTGTTTGAGAAATATGGTTTTCTCTAATTTAGGTGGAGACCACCACGATATGTTTTAGAAATGTCTGAAAGTCGTCATGTCCGAGTGAGACGAAAGTATCGAATTTTAGTTGAAGGGGATGACATTCCACCTCCAATTAAGACATTCCGGGTATGCTGAACTCATTGTCTATTTTTAGTGCATTTGAAGAATATATGCATGCTACAATTTGATAACTATTTTCACTTCATTACCGGCAATGCTAACCAAGGTTGAAATTCATGACCCATTTGCTTCTAAATTATTACTGGAGAACTGTAATTCCAGGTGTACTATGATCTTAACTGGCATTGTACAATAAAATGAACACATTCTTCACAATGCCATCAAGATCTTGAAAAAAGAAAATGGGTGAAAAAGAGAAGCAAGATACAAAGGAAGACAGCCGAAATTCTTAAGTATGACTAAGACATGACAAGTATAATTAAGAGCCCTCCAAGAAAAAGTTTGACCCAAAAGAAAATTCAAACAACTGGAAAAGGATATTGGTTTAGTGGGAGGGGTTTGGGGCTTATTCCCTATACCCTACGACTAATTATGGTAAGGATATGGAGACCTTTTGATACAGAAGACAGAAAAGGGTAAACATGTATATCATATCGCTGTCCTTAAATATTGAAATTACAAGAAAGAATATTATTTTATGTGTAGTCTAACTTTGATCTAACAATATTCTCGATTTAACGATTGTTTTCATTAGTCCAGATCGAGTCCAGTGTTATATTTTTCTCGATTTACCGATAACTCTTCGCCATTATCTTGTAGCTGCAAGTAGAATTTCAGTTAGAAAATCAATTGTCGTCAGAAACTCAGCTTCAGTTAAGTTTACTCATTTGAAGACAGGGTGTAATAAATAAAAATATGACTTTTTTTTTCATTTAAAGTGCACTTTTCTGGTTAAGATTGTATACCTCAGAAATAAATCAAATTTTTCATTCAGCTTCATTTATGTAAGATTTTAACACTCAATTTACTCTTCTTAAGCTTTAAGCGAATATCTAGATAATGTATTACATAACATAAAAAACAAATATTCAACGTCTTGATTTCTTGTTTATCGAGACTACAATATACATTAGAGATCTCAATTATGATATTATTAAAAACCAACATTTAAGTGAAAATGCAAATTTTACCTCCTCCTTGACTCGTAATTGATTTCACAACTTGCTATGCGCAAGTCCAAATATGAAAAACATTCGTTATCCAAACATTTAGTCAATAGATTTTCTCCCCTCCTCCAAGGCAATACGTTCACTATTAAAAACTCGGTGGACTTTATCTACCGCCTCAAAACCATCACTCCTGACGCTTGTAAAATGGTTTCGTTTGATGTGAAAAGCCTTTTCACCAACGTATCCATTTGGGGAGCTCTTCATTCTCTGACTAAACGCATTCAAGAATTCCACTATCCGGAGTTTGAAATCAATGAACTAACACATCTCACCGAGCTTTTCATCCTCCACACCTGTTTCTCCTTCCAAAACAAGTTATTTAAACAGACTAATGGTCTTGCAATGGGTAATCCACTTTTTCCTCTTTGTGATGTTTGCATCCACTGTGTGGAAGAAAATATCCATAACATCATTCCGTTCAAATGTTGGTTTCGATACGTTGATGACATATTCGCAATTCCCACGGATAAACATATCAACCTCGACTATGCACTCGCTTCACTTAATTCTGTTGATCCAGATATACAATTTACATTTGAAGCGGAATGTGACTTACAATTAGTCTTTTTTAGATGTTCTCATAACGCATTCATCCACCGGTTTTCGAACAAGTGTATTTCGAAAGCCTGGTTCTGTTTGCTCGCCTTCGCATGTGGCCTCAGCCCATCCATTTTCTCAAAAAATGAGTTCATTCTTCTGGCTCACTTCCAGAGCTCTCACACATTCATCTTCACAAGATTCACTCAACAAAGAAATCGCCCATCTAAAAGAAATTGCCATTCACCGTGGATTCAGTTTTTCTGTTATTGACCACACAATCAACGAACTCAAAAATACAGGCAGCTTACAATCTTCGACGGTTTCGCAGGACTCCTCGCCTCAAAAAGAGACAGTGTACATCCCGTTTGAACCTGGGGTAGCATCCAACATCGCTTCCATCCTACGGGTTTTTAGTTTCCGGGTTCTCTTCATCCCCATCAACAAAATTGGAATTTCCTAGCTTAAAGATCCCATTCCGGATTTTAACAACTCCGGTATTTACAAGATTGTTTGTCAAGACTGCGAAAAATGTTATGTGGGCCAGACACGAAAGGCACTGCGATTTAGGGTCAAGAAACACGAAAATTATGTACGAAAACAAGAAGTGCTTAAATCTTCTATCACCCAGCACTGTTGGAATCAAAACCATCGTTTCTCCTTCCAAGATGCCCGAATAATTGAACGCATTCACTTTTCGTTAGACCTTAATTTCTTCGAAGCCTTCCACATATTTCAAATGGGCAATGGAGCTATCAACGATCCTAGTGAAAGCATATTTTTTGCGGAATGCTACAAAAAACTGTTGCCCCATTAACTGTATTTAAAATCCTCATCAGTTTAATTTTGACTACTTTTCTGAACATTTCCACTGTCTCGGTGATCAGCGTTGTATCCAGAGATGTTTCTCCTATCCCAGTGAAAAACGGTTATTTTTCTCCGAAGCATAACTTGTAACTCGTATAGTGGCAACCTTGACAAGCATTACCAATCAACAGTTTTTTTGGTTTGTATATTTTGTTTGAAAAAAGTATCAAGAAGCTACTGAAACAGCTGTCACGACATTAAATTGTGTAATTTCTAACAGTGACAGTATTGTGTTTTATTTATCTAATATTTTTGCGCAGTGTATCAACATCAATCGCGATAGAAAACATCCTTTCAACTCCAGTAGAGGTTCCCTAAGCTGTGCATAGTTCTTCAATATCATCGAATTCCTTTTAGCCAACACATTCTTTTATGAGGACCAATGATTTCCACCGCTGAAAAGTGGGAATTGATTTCATTATCTCTTCTTCTTCAAATAAAACACCATTGAGAAGTGCATGGACAATAAATGAAAGGATAGTGCCTAATAATGAGGTATCTTTGTATTTCTTTTTTACGAAACATTGCTTGTTTCTTCTCACTCCTTGACGAGTGTTCTACTTTAAAATTTGGGAATTATAAATATGACAAATTGTGAGTTAGAGATACAGCTTGCTCATAGCATATGTTGAACATCCTAGTGTATGAAGATGTGTCACGAACAAGGTCTTCAAGATTTTTCCGAACTTCTACTATAGAAATACAACTATTTTTGAACTTTATCTAAAGTAACAGAAATCGGTTTCAACTGAAGGAGAAGGTTTTCAACATTATACCCGTGTTCACAACTTTCGAATATATCTTTGCATCTATTATATACATTTTCATTTTCTTCAACTATCTGTATAAAAATTGGCCATTTCTTAATATAACTCTCCAAATAATTGCACATAGAATTCCAATGCACATTTCTAGGTAGACTCAGTTCTGTGCCACTTAATTCAATGGCTCAAACAAAGTGATGGTTTCGAAAATATTTGGTGATTTGAATATGTTCTACTATGTTGGAGTAAGGAAATACCTAATAAATAAATACACGCTGCTTTGGCCTTTAGAAATAGTTTACCATAATCGTATGTAAACAACTGTAGTGAAATCACCGGAAAAGCTATTCTTGCTTTCACTTTGTTTTAGAAAATGATAAAAAGAAAGTCATTTTTATTTTAAATTACCTCTCTTCATAAGAATTGAAGCATCAGTTTAAATCAGATTTGAACCACTGATTTATTTAAATTCAACTTAAAATATTGATTTTAAAAAAGGTAACAAATTTTGATTTTAATCATATGAGTAAATTCGTTCACACCCTGATTGAAGCAAATGCTGGTTTACAGTGTGAAAAGGAGTAATTACTGCATTTTGATGTCATTGATATCATTGACATGGAAATGCAGTAAATACCTCTTTTTGATTCATTCGAAAAAAGTGAAAAGGCAATGTTAAATGCCAACTCCCGATAAAAACCAAAATAAATGTCAATCGAAGGTTTCTTTTCGAAGTAGTAATTATGTGTGTGCACTCACACGTATGTCTTATGCTCATTAAAATTAGCACATATTATTCAAAACGATTATTTTCACTGGTCCCGTAAAAATCATTAAATCGAGGTTAGACTGTGTATATGCAAAACTGTGCATTAGTCTGATCATGTACAATGTTAACTCTATGATTATTGTCTTTCAGGAGATGAAATTTCCCCGTGCAATTCTTCATAGCTTGAAAAAGAAGGGAATCACAAATCCCACTCCCATTCAAATGCAGGGCCTCCCAGCTGTGTAAGTAACATGTTTCCATATATTTATTTAACATAGACATTATGTATTTTTCATTAATTTTGTGTTTGTTTTCCAATTTTCACCTTGTCTGGAGCAGTATAACTCTTGTTGTCCTTGCGCTATAAAAATACAACCAACCAATTTCCAATTTTATGTTTTTCAGTTTATCTGGACGGGATATGATTGGCATAGCATTTACAGGGTCTGGAAAAACGCTAGTCTTTGTTCTGCCTATCATCATGTTTTGCATGGAACAAGAAAAAAGACTGCCTTTTGTGAGAGGGGAGGGGCCTTATGGCCTCATCATCTGTCCTTCGGTACTTTTTTTTTATTACTTTTTTTTTTCAAGTAAAAAAAATATTTCTCAATGTACAATTAGACATTTGGCTTTATTCTGACAGCCCAATTATCACAATTTTTTACTATTATATATAACATAAAAAAAATTGTTGCTTTGGAATTATCTAACACAAAAATATGTGTGATGTGGTGATTTTGTTAGCCTAACAAGTGAGTCTGACTGATTTGCATATAATATTTTATATAAAAATTCAAGTAAATATGCACATCTCACAATCTTTATTAATTTTCCTGTATGGTTTATTTTTTCAGTCACATAAATCAACAATGTACATGACTTTTTTTTATTCATAATCTGCATGGATTTAAACTATTTGCATGTTTTATAGGTAAGTTGTAGAATTGCTCGAAATGAAAAATATAAGCTATTTATATAAAAAAAATAATTAGCAGCTATGTGTATGTGCATTTAAAAACCTTAGGTTTACTGATGGAACAATGTACTTGGATTCAGTACTGCCAATAGGCCAACTAGATCTACAATGCAGTAGTGTACAGAGACAGTAGGGTGTATTCTTGCGCATTGATGAGCTGCAGTCCCAAGACATTATTTTTTCCCAGGTTGCTTGTTTTGTCGAGGGCTCAGCCCCCTCCCCCACTTCCCACTCCCTAGTCATGAAAATTGTACCGACCAATTGGAAAACAGAGATAGATATATATATAAAAAAAAAACCATATTTAACTCTGTTTTTCCTTGATGCAGGATGACCTTTGCTGCTCTTGCCAGTAATAGTGATTAATTAATACAGAGAGAATTTTCTCAAATTTTCCAGTCTTTGTATCATTGTCTAAGTAGTATACTTTGTACTGGAAATAACAATTATGGTTTTGTGTATGTGTAATATCTAAAATAAAGATTATGTTTTATATAATTATTATTCTTATAGCGAGAACTGGCAAAGCAGACCCATGAGATTCTACGATACTACAGTGAGTGTTTCTCTGGAAGCGGGTTGCCTGAACTACGATGTTGTCTCTGTATCGGTGGGACTTCCGTTATAGATCAACTCGAAGTTATCAAACGGTAAGCCATTTGATTCTTTAGACATGCAAACAAAATGTAAATATTGAATTATTCTATCACTACATATAACTATAAGTGAAAATATTCAAATAAAAATGCACAATGTAAGTTTAAGAATCATGGTTTTTTTTTGTATCGTATCAATAACATTAAAGTCTTGGTTTTTATTGCAGAGGGGTTCATATCATGGTGGCAACTCCTGGCCGACTCATGGACATGCTGGATAAGAAGAAAGTAAATCTTGATATGTGCCGTTACCTTTGCTTGGATGAAGCTGATCGTATGATCGATATGGGTTTTGAAGAAGACGTCAGAACCATATTCTCATATTTTAAGGTAAAGTCACTTGAGTAATAGGGATTATGGGGTCACGAATTATTTACAGACCCCATGCATAGAATTTTAAATTAAAATGGGGGTTTGGCTTCAAGCCATTGGTGTAAAATGGCCCTTGTTATCATTGGTTCATAAAAATTTAACCAACTTTCCCCCCCCCCCCCTCCTCTAGCCTTGGTTACTTGCATGCTGTTTAGTGAAATATTTAATTTAAATTTGTGTTATTATGACCAAAAATGCATTTCACGAGTAAAACGTTATTTGCAAAACTGAGTTAAAGCGGTCAGTCAGTTCAGTAAAATGTCATCTTAGTTGTGGTTCCACAAGAGGCTGTTAGATTATTGAATTTCTACTGAGTAAAAACAGCAAAAAATCATGCTACATCAAACTAAATTTTACAATTAGGAGTTAAGGGGATATGCCTTTAATGATACATTATAAATTGTGTTCACGGGTTATAGGAATCCTGAAAATTATTTCACAAGTTCTAACAGGGTAAAAAGGTTAAGGAACACCAATGCGAAAGGTATAGCTCAAGACTCATCATTCACAGCGGATAAATATTGTTAAACGAAGTCACATAGTCTTGCTAGCCAGGACATGATCCTTAGTATGTTTGGCCATATGGAAATGTATTATGGTTTGCATTATTGTTGGGATACAAATACAGAAGTCGCTGGTTCAAATCCAAGCTGATTGCAAAAGAATCGTTTCTTTTTTAGATGTACATGAATTAAAAAAAAGTGTTAGAAATTAATTTCTGTAGTTAATTCCTCCTTTACCCCCTCCCTTCCTTTAGCTAGGAAGTTCTCTCTTTGTTGATAAAAGCATGAGAAAATGGACTTCATAAAGGTACACGAAAATGCACAAATACACAAAGTATGCTCATAAACAAATTGGTGGTAGAATTGCCAGTTAGATGGATGGTCAAATTAGCAGTGTTCCAAATCATTCAATTAACGAATCATTGAACAAGTATACTAGTTTTTGACAGATGGGCAAAGTCGTTCATCGATCCGTTTTATGAATGATTTGGCACATTTCCAGTGCACATGATAACATCATGTTGCTGAAATGTCAGAATTGCGAAGTAAGTGTTTCAAGTTGGGATATGGTGGTACCTGAAATGTGTCGTAAGGGTATGTCCGTAATGTGTTCCAATGTTACAAAGTCAATCGTTAAAAATGTTTGCAATATCAGAAAGTTCTATCAACTCGAAAGCTTAAAACTTTTAACGCTGTTAACACCTTATCTCCATTTCTTTAGGATCAGAGACAGACTCTTCTGTTTTCTGCTACCATGCCCAAAAAGATCCAGAATTTTGCTCGCAGTGCACTGGTGAAACCAATTACTGTTAACGTCGGACGAGCAGGTGCAGCCAGTATGGATGTCATCCAAGAAGTGGAATACGTAAAACAGGAAGCAAAGATCGTCCATTTGTTGGAAACTTTAACCAAGACGCCTCCGCCTGTATTTATTCGTTTATTATGTTATTAATTCTTCAGTTTGCTTTTTTTTTTATTTGCTTAAATGTTCTTGGTAATGTTATTTGAATTAAGACAATTTTATTTTCTATGTGATTAGGTCTTAATATTTGCAGAGAAGAAACAGGATGTTGATGCTATACATGAGTATTTATTGTTGAAAGGCATCGAAGCTGTTGCCATCCATGGAGGAAAAGGTGAGAAACATCTTTGTGAGATGAGTAAATGTTAAATTTGTGGCAAATTTTCTACAATTTTGGCATAGTTTTCTGCATACTAAAGGCTCTTTCTCACATGATCAATATTATGATTATTATTGACGGTATTGGAATATTAGTGGTTTGTCATGGTACTGGTAAAATGATGGAAAATCTTACTGATATTGCTTGTAATATTGGTAGAATGTCAGCAAAATCGTATCATTTTATCAGTTATCAGGCAGTAGTGTATATAAAATTTTTGTTTAAATTTCGTTTATTAACTAGCCCGGTGATGGTGGTGTAAGGCAATGTTGTGTATCAAAATAAGCCCAGGTTTGATCCTCCAATGGTATCCAATGCTTTTGCTTTACCAATTTAGTCAGAGATATATATGATTTTGTAAGCAATGGAGTGAGGGGGGGGGGAGGCATAGAATATGGATTCATGAAAACTAGGTCCTGGCACATGATCATAGACTTACTTGCACTATAGACCCCCAAAAAAAAAAAAAATCTGCAACTACGTACCATCTGTAGTTAAAAATAACGACAACAGGGCCCTGTTTGTTTAAATGCAAATTGCTAGAATTAAAGTAGCAATAGGGAAAAAAAAGGTACAAATGAGGATAATGAAATCTTCAGCTTTAGAGAAAGTCGATGCTAGTTAGGTATTTGAGATTTTATGGTGAAAGGATAGCAAAAGTTATACCATGTTCAGATCGATACCAAAAGATTTAATTAATATTAGCTGTATAAGGTCAGTAATGAAGCAGTGAGAAGAGTATTGGCATTATTATTGTTGTAGACCTATGGTATGTGCAATTTGCACAAGAGAGTGGTAATGCATGTGTTTTATGGTGGAACACAATACTAATAATACGCCAAAAAAAAAAAAAAAATTGTACTGAACTCACACAGCTTTTGCATACTTTAGCTATGTTTATGCTTCACTTAGCTATTTCTGACGTTAGCATAAATATTATAGGCACTTTTGCTGCAAGCAATCTGTCTCAATAATGAAGCTTGCACCGTTGCACTTACCACATGTCAAGTTTACAAATTGTAACTTATTGTAATGCTCGTTTTCACTTAGTTAAATTTGTCGATCAAATTTGTTCCTATTAAGCCTGCATTATTCTTGCCTTCTGATGCCTAGTCTACGGGAGGAGATGGTAAGCCCTTATTTTCATGCCATACATCCACCTGTAGGGAATGCTTCTCCCACAGGTGAATATGGAAGCATGGTATCATCTGTAAGGGATGCATTCCCTCACAAGTGATAATTAAAATTAACGTCATTAAAAATAATAAAAATGACTATAGTAGATGATTTTGTAGATAGCTTTGAAGAATTTTCACTCCGTAAGTAGGCTATATTGTCTTTTGTTTGTTTCTAAATCGGGTTATTCATTTTTTCTTTATTAAAGATCAGGAAGAACGTTCCAGATCTGTAGATGCTTTCCGTCGTAAGGAAAAGGATGTCTTGGTCGCTACTGACGTTGCATCGAAAGGTTTAGATTTCGAAGATATTCAGCATGTGATAAACTACGACATGCCGGAAGATATAGAAAACTATGGTAATAAAAAAATTTGTAAATTATTGCCATGTTTACAGTGGAGGTTTGCGAGGGAATTAAATTTTTAAGTCCCTTAGAACAAGCTTCCCACGCCACATGCAATTGTCAGGGATTTTGAAGTCATTTGTAAAAGTCAGGGAAAAGCGAGATTTTTTGGTCAAACTTGAAAAAGTGTGGGAAAGCCTTTTTAACTTCTGTTTTGAAGTTCTAAGTCTTCTATGAATGTGAAGCCATTTTTCCCCGCAACCAAAGTATAGTTGAAAATTACTTGCGAGTGATTAGGGAATTTTGCATAAAATTCAACCACCTAGGTGACAGGTTTACATTCTTCAGAAAAAAGTAGCTCCTTGTGCTACCGTAATAATAATAATAAAAATATTAGTAACTGGTCTATAAATACGAACTGTATTATAAATCAAATTAGTTTAATGAACAAAGGTATAAAAAGTGGCGACAAAGAAATATTTACTAATATTCAATAGGTTGTGATGAAAAAGTGTTTCCTGGATTCATTTGAAAGCTTCAGCAATTAATAATGACTTAAAAATTCACATTTAAACAACTTATTAAATGTCAATGTAATTAGTTTTTCTGTCCTTTAGTACACCGAATAGGAAGAACAGGGCGATCTGGTAAGAAGGGTATCGCCACAACATTCATCAATAAAGCGTGTGGTAAGTTTTGTGTATTTGTAATAGTCTAGATTTAAGATCTCTCTCTCTTCAAAAATTATTTTTCACCCTTGTTCTGAATTTATGCTTTCTTTTGTAGACGAGTCTGTATTATTGGATATGAAACACCTTCTCATGGAAGCCAAGCAGAAAATACCACCGTTCCTTGCTGCTTTACAGTCCGACAATGAAAAATACTTGGAATTAGGAGGTAAAAAAATCATTATTAAATGCATGTGCATTCATCGAATTTTATATTCACACCAATGACAAAATTAACTTCTATCGTGCTTGCTCTACAATAGTACAACGTTTTTTGGGATCATGTAAATAATCCGAGTTTTATTTCGATAGGTATAGGATTATATAGTGCTTACCATTTTGTTTTTACAGATTGGCAGTTTGATTGCATAAGCAAAAGACTGATTTCTCTGAAAATTGTAGGGTACTGATGTGGCATGATCTTAACTTTCTTTGCACCATAATGCCGTGAATTATGTCTATTTTTGTATTGCGTTTAGTCTCAAACACCTGTATATTGATAATTTAAACTCGACGTGCAAACACACATTTACTTGAGTATAGTTGCCAGGCAATGTCCCGATTCTTGCTATTGGTCCTTTTATAGCTATCTGTCTGTGGTTTTAATGCTGAAAGACTGATGATCATGCTGCACCAGGACCTATTCTTTTCCGGGAAATCTGAATTTCTTGAGGCCCATGGAATCAAACCCTGGACTGCAGTGAGATCTCTTAGTAAGTGTTTTTTGCACTGTTGGGAGTCGAACCCGGGTTCACAGCGCACTAGGCGAACACTGAACCGCCGCACAATTGTAAATTTGTAGCATGGCCCATAGCAGCTTTGCAACAATTTCGAGAATGGAGCATAGTGTGTTTGTGTTTTTTAAGACCAATGTCACTAATTTCGCTTTTTATTTTTAGACGAAAGAGGCTGTTCTTATTGTGGTGGCTTGGGACACAGAATCACCGACTGCCCCAAATTGGAAGCTATGCAGAACAAGCAGGCATCTAACATAGGTCGCAGAGACTATCTCGCTAATAATACTGCTGACTGGTGAAGAAAAGCTGATTCTTATGCTATTTTTCCTATGTACAGACCATTTAGAATTGTATTTGTAAATAATAAAATCATACATTTTTAAATATTTTTATTTCATCATTTACAAGATGCCCTTCCTCACTGGGTGCTTCAGCTCGGGGATCCCGGCTTTTGGCATGGTTGTGCTCCCGTCTTTTCTCGTCTGGGACCAGTTCTCCCTATAAAATATACACAATTTTAATATTTTTAAAATATAAGGAATTTTATTGTAGCTATATTAATAAGCATATTAAAAATTGTTTTGAATCTGCACTCTTACGCACAAGTTTTTATTTCCTACTAGCAAATAACCTTGAATATTTAAACTGTCTTTAAGAAAGATTATAACTAATTTACATTATTTTGTAATATACACTCACGTTAATAAAATTGCAACATCAGAAAGGAATTGTCCGATTCGATTGAAATTTATGGGAAATGCAAATGGTCAGAAATTCAGCATAAATGTGCATGTCTGGACTCGGCAGCTCTCTATCTCTCTGAACGGTCGTATGAGGAGTATAAATAGAAGGCCATGGAAGAGCTGGACAAGTATTTTATCATTGTCAGAGAGTTACAAACCTTTATATTGGAGTCACCATGCATCGTCAATGTCAGACAGCGCCATACAAGCAAACTACCAAGTTCGAACAGAGACGCATCATTGGCTTGTGGGAAGGAGAATATTCGAACCAGGATATTGCTGTTCATACAGGAGATAATGCTACAATAGCAATGTGAGTGTGAAAGCAGTGAACCAAAGAACATGAAATGTTGAAAATAGTTTAGATTGTGTTTCAGATATGATGCCTTTTCACAAAAAAAAAAAAAGTATAAAAAAGAAGTTTGTAACCAAAACTAATAATAAAAAATAGTTTTATTACTCTCACCGTAAACCATGCAAAATTACCGCACAGGTTGCATGTGGTCCACCATTTCATCATCACCGATATGCATAATCAGTTTACATTAGTATGAGAGAGAATCAGAAAGTCTTTGCCCCTATTTTTTATTAGCCAAAATAAGGTACATACAGGTAATTACAAATATACGTACTATTCTACGTACCTTACACTATTTTTCCACATAGTCCCCACACCGATTCAGACATTTGTCCCATCGCAGCACTAAATTTGAGATGCCCCTGTGGTAGAATTCGTCCGGCTGACTGCTGCTGTCTTGGCTTCATCGTTGCACGTGAATCGCTGTCCTGCCAGGAACTTCTTCAGCGGACCGAAAACGTGGAAATCACTAGGGGCGAGGTCCGGACTGTATGGTGGGTGGTCCAGACTCTCCCAGTGAAATGACCGGAGCTTGTCGGCGGTTCTGATTGCATACAGTCCGGACCTCGCCCCCTAGTGATTTCCACGTTTTCGGTCCGCTGAAGAAGTTCCTGGCAGGACAGCGATTCACGTGCAACGATGAAGCCAAGACAGCAGTCCGACGGTGGTTCCACAGTCAGCCGGACGAATTCTACCACAGGGGCATCTCAAATTTAGTGCTGCGATGGGACAAATGTCTGAACCGGTGTGGGGACTATGTGGAAAAATAGTGTAAGGTACGTAGAATAGTACGTATATTTGTAATTACTTGTATGTACCTTATTTTGGCTAATAAAAAATAGGGGCAAAGACTTTCTGATTCGCCCTCGTAACATATTTTTAAAGTAAAAGCATTTTGTAAGTGGATGGGCATCAAGATAAATGCTTTTTCATTAATTTGCCATCTGTCCATATGTTTCATTTACTTAATAATTATTTAAGTTAGTGTAAGTGCAACTGTTTGTTTTGAAAACACTAAGCATAATTTTGAAAACAAGAAAATATATTGTAAAAAAAAGGAAATTTCAGCATCAAATTCTTGTTACACATCACATTTGTACAGCTTCTGCTGTGTAAACTACTGTGTTAAGGTGTAAATTTGAAAACAGGCAGGCTCAACCTACCTTGGTAAATATACTTGAGAATAATTTTCCCGTCGAAAGTGACTCAGGTCTGTTTGTGTTGAATGTGTCCCTTTCGTTTTAATATCCACCTAAAAAATTATTTTAAAAAATATACTTCTCCCTTAACATAAAAACTTGTTTCTCATTTATAGGATATTATGGATCATCGAAATGTTATGAATGTATTTCTTGTACACAAACGATTACAATTTTCAAAACAATTGAACATTAAAATTTTCATTATAAACAAAATTATGGTTATATGGAATTCCTTTTATACCATATTTACTTTTATTATATTAAAAGTGCTTAAACTTCATTTGCGATAGAGTTGCCATATTATATTACAGTCGATGGTAACAGGGCAGATACAGACTTCCATTTATGAGAGAGGTCAAAAGGACAGACTTTGCCATGATCTTGGAATAAACACCATTTATCATGAAATTTTTACAGTAAAAAAATATATTTGGGGGAGGGGGTCATTACCCCTGTGTCCGCCCTTGAATGGTAATTTGCCAAAATTTTGGCAACCAGTTCACTAAAAGTGAGAACTTGATTACTCTGACCAGCATGTAGCAAAAGAAAAGCATAAATTATCAGGTTCCATCTCGCCACTAATTTCAGTGTAAATTGTGTTAGATGAATGGTTTATAGCATACGAGACAAACAAAATGAGTTAGCAGGGACTTATATGCATTGTCAAATCTATTTATAATTTTTATTTATTTATTATTAATGTTCATAATTTTAATTATAAAAATGCACCATACATATTTTAAGGCTCGCTTTCGCCACCACCACTGATTCCATGTGTATCCTTCATCTATGTGTTTTTCTACTGGATGAAGATCCGTTTGGCATCCAGTGGATGATATTAAAATGGGAGGAACAAAATAGCTATCCAACATGTCCTCAACCTGTACAATAAGAAAATAAAGTAATTTTACATAAATACAGCAAACTCCCATTATAGCAACGTTAAAGGGATGCTCGCTTCAGATATATATCGAACATTCCACTTTTGATTTCAGACCTATAGGAAACTACTAGAGCCTTCTGAATCAGTCGCTATATTGCAGTAAGTAACCATATCGAGGGATGCTATAAGATGAGCCTACTGTGATATGTACCAGAGATGAGTAGCACCATTTCCAGAATGCCGTTGGTTGTTCACATTCTTTAAGCTTTATTTGGTCTTTAGGATTTATTCACTTTACGAGAAGTTGGCCATTTCGAGTCATTTACTGAATGAATTATTATTTTCATTTAATTTTGGGAATAGATTTTTTTTGGTCATTGCTATTCCCATTGTGTGCCACAAGAATGAACATTTGTCCAACATAATACAAGGCCCTGGTTTGAATCCAGGACGGGGATGGTGTCTCTTCGATCAAAAAAAGCTCTAGTTTGATCTTATTCATATGTGGGTGTTGAAAATTATTGTATAACATAATGCAAGCAACAAATGCATTGTGTGGTCAGCATCAGAACAATTACAGAATAACTTGAATATTCCACATAACAATCCTGTGACAAATGTAATAACCCAGTAAAAGATCCAACATTTCTATACTAATTCTTTTTTTTTACATTACAGCTATGAAGGGCTTGTGCTCAGGGCCCAACAAATAGTGGCAAACTAGATTTCCTACTTGCCAATTGCAAAAATCTAGTTGCACAATGACCACCGGAATTGTCAAGCCCCCACCTTGATAAGAAAACCTAGGGGACTTTGGTAGGAACAGATTTCCTACTTGCCAATTGCAAAAATCTAGTTGCACAATGACCACCGGAATTGTCAAGCCCCCACCTTGATAAGAAACCTAGGTGGCCTTGGTGGGAACAGATTTCCTACTTGTTAATTGCAACCAGAATTGTCAAACCCTGTCTATGCCATACAAATTACGTCAATTGGCTCGTTTATCTGACATATTTTAATTAAATCCTTGTGAAAACAATATTATTTACCTGCATATTGATGCCAAAGTTATCTTGGAGTTTAAAAATAATGATAAAATATCCTTGTTCTCTTACAAAATCCCACACAGCATTAAGTAAACTATCCGGATTTTCCAAGAAAGCGTTTCTTCCATCCGCAGAACAGAATCCGTAGCATCGAGACTGATACATCACCAGGCCCAATTTACGATTAGCTGGTAGTAATGAACCTTGACCATGTACCAGCGCCCATGGACAAAATCCCTATATTTGAAGATATAATTGCAAGTATAATTTTTCATCACAATTTTAAATTAAAAATAAGATAAACGCTTCAATAAAACCTGAGAGAAGATAATGATTGCATTATAATGTCAGATCATTATCTTTTCGTTTTGTTTTTTGAATTTATAGTAAGATCTATAATATAGAAAAACATTCTTGTGCTCTTATATGTAACTATTACATAATATCACAAAGGTTTATTTTTAATTCTCATTTATTTAAAATATGTTAATAATTGTATAAATTGTAAATATTTAATTAATGAACATTTGAAAAGGTTGTAATTGATATCATCAATATTGAATTCTAAAGAAATATATATCGGGCTTCCTGAACGAAACAATACAGAGTTTCACCAGGAGATTCCATAACAAACAGTTATTTCGACACTGGCGTAAGGTTTAAAAACACAGTTGGTTTTTTTTGTGTGTTTTTAAACCTTACGCCAGTGTCAAAATAACTGTCTGGCTTCCTGATGATAACCTTTACGATTTAATGGCTCCTGGTCAATTTTAATTGGCCACCATGGCCATAGACAGCTTTTCCTTTGCAAAGGATACAGCCTA
Source organism: Dysdera silvatica (assembly GCA_006491805.2). Taxonomy (NCBI): domain Eukaryota; kingdom Metazoa; phylum Arthropoda; class Arachnida; order Araneae; family Dysderidae; genus Dysdera; species Dysdera silvatica. The sequence goes on along the minus strand of QLNU02015359.1, from coordinate 57,353,182 downwards.
ATGTAATTTATACACATAGTTCATATCAAACTGTTTCGTTTCATTATATTTTGACATACCTAAACCGATTATCTGCAATGTGACGAGGAACTTAAGGTAATTTTCCAAACCATGATACATTTACATAGTATAAAGTGTATTAGCAATTGCATGCACCTTAATACATTCATGGGTCGTGATAATAGCTAACAGACTGGGATCCCCCCCCCCCTTATTTGTTAGCTTTACAAAAAAATTAGAAAAAAAAAGAAGCCCAAGTTCCTAAATGCATATACCTATACAACATTATCACTCAAAAATCGGTATCATAACTACATCAAATCAAATTCTTTATTCAGACAAATCAGATACAACTATAAGGTATACAATAAATATTTCATACTTAAATTGACTCGTCTGGGCAGCAATTGGTAAAGACTATTATGTCTGACAAAGCCCATGCTGCCCATGGTGAGTGTTTTAATTATATTTAAAATAAATGCTTCTAAATAATAAAGAGAAAATAATGATAGATAATAAAGAGAAATGATAAAGAGAATGGATGTTAATTTAACAAGTGATCAGTAAGATATCTTTTAAATAAAGAAAGTGAATTTAAAGATTGGAGAGTAGAGGTGAGAGAGTTCCATACTCTACGGCCAAAGCAGCCAATTTTGCCATTCCAAGATTGGTTCGAGAAAAATCTGGTGTATAGTTAGTTAAGTTTCTTGTGTTATATGAGTGATTAGGCAATCGAAGATAAATTATATTTGAATGTGGCAAGGATTTTATTATGTTAAACATGCATACTAAGGTTTTAAAAGTAAGAAGATTATCAATTAAAACAATATGAAAGTGTCTAATAATATCTGAGCTACGAGTGAAATGAGAACGATTAAGAATTAAATGTAAATATCTCTTTCGTAATGAGATCAGACATTGAAGATTAGATTTAACTTTAACATACCTTTCTCTTTAACATACTTTTCTCCAACACTATGAGTTTAAGAAATTACTAGGGATAAGATGTGCAATTTTTGTCAAGCGTTAAATAATTTCTGTATTTCTTCCCATGATTAACAAAGCCAAATGATTTAGAAATTGGAATATTCTTCATTAAATTGTAAGTAGGCAATTAATTCAATTTAATATGTTAAGGCAGACTAACAGTTTACTAATGAGAAAAATTTAATGATAGAGTCAACTAGTAATGAGGTAATATATTAAATTAGAAAAATATGTTTAAATATTGCATAATTACCTCAAATTCTAGTGATACTTCATCAGTGTTCTTTATAGAATCAGATAATAAAATTTGGATATTGTCTTTTTTACCACTGGAGTGAAGGCCACCAGTTTCAACAAGTTTATTTCTGTGCGAAAGTTCCATAGCTTTGACTTGATTTTTATCCGATGGCTTCATGTCTAAATCAACTTTTTCACCAACTTTTTCTAACAACTGCACTATTTTCTTCTTGTTGAGGTTTCTTTCAGCATTCTAGCAAAAATTGTAAAACAAAAATCTAAACCACTCCTAGCAAGAATATTTCTACTATAAAGGGCATATAACAGTTTAGTTAATTTGATAGTTCATTGAACTTGTTGAAAAGTTATATATTGTGAATAGTTGTATACATTGTAGTAACATAGAAATATTTCTATTCTATTAGATAGGTTAGAAATGGAAGAGCGTGGAAAGCATAGCCTGTTGTGAGATTCTATCCCAACTAATTATGGCTATAAAAAGACATTTGTATTCATATATATTGCTGTTAAAATTGTGTTATGAATGTTGAATGTGTATGTATAAGCTGTTGATAACATAATTTTCAAATTTATTATTTTTCTCTGAAATAATGGAGCAATATTTTCCACTAATTATTACCGCCATTTTCAAGTAATTCTAACTTCATATATTGGCCACCCCTTAAACTAAAGAAATCTAAATCTTGTATTAATCTTTGCTGAAGTGAGAAAAGTCACTTAAACGTACTTTATTAATTAACTCTTGAGAATTAATTAACTTTTGTACTGACTAAAAACTAGAGACATCTCAAGGATTTTCCATGAAGGGATAAAAAAAATAATTGTAAAATTAAATCTTCCTTGTGAAAATTTTGTATATCCATCCATAAGCAAAATTTAAGGCACACGCATTTGCTCTTCCTTCGCCCATACCCAGATACAGTTCTACCAGGAATGCTCCGAGACAAGAAAGCAGTGGTGGTATAGTAGCAAGGTAGTTCCGTATAGTAATGAAATCCCGGACGGTATAATAGAACCAATATTACATTTTTCAAGTTTAAGGTTTGATTTCCTATACAACGGAGATTCAGAACCCTAGTAAGTCCTTAGGCAACTTATCCTTAGATGTTTTTGTACCTTAAAACCTATATAGAGTTGAGATGACTCTGAAAGCATACAAACATATATCTCACTTAAAACTAAATGCAAAAAACGTATGCATAAGAGGTTTTATTTACTCACATTCTTGAAGCTTGATAATTGCTTGAAGACAGTTACCATGGATTTAAAATATAGCATTTCATCTTTTATAAACTTCCACAAAGTACCCACTTCTTTATAATAAGACTGCAATGAAAAAAACATACCCCATTTATATACAACTAGATTTTCTCATATCCCTATGGAAGTTATTTTACACTTCTATGCAAAAAAAAAAAACCCCCTTCTACATAGGAAAAGAAACGAAAAATACCTCATGCTACGTTTGATACGCAAATGAAAGAATTTGTTTTATTTGTTACATTCTAACAGCGATTCTCAATCTACATATGCTACAATATCTTAAATGAAACCAAATACAATTGATACTGATGAACTAAATTAAATTTGTGACTATAAAATTTGATAAATACAAAATTATGTGGAAGTGAAAATAGAGCAACATCTATATAGGTCAGAAAGACTAATAGGTCAAAAAAGACTGATAGGTCAGGACTTATACAGATATAAAATTAATAGATTAGCACCTACCATGAAATACACATACAAAAGCACTGAACTATTAAAAATAATAAAACTTACAAAAACAGTAGATGGTATTATAACTTCTGTTGAGAGAGTGGCCATCAAATCATCAAGTGCTTGTCTAAAAGCTTGTTCCAGTTGAAATGATCTCACAGCCAGAGCTTGACAATCTTCCTATATATACAACATATATGAAGAACTAAACATTAGATTTTTTCAAATATTAAGCCTGACATAACAAAGCTTGTATGCAAAATGCAGCTTGTTAGTAAAATGTCCCTTATTATAGAAAAATTGTTTATGTTTTATGGTACAAATACAGCTAAGGTCACTTGTAGGTGCCAGGACCTACAAATTTTCATGAAATCCAAACTTCCATTTCCCAGGGCAGAGGTTCCCAAAGTGTGTGTCATAGCACCCCAGGGTGCCACAGAGAGAGATCAGGAGTGCCATGAGTGTGAAGTGGAGAAGTTTGCATGGATCCAAAATCCATTCCATGCTGAAGCTCTACAAGAATTCACTTCACAAGCAGAAGAAAATCTAACTGAGCTCTTGTACAACAATGGCTTGAAAACAAAATTTGCTTGCTCAGATGTAACAGAGTTTTAGATATCAGTCAAAAATCAGCATCCGAAGCGCAAAAGCTGTGAGGATCCTCATCGCCCTTTCCAACTTCATACCTATACAAATCTGGATTTTCAATGTTTGCTGTTATGAAAACCAAATATCGTTCGAAAATCAATGTGGGAAAAGAAATTAGAGTAGCTGTATCAAGACTTATTCTGTAATTCGAAAAATTGTACAGTGAGCAGCAGGCCCACCCGTTGCACTAAACAGACACCTCAAGAGCATGTGGAAGGTGTTTTCAATTGTATTTCCACCAATATTTCCTGCCAATTATAATACTTGTGTGAATTTTAAATACAAGTTGTATCAATTTCTTACTCTTACCTGATTTCTTCTTCATAGTCATACAAATATGAAATATAGCTACCACAAATAGATATTATGTGACTGGGGTACCGTGAAAAGTTCTAATTTTTTAAAGGTGCCACGACTTGGAAAAGTTTAAGAACCCCTGACCTAGGGAACCAAACCCCAGATTATGGTGGGCAAAAAAAAGTACATGCTTTACGCCACTATTGGAATCGAACTTCTGTTAATGGTATCATAGCTGAATATGTTATCACTACACTACAATAAGGTCATTAAAGAAAAGGTTATGGTAGGATAAATTAGAATAATTTTTCGAGCATCTGTGATTTTAATTCAAACTAGAATCCTATATTTTACGTGTAAAAGTAAAAAATTATAATCGAGTCTTTTATAGAGCTTTTGGCACTACATTCACAATCTAAAAATATCTGGCTGAAGTTCTGCTTGATTTCAGAGTGGAAAAAAAATGTTCCAATTTCATTCAAAAATAAAAAAAATGTAAAAGTAAAAAAAAATTATTACATTAATTTGAATTAAAATTGTTAGCTTTATTTTCTAAATGCACAATATGCAAAATCATATTTTTATTTTTGATAATTACCATCAAGATGCAGTAGAAAAAACTGTACATATTTAAAAATGCCAGCAAAGATTTTAAATAGGTGAGATCAAAAGAAAATGGCTCTTCAATTTTTGGGTCTTCAGTCAGCAAATAATACTTCAATACACCTAAAATGAAATGTTTCGAAACAATATAATAATCATAATATCCAACATTAAGAGTACAAATTGTTGAAATAACTTTAAGCCCCTTAAAATTCTGGAATGTCTGTAAACCTTTGGTGTGCATCTTCAGATTTTACAAGGGAACCTTACGAGAATTGATTCTAAGATTTTTGAATTATTGGTCTTAAACGACAGGAATTTTGATTGTGAGTTCAACGGTACCAATTGGTAACTGCTCCCACTCCTAGATTTACAGATACAGTGTGGTTAAAAAAAGTAACCCTATTCTAAACCCTCTAGAGCGATGAGGAAAAGAGATATCACCACAAAATTTTGTAGGTAGCTTAATTAGGGCATGGGGGAACGATTTAGTAAACAAAAAAAATGTGGTCCAAATTTTGCTACTAGGAGCGATATTTGCGCGCCAGGTATGTAAATCTAGATTCACTTACACAAAAATATGTTTCGTATGCAAAATTAAATCTCCCTGTAAAGTGCGGAATACTACACTAACTGGAAACAACAGTCATTTCTTTCAAAATGCCATTTTCCCCCTGGTGGCGAAATTTGAACTAAATTTAAATCAGTTTCCCATGTGCAAATTACACTGCCTACAAAATTTTGTGATGATATTTTTTCCCACATCACTCTAGAGTGTCTATGGAATAGGGCAATTAGTTTATAATCACCCTGCATATTAGGTTTAAAATTCCCATGTTAAGTCTATGAGTTAATTTTTATAATTAATTTTGTTAATTAATTGAAAAATAACAAAATTAATGTGACAATTGCTGCCATTTCACATTGGGCAGGAAACATAACGAGGAGGTTGTCAGAAAGTTTCCATTAATCCCTTCAGTTAATCATCAAACGGGATTAAGTTAAAATGAAATAAATAAATTATTTATTTAAACATCAGAATGAAAGTGAAAACCGTAAACATGTGTCTCATCAACAATTATTCAAAACAAAAAAAGTGACAGCAAATTGAACATCTGAAACAACCTTGATTATTACACTTTGAACAATTAGAGTAGATTTTAAATTTAACACATAGGTTCATAATTTAATGTGTAGCCGGACTTGTAAATACAGTATCTCCACATATTTAGGAATAGTGGAGAACATTTGTAGTAAGAACACATTTGGTTGTAAATTAGACTTTGTAGTTTAATAACGTTGTTTCATATTGATAAAGTGAATACATTGGAATGGTAACTTAACGCATGATCTGTAATGGCTTTGACAAGTGATTTATAATGATAAAATCCGCAGACATCTAAAGGTTGACATATTTTGTATAGTGTTCAGGAATGTTCAAAATATCTCTATCTTTGTTTGGGAAACAACCTTTCATTTCATCATGGGTTTTTTTTCAATAAAACTGCCAAATGAATCACAAACCAATAGCGATTTAGAAACAGCCACTTGATTTATATTTTCATCAAGAGATTTCAAAATTTCACATGTTCCTGTCTTTCCTAGTTTTGTACAATAAATGAGTAAATTAGAGGGTTTCAACATACATTCTTGTACAATAGGACCAAAATTATTACCCGTAGTTTCTTGTAATACTAAACATGGTTTTCTAACTAGTTGTCCATTAAATCCTAAAGTAGGCATGATTGTGCATGAATGTGTCGTGGCATGCGTTCTTTGTGTTTTTAAATATGTATCTTTTCACATTGAAATGATAGGGTTCGTGTGCCTACAAGTTTGTATTTAAACCCACTTTGGTCAAAGTTATATACATTTTGTAGCTCATGATTTTTAATTATTGACACTGCCTGTTTAACAAATTCATTTGTTCTTTAATTCAATCATTCAATCCTTATTTCTGACAGTTCGGAGTGGATTGGCACTGTTGTGAATTTAGTTGATTTATGGCTAACAATTCCATGTTCAATTTTAAATTTTTCAATCCATGAGTCAGAAGCTCGGAAGTCAAGAGTACCTAGTTTGTCTGCTTTTTCAAGAGCCCAATATCTAATTGGTATATAAGTGACTTTCTCGGCTTGGTCTCTAGCCTTTTTAGACTGCTCAATAACATGATTGCATA
>QLNU02015359.1:57328490-57342928 GCA_006491805.2 Dysdera silvatica | reverse complement strand
TGAGTGTGATGATTCTAGTGTAATTAAGAGCTTAAAACTAGAAGAGGCTACACTTGAAACATGATTTGAAGCTGCACAACTTATGCTTAGTAAAGCTGAATGTACCATAAATGGTGGACTTAAGAAGAAGTCATTATTGGATGGGAAGTGTGGTACTGTACTATTAAAGGAATTGGGGAAAGGGAAGCTTGAACATTCTCACTACAAAAATTAAGACTGAAAAAGAGATATGATGTGAAACTTGTAAAAAAGTGTCCATTAGGTTGTTTTTGTTTTTTGCATTCGAAGGAAAAATGTACCTGAACATTCGTAAGTAACATGCAGTTTATTTTTAATGTTACATAACAAAACTAATCGTTCTTTCTAGATAGTGAATCACTCTTAAGATAATTTTGGTTCACTATTTTTCAGAATTATATATTGAGACTGTAACTCTTAGTATTTAAAAAAATGACTGCTCCAATTTTATACTTTTCTACTTCAAAACTATGATTTGGCTGCTCCAAACTTAGTTGACCTATTCCTATCCCTGTCACAGCCTTTGAGCTAACTGGACAGAGTTTGGTTTGCAGTAAGCTTAGATATATATAGGGTGTTGCAGAACTCCACATCCAAAATTTAATGGTAGGTAGGGGACACCAAATAAAGCATATTGGCCGTTATCTCCATGTCCATCTAGATGCAGGTTTGGCGGTATAGTGAATATAGTGTTTGTATCCACAGTGTTACTACGTAACCACTTACATAAATAAAAATTTGACACCAAATTAAAGTTATCGATCTAATAATACAGCACAGACCAAAAAATCAGAAAATTCCGTTACTTGGTCGTGAGCAGTGTTATCATTTAGTGAAAGTAAGCATAAAACTGCCTTTTTTTGCACACTGGTTGTGAACTGCCAAGTATGTGCAATAGGTAAAGGACATCAAAACAAACAATTTTTGTTCAGTGATTTCTTTTCTTAAAATTAGCCGTTCGGGAATTATAGTGAATTTAGTGTTTAGGTCCACTGCCTTCAAGGTTTACACATATGGCGACAATGCGCCATTTCAAGAATTTTTACAATTATTTTATGCCAACGGACATCTGGATCTCTGTAGTGGGAGACTTTGTAAAATCAGTTAAATTAATAGGAATTGCAAAGCGCAGTAAAGCTTGGCAAGGAGGTACCTTAGACAGGGCCAGCGTTAGTGTATGTGAGGGGGACCGAGACAAGCTGTATGTAAGGGCCGTTAAAAAATAATTTCTCAGTATGCGCACTACAATTTTTTGCCACCACGGGCTTGTCTCGGTACCCGCCCCCCCCTAACGCTGGCCCTGCCTAAGGTACCTCCTTGCCAAGCTTTACTGTGCTTTACGCTTTACAATTCCAGTGAATTTAACAGATTTTAGAAAGTCGCCAAATACAGAGATCCAGACATTTGTTAGCATAAAATAATTGTAAAAATTCTTGAAATGGCTATTCTCATATGTAAAACCTTGAAGGCAGTGGATTTGATGTTCTTCACCTGTTGCACATACTTGGCAGTTCACAACTCTTTTCTAGTGTGCTAAAAAAGGCAGTTTTATGCTTATTTTCACTATATAGTAACACTGCTCATGACCAAGTAAAGGAATTACCGATTTTTTGGTCTCTGCTGTATTAATAAATCGATAACTTCAATTTGGTGCCAAATTTTTATTTTTATTTATGTAAGTGGTTACGTAGTAATGCTGTGGATGCAAACACTATATTCACTATACCGCCGAACCTACACCTAGATGGACATGGGGATAACAGCCAATATGCCGCATTTGGTGTCCCCTACCTTCCATTAAATTTTGGATGTGAAGTTTTAAAACACCCTGCATACGTTTGTCTATTACTAAATCTGGCCCTACACAAAACAGAGCTTACTGGAAAGCAAACCCACTCCAATGAATCCAAGCACCGTGTTAGTAACCATGGCATTAACTACAGAAATAATGTTAATATTTTTGTTAATTTCCATAATTCATATATAGTTAGCTTATCTAGAAAAAATAAATAGAACTATACTTGATTTACTAAAATTGATAAAGAAACATAATAATTTTTCCTACCTTGGAGATGCTTGATTAATGCTTGCACCTTTGAAAACTCGGTTTGTGACATGAGAAACAGCTTTGAAACTGTATCCACTAATTTAGTAATGACTGAAAAAAAAATATATATTCCCTATTATTCAATTCTGATTGTGACTTCTTAGTTGCAGAATTCTCTCTCATCACAGAATCTGATGCTAAATGAATTAAGTATTCACACTGTTGCGATGTCAGAAATGTCAGAAATGCTGACTTTTTCAGCACAGCAGAGTATGGACTTACAATCCAAAAGGTTTTTTTAATTTTGTTCTGGAGTTCTTCACGAAAATAAAAATATATTCAGCAGATGTGAACATGAAATTCATTTAAGGGTATCTCCATGTACGTTAGAATCTAGTTGTTTTTTAAATTCTTTTATCATTTGTAAACTGTCTCGATTTCAATTTTTCATGAACTTCATCCAAAACTTATTTTTTCTTTTCAAATGCTTGTAGTTTATCGTTGGTTTCAGAAACAGTCATTGCTTTTCCTTGGAGTGAGAAAATCAAAGTTAATAATTTCTACATCCATGTTTGAGCTCAAATTATAACTTTTTATGTATAAGAAAAAAAGGGACATTGTCCACAGCTTAGATTCGAACTAAGGTCCCTTCGTTGAGTTCAGAGTGCTTTAACCACAAGACTACCGAAGATAGGAACGATGGATGCTCCCTTTCTCTGTACATAATGTTGCAGGATATCATTACCCTCCTCAGGGCTAACACAATTGCCAAATAATAGTCAACACACAAAGACACCAGGGCAAATTTTTGTGATTTTTCATGGGCAATATCTTACAATTTTATATACAGAGAAAAGGAGAAGCGTTCCTGCTTTTAGTGGCCTAGCGGTTAAGGCATTCCAGGCTCACTGGAGGAACCTTAGTTCAACCACGGACAATGTCTTTATTTCTCCTATACCCAAAAAGCTCTAGTTTAAGCTTAAACGTGGATGTCGACATTATTAACTATAATAAATTCCCACAAAAAATTTGCCCCGGCGGCTTTGTGTGTTGACCATTATTTGGCAATTGTGTTAGCCCTGAGAAGGGTAATAATATCTTACAAACTTAATTAACATTTTGCTACTGCATCACCCCAAGACCTGAAGTATTGTTAATTGGGAGTATTAGAATATCATTACTCCAGGGTATTATATAGTATACATTCAGAAAATAAACATTTCAGGCCTCCCCAATATTGACACTACCAAACCGTGTTAGTGCACTGTCCACCATTTTAATGACACAATGTTCCTTGAAATAGTCAAAATTCCTCCAAATGGATGTACCCTAACAAGTTGTGTAATTCATGTTCCCCCAATTAATTTCTTGTTCCGTGATTAATTATCTATTCCACAATTGATCTGTTGTTCACACAATTAAGTTGTTCCATAATTAATTTGTTTCACAATTAAGTTGCTACCAAACAGAGCTTAAAAATTGAAAAAAAAATTATACGAGGGGAGGGGATCATATCATTTAACTAATTCTACACATTATTCATTTATGAAAATTTTTCAGATTTAATATTTCAGCAATACATGTACCCATTCAAAAGCATTTCTAGTGGGGAATACATATACACTAATTTTCACTGAATTATTTTTATCTTGAAAATAGATATTTGTACGATAGGAGCTCTTTAATCCGGCACGTTCGGAACCACGGCCTTGCCGGATTATCGAACGTTAATATGGTTTTAACGGGAATACCAAAAAAATATAGTACAATGGTATTTAAAACAAGTTGTAATAAGCTGCTCTATGGCAAGAAAAAGTAGCGTTACTATTTAAGAAAAGTCTGTGATATCAAACTGCCTCCGTAATTCGAATCTTTTCTTCAAAAAAGTCATTACAGTTTATACACAACTTTATGAGTTCTGAAGAGTTATAGCTTTTATTGATATTCGAAAAATTTTATAAATATATTTGATACATCAGAAGCCTGTTTCCACGAGACTTTAGCTTCATCTGCCATGTCTCCTCCTTCATCCGACTTGGCGGACAAGGTCAACGAACGCCTGAATCCACCCGAAAAAAAAAAAATGAACGCGAACAGCTCGATTAGTGCCGTATTATAGAATGTGCCGAATCAAAGAATAGCGGATTAAAGAGCTTCTACTGTACTATGTCTGAAACCCCAATTGAAAAGTGAAATTGACACAAATGTGTAATTAATGTTAATATTGTATTTGTTTCTGATCAGAAATTTGTTAATTACTTTATAATACCTTTATTAATTGCACGTTGGCCTTGCTCTGTGCTCCAAATGGTATTTACTTTAATACCAGCAGCAACAGGTGCAAGCTCCATCATATAGTCTTTCCTTTCCTTTTGACTGAACGCAAGAAAGGTGGGAATTTCAGATATTGGTAACACAGTTAATACAATATCTGGAAGAAAAAACTTTTTTCGTTAATTATAATGTATATATATATATAATGTCTACAGAATCATGCTGATGTGGTGAGATAGATAGAAACTTTTTTTTTACTTTCATATACAGTCGAACCTCGTTAAGACGAACACGCTTAAGACGAATTACTTTTAATACGAACCGTTTTCTGAAGTTCCGTCAGATTGTATAGCATACTACCCTTTCCGGATAAGACGAATTACTGTTAATAGGAACAGATTTTTTGTTCCCCTTGGTGTTCGTCTTAACGAGGTTCGACTGTATTTACATATCGATGATAAAGTGCACAAATGTTGTAAGTGCAAAAATTGAACTTTCCAGAAACTGAAATTTAAAAGCTTACACTTGCAGTTCCAATCAACAAAATCTACTACAAAATATGCTGATTTAACCTATAGGAATCAATTTTTAGACTAGATTTTTTTCAAATGCTCAATTTCTGAACTTACAGCATTTGTGTGCTACACCATCGATAAGCATTGTTTCATGATTGTGACTAAAGCAGAATGATAGCATGAGCAACAAAAAAAACAAATATTGAGGGGGCCCACTTCTTTCAGGAACACGGACAGGGTAAAGACCGAATGCCATTTCAAATGCAACTACAAAAAGATCATTTTTGATGTTACAACAAGTAAAAAATTATATACGAAATTCTTTAAATCACTCAAAATTAAGTGGTTTAGCTGTCTACATAGAAAAAGGTGCTCCAATTAATATTAATTATGAAGAAATAATTGACCATTTTGCTGGAAAAGGAGAAAAGAAACAGGAGATTCTTAATACAAAAATTTTATAATCTGTACATTATAAGTAAAGTTTTGTATCATTTAATTTTTAAACAATTTTGGAAGTACACATGCATATTGTGTTTTAAGTAAATCTTAATTGATATAATAAAGATCCTACTTTTCCTTATTGCCTCATAACAAATAATAACACAAGCTTTTAATTTATGCTAAAAAGGGCCAAGAAAAATTTTTTATCTTGGGGCCCCTCAAAACCTTAATCCTGCCCTGAATGTGGCCATTCGCATGCTTAAAATATAATTTAAAATTCAAATGAGAGTCAACTACGTTATTTTTATGCTAGTTATTTAAATATAATTTTTCAAGTACGTGAAGAATTTAATTACACACTATGACAGGATTCCCTCTCACATTGGAGGAAAAAAAAATCCCTTACTTTTTCAGGTTTTTCCCTAACGTTTTCAGCAAAATTCCCTGACTTTTCCAGCATAATTCCCTGACCAGTTATAAAACTTTCAACTAAATTTCGATTACGCGGAAAAAATAGTTTAATGTTCAGAGAAGATTTACCTATTCAAAATAGAAGTTAAAAAACGATTTCCCCAACTTTTCCAGGTTTTGACCAAGAAATCTTGTATTTCCCTGATTTTTAGGGACAATTACAATTCCAGGTTGCGTGAGAACCCTGTATTATTACATAAAAAAACTGACCACATTTCTTTGCAAAATATGTTGTGCTCATAGGCATGGGCGCCCATATGGAGGGCAGAGGGGGTCTTGCCACCCCTCCCCCCCCAAAGCCGTTCAAAAATTTTATTTGCCTAATTCTGCTATGCATTTACTTTCAAAGGTTTTACAAGTACATTTTAAAATAAGGTACTTTTTAGCTCATTACTAATTGTCAAGCAGTATCAATTATTTTTGTAGCATTTTAGTATCTTGTACATTCACTAAAATTTTTGACAGTCTTGAGAAGAAGGTAATTTTTCTCAGACCCCCTCCTCCCCCCCGCCTGAAGTACTCATGCCATGGGCACCCATGCTAACAGGAGCAATCTGCTGTTGGGTAAAACAGTTTGATAACGTTTGTATATATACATCGAAGTGAACCTCAAAAGAATGTACACACAGGGGTTAAGTTTTTAAAATTATACAATAAACGATGTCTTAAAAATGTGCACGTTAAATATTTTAATAAACACATATAATTGTAACTTGTACAAGCAAATTATAAATTTTAGCATTAACTTAAGGAGCATGTTAAATTTTGTACCTGTTCTCGCCTTGCTAATAGGGATGGGAATTGTTTTTTGCTTTTTTAATTGTCAGCTATGGATCAAACACAATTTTGAAATGTCTAAACAATATGCGGTCACCATAAAATAGAAACAATCCACGTGAGGATAAAATAATTAAGGTGCATTCAAAATCCAATCCTACTTGCTTTTCATGGCAGTCAAGTTGACTGCATTGATTTTATCAGACGCATATAGTAAAAGAAAAGTAATAATGTCACGTAACACAACTTCATGGCAGAGAAAATTAGGGGCTGCAACCAATATTTTTTGAAGAACAGGATTACATTTCCGCTTGCAATTTTTTCTATTTTCTTTGTGAAACTGTTCTGAAAAAGAAAAGAAAAATGAAAAAGACCAATTCGGCATACAACTTAATGAAATATAGCTTTCTTAACAGCTTTGTTCACAACTTGTATATATACTGTCTGTCAATGAAACCTGACAGTTTTTAAATTAGTATTTTCTCTTCTTTAAACAGCCTTTCCCTGATCTGATCATTGGAGATTAACGTGGATCATTAGTACTCTATCTTTTTGCATTCATGAATATTTTTTCTGTACTTAGTCCTGCCTGAATCTTTAAAAATCATCCATCCTCTTCTTTTTCTGCCTCTAGGTCTTGTATCTATGTTTCTTTCCAGTACCAACTGAGGTATTTTGAATTTTCCTCGTCTCATTATATATCCATAATACACCAACTTTTTTCTATGTAGGGAACTGTAAGAGGTATGAGTCACTGATGACTACAAAAGTATTACCATTTCTAAAAGTTTTGTTACGGGGAGTGAAAAAAAAAAATAATGGTTCTGATTTTGCATGCTATAGGCTATCGAGCCATTAGCCCTAAGCCAGTATACCTTGAATGCAAGCCATAGTTACTATTAGAATTCAGCATAGTTGAGCACATAGGCAATTGCCCCACAAGGCACTAATCATTTCCACTGTTTCATCCCATAGGACTAGGCGAGAAGTTAAAACCTGTGACTATGACATTACCCACTGCATTCTAACCCTACATGTTTGCCTCTCATCCTCAGTTAAGAGCACTGTCTTAGATCCTCTTCTTCTTCTTCTTTTATTTGCCGAAATTAATCCATGTCTCATTAATGGTTGCACTGTGATGAACAGTTGTATTTTTTCATTTTTTTTACTCCACATAACAAGATCTTTTGAATGGTATATATATATATATATATATATATATATATATATTCGTCAGACCTCTTGGTTTTTCCCATTGTTGCCCAGGTAGACAATCTGTAATAAGCTTTGTAAATAGATTTATCATGCTTCTACCTGAATAAAGTTATTGTATTGTATGACTTTTGTCAAAAAATCGGCAACTTATGCCATTTACAGTTCCCTGGTATTGATAATACCTTTTTTTGAATTGGATATGTTTGGAACTTCTTAATTAAAGATCCTGTTAACCACTTTGCTTTCGTCATCAAATTTCATTCTGCAGTTTTATAGGACAATATATGTTATTTTTATGTACATAACTATTCTCTACAAGCACATTCTGGTTTGAAATTGTGTCAATCAAAGCTGTCCACATTTTTTCACAGATCCTTGCAGCCTGGTTTTCAAGTTTTCCATGCCTCACTGGAAACGAATGTAGTTTGGCAATAAGTGGTAAAAGAAGGGTGAACTCACTGATCATCAACAGCAACAAAATAATGGGCTGTTCAATACAACATTTTAATCTTCAAAGTATTTTGGAAAAACTGTGCCTCTGTAAGATATTATTACCCTTCTAAGAGCTAACACAATTGCCGAATAATGGTTAACATACAAAGACTCCGGGGCGAGTTTTTGAGGGGTTTTTTTTGTAGGAAGTTTTATCATGAATAATAATTTTGATATTCACGTTTTTTCCCCCTTTTTCTTTTTCTCATATACTAAACAAGCTCTATCTTAAGCTTAAAAATGTGGGTGTCAAAATTATTATTCATAACTGTGATTCTATTTACCTACAGTCAGCGACACTTCCATTAAAGATCTGATCATTCCGTTTGTGACTATTTCACTCAAGTTATCTTAAAATGAAAACATCTATCGATAGACTACATAAAAATGATGAATTCAAAGTTGATATTCAGTAGAAAGATTGAAGGAATGCCTCGATATAGTGAGGTCTTGAATGGAAAATATCAAAGCCAGGCCTCAAGAATGTGCGAAAAAAAAGTGGAAATTATTTGAATGACATCATTTCTAAGGCAATGTCAGAAGGTAGATAAGATAATTATAGGAATAAAAATGGCATACATCGTTCAAAATTTTTTTAAAAAAAAGGTAAAAATCAACCATGTGATATAAATTTAAATACTGTCAAGTTCTACTACAATAAACACTGCAAAATGAACAAGAACATAAAATAAGACGTAAATAAAATGAATATGTTAAAAGTAGCAAAATTACATATTTATTTAAATGCTATCATTACGACTTATAATCAGAAAAGCACCAGACACAGATGTATTACATTTAATTATACTTTTACTCTGAATATACAACCTTGCTTAAAAGATAAGTATATAATATTTCTATATAGTAAAACCTCTTTAATGAACACTCCCAAATAATAGACACCTCTATTTAATGGACACTTCTGTCAATTCTCAGTTCTAATGCTTATTATCCCATAACCCCCCCCCACTCTCCTCCTGAATGGAGGACAGATACTCAAGTCCCAAGGTGTGTGCTATTTAAGGAGTTTTACTGTATACATACATGGAATGAATATGGTGAATCCACCAGAAAATAAGCAAAATATCACAAAAGCAATTTACAATATCAAATGTTAAATCACATAAACCAAATAATGATTACGAATGATATTAAGGGAGCAAGAAATATACGAGTCCAGTGTAAGAGTACTACTACAAACTGAGGATTAGTTCTGCTTTACGCGTAGCCAATGTTTTACTTCTATGAGTTTTGTATGTGCCTGTGCAGATCCTTTTGGACCCGACATAATTTGTGGTTCCCCTCTCCTCCATATGTAATGTTGCCTTGTTTTGCAATGGAACATGCTCATATATTAATAATGTTAAACCAGTTGACTTCATTGACAGCACCAAGGCCGTAGCTAGGGGTGTGATGAGAAAGGCCAGGGGTACAAACGAAGAGGGGGATAAAATCAGCTGAAATATGTCCTTGATTTACAAGGAGAAATATGTTCTTGACTAGGAAGGTAATCTGGATGGTTCCTCCAAGGGTGTGGAATCGTCTAGCTAGGGCGGAACCGTCTATCTATGTGCATGGATAGCACATTCGGAAACATGATTGCTATGGTCTGCTTTTATATACATTAAATGACTTTTCCTCCAATATCGTATATTCATCACATTTACATATGTGTATGTATACTAAATCTGTAATCATTTGGGACTTCTACAGAAACCTATTCATCCCAAAAATTTCCTTTTCATTCGACCTCCCCATGGTATTATAATTTCAATGAATACTCATGTATATACAGCACAAATTTATATATTCAGGGCTCAACAAATCGCTGCAAACTATACTCTTTAGACAAAAACGGTTACTACATCACCTAAAAAAAGAAACTTTGGAACCTAGCAGAAAAAGAAGATTTTCTACTTGCCACCTGCAAAAATCTAGTCACCATGAGACTTGCTGAGCCCTGTGTATATTCATATATAAAAAATTTTCTACGAGCATTCAAAAATACAATTGACATACCACTTCTTCTATAGTTAAGGTCAAAATAAACTTTCATCCCCACCAGCAGAACAGCAGGATTATCTTTTTCAATATGCATCTTTACGCAATCCTATTCAGCAAATTTCAGCATTTTACTACAAAACTACAAAAAGCCATCAAAGATACATTATATCAAATGCAAAGTAAACTACCCCTTAAGCGGTTATGACACGGCTGGGATTCTGGCTGGCTAGTAGTTTGGCCAATGAATTTGAAAATAAAACAGTTCATAGAAAAGGGGTGGAAAAATTAAGGTATTGGTTAATTATATTTTTATGCAATGTCATTCTGCAACAAACACTTTAAGGTATTATAATGGAATTTTCTAAATTAATTTATTTTAAAATGATATAATTATTTAAACAAGAACAGATATGTAGTTGCAAAATGCTGTAGCAGGACTTTAAAAACTGCCACCAAAATCTCAGTTGCTTCAACCAGCCTTTCCCATTTAAAGGGAGCTGATTGAAGTGGAGCCGATTAAATTGGGACTGGTTAAAGAGACTACTATACTTAAATATATTCGCACTTTAAAATAAAGGATTCTTTTAGTTCATTTTCACTTTATTATACCTTAAAATGTAATAAGGTATTTAAATGTTTTAATTGATAGCAAAATTATAATATTAAATGCATTTATCAAAAAATAAAAATTAATAAAAACAACACAAAACAACATTTCGAAGAAGCCATATTATATGCTATGCTATTTCTTCTGCAATATAATCTCATAAATAATAAGTTTGAAATTTATGTTACAATCATTTTTTATTACATGTGTAAATTTAGAGATGAAATGCTTTATAACATTTACTACAATGTAACAAATGTAATAACAAAGTACACCACTGACAAGAATACCGGCACTCATCAGAGTGCCACTTCGAAGCAACCCCTGTAGAGGTCAGTCACTCTGTAGAAGGGTAACACAACGAGTCTTATCTTAGCGCATGACTTCGGCCATGGTGACCGAAGTTTCGGATCTTCGTTAAACTGAAGGTCCAGCTTGCCAGCCTGTCTGGCCAATGTGGTAAGCTTAAGGCCACTTCCTCTACATTTCTTTACCGTACTATCTGTATACGTGATAACAGAAAGACCTCCATCATCCTACATTGGATTCAAAATGGTTTATGATCATATATATGTACAAGTATAATATACCAGTACAACAAAAATACACAAAAAAAACTTAAATTTTTAAAAAATGGACATACAGATTCACTAAACACAATCATTGAACAGGGTCTTATAAACAAATCATCAATGATATTACCATGATAAAACAAATATGACATAAATATTTCAAAAAGTATTTGCATGCTACATTAAATTGCCTTTAAACTAAAACAATGAACGTAAAGATGGGAAAAAAAACATTAAAAATTTATATACCACCACGAAACAAAATCTCAATAAGGGAGACAATCAGAAATGGCAACAATGATCTTTAATCTGTGCTTATATTTTATAGCACTCTGAAGCAGCTAAACAAAACGTGATTCTGACACTCCATTCTTCGATACGCTTGTGTCTGGTGATAAACATAGTGTGGGATGAAGTGAGCGTTGGACTAGTAGCTTGACCTTTGTGGTTGCCATACTAAGGGAAGCCCACCATTTTGGCATACTTTTTGTGCTTTGACAGAATTATTAAGCATTCACTTTATTATAATAATAATAAATGTGCTTCATTGAAATTCAGAAAATTTATTGAACTTTTACTTAAAAAAATTGCACATTTTTATTTTATATTTCTTTAATAGCAAAATAGCGAATTAAAATAATTAATTTGGAATTATTTGGAAAGTGTGCTGTGCACAACTAGCACATATTGAGAATATGCCCCTGATATATATACTCAAATTTTTTATATTGTTAAAAAAAAAAAGACAACACCTAAATATAGAACAACAAATACAACAACAGAACAACCCCATAAAAAAAAGCAACAACTAGAGTAGAGGACATCATTGTTAAAGTAAAAGGGCTGAAATGGCGATGGGCTGGGCATATTGCAAGAAGAACTGATCAACGATGGACAACAGAAATTCTGAACTGGATTCCAAGAGACCACCGAAGACCTAGAAAACGTCCTCAAACTAGATGGGTGGATGAAATAAGAAAACAGGTTGGGGTGACGTGGAAACGAATGGCCCAGGATAGACTTGTGTGGAAAGCATTTGGAGAGACCTTCATCCAGCAGTGGATAGATAATGGTTGAATATGATGATGATGATATATATATATATTTATTGAGTGGCTGTTCTAACTTCCAAAAGCACATTTTGACTATGTCTAAGACAGTTTCCATTTAATTATTTTCTATAAACATATTAATCATACATAATTATATTTCCCTATTATTTATTAAACTGAGATTTCACCATCATCTGCCAAGCTTTAGGAACAAATTTATTTGAAAATCCAATTTTAGAATGATTTGCTAAGAGTGATAATACCTCAGACAAACACTTCACAAGTATTTCATCATCCTTTTCTTCTGCATCATATTTTGGATGAATCGATAAAAGCTTCATCTGAAAGAAAACACATCTTCATATGAAATAATAACTACATTTTGCATCATTAACGACAGAAAAAGGCAGGGGATAACATGGCAATCATCTGAGAGATATTGTTTTCATAGGAATGCCTGAAACTAGAACAAGGACAGAATTCCTTTTTACAGAACTTAGTAAATAGAAGATGTCCATAGGGTACTAAAATAAGCATTCTACCTAAGACATAGAAATGCTATAATTCGGCCATAATTGGCAATATTCGCTCATTCGTAATTTTGTATGTCCAGATTCCACAGAAAGCTAAGCATGATGGGACACAGACATCTTATCGTGAGCTCTGAACCTGATGATTAACCAAGCTTACTATGCTTAAACCCAGTCCAGAACATTTAAAGACTGTGATTTTAACCATCAATCCATTGTAAATGTCACTTCTCTTGTTTTAATTTCTTTTGTTTGAATAATCTGTTCTTTTAATTTAATTTCGGTAATAGTGCAGAGTTTGCAACCATTGACGACCGAAAAAAGATATGTCTGCCATTTTGAAAAGTCGTGTTTTCCTCATTTTGTGTCCAAATGTTTTTCACAGAGTAATTTTCTTGTATCAGTGGGGAGACTCACCCCTAAATCCCACCTTCTGGATTCTGGCATTAGGCCTCAGTAAAGTACCCTATCAGTAATTCTTGCAAAGGTATTAAGTAAAAAAGTTATTTAAAAAAAATTGCTAAAATGATATTAATTAAAATGACTCAGAAGTTACACAGGATGCTGGGTACACCAAAATATCGGGAGAAGTAAATCTGGTATGGAAATGAAAGGAAAAAACACTAAGGGTATGAACCATGACCTAGAGCCTTAATTTCTATTACAAGGGGTCTTTATAATGTTTCATTCTCCTCTATTAAATGTGTATTACATGTACTCTCATAAAAAGGCACTTCAAAGTTATAGATATACTTAATGAAATTTTACGGAGTTTGTTTCACATTGTGCTAAATAACTAGTGACGGAAAAAAAATTAACGACAAAAAAAATCATGAGATACAGCTAATGCATTATATGCAAATTGATAAATAAAGTAGCATAGACAACAAGAACTTAAAGTTCATAGTTTTAATGCTGAAAAAGAAAAAAGATAGACAAATATATTGTTTTTACTTATTTATATAAATCGAACACTACGCAGATTAAATTAAAAAACAATTTTAATCAACGTTTATTGGCGTAGTGATACCAGCGCTGATGTTATGGCGTGGTTAGATGCTGAAACATTCGAAAGGAAAGAAATGTTTCTGCGTTCGACGGGACCTGAACCCAGTGGACCTACGTTGGAACCCTGAATCCACGTTGCCTTTGTGATTCGGATCTTTTCTTAAAAACATCGTTACAGATTATACACAAATTTATTATTTCTGCAGAGTTATATCTTTTGTTGAAGTCATCAAATTTTAGAAATGTATTTAATGCGTAAGAAGCTTGTTTCCATGAGACTTTAGCTTCATCTGCCATTTCTCCTTCTTAATCTGACCTGGTAGTCGAGGTCAATAAATACCCAAATTCACCTGAAAAAACCGAACGCGAGCAGCTCGATCGATGCCGGATTATAGAATGTGCCGAACCAAAG
>QLNU02015359.1:57311201-57326184 GCA_006491805.2 Dysdera silvatica | reverse complement strand
TCTTTTGGCTTTCATATCTTTCCTCCATTTACACCATTTTTTTACCATAACTGAGAAAATATTACTATTGAAGTTTTGCATTTAAGCAATCCAAATTATTATAAGTCTAATCTTTTCGGTGGATACATTACACGTCCAGAACGAGTTGTTATAACAGACCGATTATGAGAAGGTTTTGTTTTGGGAGAGGTTGGCTCAATCAAAGTTTGCTGTCCCATAGAATTTGATAATTCCACATTTGAATGTGATAAGTTAGGAGAAGGAACCATAACTTGTCTTTCTGGTTTGATTTTTGCCTTGTTAGGACGAATAACTTCTGTGTTACGACGAAAAGCTTTACCATCTTAATTAGTAACTATACATAACCGAGGTACGTCTAATTTAGTGATACTGTAGCTGAAATCCAGTTTCTGTTACTAGTTTTAAGTTTAACAGTTTAACCTTGTTTAAATTCTGGAGGTTCTATTCTGGGAGTAGCCGAAACAATAAAACGCTGTTTTTCTCTTGCTTGTTGAAGAGGTGCTGAAGTCAATTCTCTTGGTAACCGTTGTGAAGGATGAAGGGGAATTAGGCTTCTTGTAGAACGTCCGAATAAACGTTGAGCAGGAGATGGCAAACAACCAAGAGGGGTATTCCGCCAGTTGAGGAGGTCTAATCGATAGTCAGATAGATCTAACCTACAGCGTTTAATGATCAATTTGGCTATTTGAACATAACGTTCAGCCAACCTATTTGACTTAGGGTAATGGGGAATTGATGTGTCTTATCTTCCAGCTTCTGATGAACTCACGAAATGCTTGTGATGTGTATTGGGGACCATTGACTGATTCCAGTACATCGGGAATACCATGCACCGTAAACAAGTCTTTTAAGTAATTAATAATTACTTGCGATGTAGTATGATTCAATTTCTTAAAGTAAAAATACCCTAAATAACTGTCAACTAAAAGACACTATTGGTTTCCAAAAAACTGAAATAAATTCGAAGCTACTCGTTGGAAAGGACCACAGAGGTATTAGTTTCATTAATAAAGGTTCTGTATTTGGGGATCTAGAAGTTTGTTGACACACTGAGCACTGTTGTGTATAAGCTTCAATGTCATTAGCCATTCCATGCCAGAATATAATGTCACGAGCGAAACATAACGATAAATTTATTCCATGATGTATCAGCTTTAAATATTTTA
The DNA here is from genome assembly GCA_006491805.2 of Dysdera silvatica. Lineage (NCBI taxonomy): Eukaryota > Metazoa > Arthropoda > Arachnida > Araneae > Dysderidae > Dysdera > Dysdera silvatica. The sequence goes on along the minus strand of QLNU02015359.1, from coordinate 57,324,997 downwards.
AATGTAGACTGCAAGGGATAATCAACCGTTCTGATTTTAATAGAAGACCTTCATATATTGATAATTCTTCTCTATAATTCCAATACTTTTGAAACACTATACTATTCTTCTGTACTTCTTGGATATCCGACGGCTAGCCCTCAAGGGTCACTCTCTTGAGAAGCTGAAATTCTTCATCATTATTAACTGCATATAACAATTCTGGAAAAGTTACCAACACATCCAGGACAACTTCAAAACATTTTGATTCATCACAGGATTCGTCCATTGTGTTAACAATGCAATCTCGACTGAGTGCATCAGGTATCGGTATCTCTTTTCCACTTTTATAAACAATTTTAGGTGAGTACTGCAGTACGTCAAACAAAATGCTCTGCAGTCTAGGTGGTGCCGCCTGCAAGGGCTTTCTTGCTATGGCTTCAAGTGGCTTGTGATCAGTTTCTATAGTTACTGATTTTCCATAAATGTGATTATGGAATTTCTTTACTTCATGCCGAATAGCAAAAGCTTTTTTTTTTCAATTTGTGTATAACGTTGCTATGTAAGTATTAACGCTTTAGTACAATAGGCAATTGATCTGTCACCTTGAAGAAGTACGGCACCAACTGCATGGAAATTGTCATCGGCGGATACTACCACTGGTTTATTGACATCATAATATGCCAATTTGGGTGCATTAATGAGTGCCTTTTTTCAATCTGTAACGTGTCTTTTGTTGGTCATCTGATCCTTCCCATAGCACAGTTCTATGTAAAAGTCTACGTAAAGGCTCCGACGTCTCCGAATATCCTGGTATGGCAATATAATTCACAATTAACAAATATCGTTGCAGCTCTGTGATATTTGATGGTGTTTTCAATTTCTCTATAGTTTCAACCTTTGCAGGATCCACCGTAACACCCTTTGATATGAAGATATGGCCTAAGAATTTGATTTCAGATTTTTGAAATTCACACTTTTCTTTATTTAAACGTACACCATTATCTAACAGCGTTTTTAATATTCTGGAAGTCAATTTTCTTCATTCTTTACGAGTTTCAGCCCATATCAATACTTTATCCCTAGAGCATTTCGTAGTTTCACAACCATTAAGTATTGATTGAAACACTTGATGAAAGATTTCAGGAGCGGAAGCCAAGCCAAAAGGTATTGTTAAAAAAGAATATCTTCCCCAAGGTGTATTTAGAGTTAAATAATCTGACGTTCGCTTATTTACCTTCAGCTGCCAGAAACCTTTTTTGGCATCCAACAAAGTAAAATATTTGGCTGAACCAATGCGTGCTGCAATTTCCTCAACGGTTTTTAATGGATAATGGCGTCGCTTCACTGCCTTGTTTTTATCAGTAGAGTCAATACATACACCGCACTTTATCGCCTTTTTTCACTATTACTAATAGGCTTACTGATGGAGTATGGTGAGCAACTGGCTGTAAAACTTTCATTTTTACCATTAAGTAAATCTCCTTTTTAACTTTATCCCTAATTGCGTAAGGTATACGGCGCAGTGATGTTGCACTTTAAATGTTGCTCCCACTTGCAATTCTATATCATGTTTAAAATTCTCAATACATCCCATTCCTTGAAAAATTTCATCAGAGATGTGAATGCCGATTTCCATGATCTCTAATGCATTCGGATTTTGCTTTATTAAGCCTAACTGCTCACATGTACGACACCTTAATATACCGCTACAATTTCCCTTAACAATAAGAAATTTCAAATCCATAAACTTACTTTGAACAAAATATTTTGTGCTTATTTCACCTTCAACCGGTGTATATCCGTTATTAAAAGATTTCAGTCGTCGCACTGTAAACTTTAGAATGGGGCTGTGTAACTGCTTGGCTATAATTGCCGTAATGACGTCACCCCCCGCCCCTGTGTCTAATTTAAACTTGGCAGAAATTTCATTTTCAAATTTGACTGTTGTTACCCGCTCTCTATTGGTTACCATTTCATTTTTATTTACACCCGATATTTTACTGACATGCAATGTGTCGCACGTATACATTGATAATCCATTATCATCACTAAATGTTTCTTCCGCCTGATTTACCTGTTTATCGTGTCCCCCTTTTATATTCTTTTTAAATTTACATTGCCTTGCATAATGTCTTTTTCCATGACACGCGCTACAGTTTACGTTAAACGCTCGACAGTTTTTTAATTAATATTTCAACCCACATCGCCAACGACCCCCTGGGCGACTGATAGTCTGCGGTTTTCTTTTAGAGAACGTTGCGCTACGTGGTTTATTTTTGTGTCCACGGAGTGAAAGAATGTCTTTTTCTTTAGCATCTGCCACGATGTGCATTTCTTTTAACTGATTGGTAACTTGTTCACTAGCTCGACAAATGTCAATAGCTTTATTTAATTTTAATTATCGTTCCGTCAATAACAGTTCGCGTACTTTATCTAAACGTATTCCAGGTACTATTTGGTCGTGAAGTAAACTGTCCTGTAGTTTATACAATAATTTCTGTCACCCATGTATTAATTAGAGCTTATTCGTTTTGGAGAAAAAGAGACGCTTTCCCCATCCTGGATTCGAACCAGGGTCCCTCCGTGCTTGGGGAAAGCGTCTCTTTTTCTCCAAAATTACATAAGCTCTAGTTTGAGCTGTAATTAATACGTGGGTGGCAAAAATTATAGTATAATAAATTCCCCCACGAAAACTCACAAAATTCTCGCCCCGGAGGCTTTCTTGTGTTGACCATATTTGGCAATTGTGTTATCCCTGCGGAGGGTAATAATACCTTAACATGTCCTGTAGTTTATCAAAGGCACAGTCTGTAATTTTAGTTCGTAGCTTAGTTAGGTAAATATCAAAGTTTATAGGAGGTTACTACTGCCTATAATCGTGAAGAATTAAATGCGAAATTGAGAAATATCAACTTAATTTAATTAACATTAAGTACAGCGCGAGAGCATTTTTTACATGTGCTTTCGAAATGAGGTTGAGAGAACGAATGTTCATAACCAGTTCTTTTTCGACCTCCTTTTTGAGTCCGTTACCTGTTCCGTTCACTAAAGTTTTTTTCTGTCGATCTGTGGATGCGTCTCCCACAGTATCCCCCCCCCATTCCTCAAGTACCAAAGGTATGAGGTTCAGAAGTATCGAGGGTTAAATCGTACCCGCCGTCCCGAATGTGTGGTGGTGGGTGCTTGCAGGCTCGTTGCTTTGACTGGAGGTGGTTGTTAGATTATTAGAAGTGGCTGAGGTTGCGATCACAGTGGTTGGCTCGGCTTTGTGAGAGTCATCCGCAATGAATGCCGGTTTTAGGCGGTCAATGTCAAGGATTGAGGGTTTACCTTTGATCTCCAATGTGAAGTGTTTTTGTGTTCGTTTGATGATTTTGAATGGTCCGTCAGAGGGTGGTTGTAGCGATTTCCTAACCCTGTCATGTCGTACGACGACGTGAGAACCAGAGTCCAGTGAGGAGGGAATGAAAGGTGTGTGGTTAATGTGAGCAGATGTTGGTTTGGGTGACAACGTTTGCATGGTGTTACGTAGGCGTTGGAGGAATGCTGACGGCTTCATCGTTGTTTTTTCTGATGGGGATAGAAAATCCGCTGGGAGTCTGATGGTTGAGCCGTAGACCAATTCGGCTGTGGTGCCCTTTAAGTCCTCTTTCTTCTTCTTCTTCTTCTTTTGCAAGGGTTTCATTGGGAAGGGTGGCCGCCGGGGGCGGCGCTGTAATCCCAGACAGGACGCTTGAACAGCGTAATCAGCCGCCGAGGCGGCTGAGGGGGAGATGGATTGCCGATCAACACGGCATTCATAGATGCACGTTCACGTAAAGTCGTCATTCAACTAAGCCCTCTTTCAATGCTGTGCGTAGTCATAGGAGTACCAGTGGCAGTGCCTCGGTCCACTGTGAGTTACGATTGCATCTAATGACTTGTTTGAGTGAACAGTGGAAGCGCTTGACAAGTCTATTGCTGTAAGTGTGGTACGGTGTCGTGCGGATGTGTTTTGTGCCCAGTGAATTCGTCAGCGAAATGAGTAGTGATGATTGGAATTGTTGACCCTGATGTGTAGTGATGATTAATGGTACATCAAAACTAGCTATCCAATGATCGATGAGGACTTTAGCAGCTGTTTCGGCGGTCCAGCTACCGGTATTGCTTCTGGCCAACTCGCATACCTGTCCACATAGGTGAGAAGGTACGAGTTGCCGTTAGAAGGTGGTAATGGACCAACGAAATCAACGTGTATATGATCAAACCGTTGTGAAGGCATCAAGAATAGTTGTATAGGGCCATGGTTGTGTCGAGATACTTTAGACTGTTGGCAGTCCAAGCAGCATCGAGCCCATTTCGTGACGTCTTTGGTGATCGATGGCCAGACATATCGTTTTGTGATCAGCTCTTTGGACGCACGGATGCCTGCGTGGGAGAGATTATGGAGTGCGTTAAAGATTTGTCTTCGGAATTGCGTGGTTATATATAGCTTGATTTTTCCTTTACTTGTATCACATGTTATTTGAAGGCCCGGGTTAATTTTTAATGGCCGTAGGTTCGGTGAGTAGTTAGGACTGTCTAGCAGGTTTCTCAATTCCAAGTCTGTTTCCTGGTCTAAGGCAATGGCCTCGAAATTAATTGGGCTGTCATTGCTTATCCCGTGTATGCGTGACAATGTGTCCGCGATAATGTTGTCGGTGTCTGAAACTTGTCTGATGCCAATGCAGAACTGGGAAACATAATCCAGGTGTCTGAGCTGTCTCGAGGAGGTGGCATCAGAGGTTTTTTGAAGGCGAACGTTAAGGGCAGGTAGTCTGTGAAGATAATCTCGAAGGACCAAAAATTCATTATGTCGAAAATGCTTGATTGCGGCGTGTATAGCGAAGAGTTTGCGATCATACGTGCTATATTTTTGCTCTGCAGGGAAAATCTTTGGTGAAAAAAATGCAAGCGGTTGAGTGCTGCTGAAGTTTCGGACGTGTAGCACTGCCCCGATGGCAGTGTTGGATGCGTCGACCACCAGAGACAGTTGTTTTCTTGTCGCATGGTAACTGAGAGTTGTTACTTGTATCAGGTCCGCTTTGCATTTTTTGAAAGCAGCTGTTGTTTGAGAGTCCCACGGAGCCGTGCGTTTGTCGTTTTTGTGTTAGTCCTTTAAGAACTCGTGTAGAGGTGTCTTAGTCTCGGTGGCTTTCGGTATAAATCGTCTGTAGAAGTTGACCATTGCCAAAAATCGTCATAGTTGTGATACAGTTTCCGGTTTCGGAAATTCGGCAATTGCTTTAGTTTTTTTCCGACAAAGGTTTAACACCAGCAGGAGTTATTAGACACCCCAAAAAAGATACCTTTGATTTTCTCAGCACACACTTAGCTAGGTTGAGCTTGAGTCCATATTGTTTTAACCTTTCACATACTTGTTGGAGATGTCGCACATGTTCTTCCTCGTCAGTGGATGCGATGAGAAGATCGCCAAAGTAGGGAACACAAAAGTTTAGTCCACGCAGTACCTGGTGGCTAAACCTTTGGAACGTCTGGCCCGCATTTCGGATGCCAAAACGGTTAGCGACGAATTCAAAAAAGACCGAATGGGGTTGTCACTGCCGTTTTCGGGATGTCTTCGGGATTCACCGGAATCTGATGATACGCCCGAGTTAAGTCGAGCGTGGAGAAGATTTTCTTCCCCGCGAAGACTTGTGTACAATCTTGGATATGTGGGACCGGATAACGATCGAGTGTCGTCACTGTATTCAAGCGGCGATAGTCTCCGCAAGGACACCAATCCCCATTCGCTTTTTTAACTATGTGAAAGGGGCTTGCCCAGGGCTTTTGGAAGAATGAATGATGCCTTGGGCCATCATGTATTCAAACTCTTGATGTGCTGCGAGGGGAAGTTCCGGAGAGAGACGTCTTGGTCTTGAAAATACAGAAGGTCCAGTGGTTTCAATATGATGGAAGACTGGCGGAACTTGTATCTTGGATGGTTGGAACGCGTTCGTGAGCTCCGGAAAATTCATCAGGATTTTCTCGAATGTTGAGCTTCCAAGTAGAATTGAAATATTAGTGTTCAACAGGCTGCTTTCCACGAGATGACAATTTCGTTTCATTATCTACGAGACAACTGATTTTTACGTCAACCAGTAGGTTAAAGTGCTTTAAGAAGTCTGTTCCTAAGGTTGGTTGGTTGACTTCTGCGATGACGAAGGTCCATGTAAATGTTCGGCCCAGGTTCAAGTCCACGGTTGAGCGCTTATTGCCAAACGTGTGAATTTTCGTTCCATTCGCGGCGTGGAGTACTAGATCGTGTGTTGGTTTGCTTGAGGTAGATGGTTTTTTGGTAGCACAGATATATCGGCGCCGGTGTCGATCAGAAACTTTAGCTTGGAAGAAGGGTCAGCCAATAGTATACGATTAATGCGGTGTTCGCAGTTATGGCCCTCTGGCGAGTGCCGGTTTAGTTTTCCGGCTGCTGGAAAGCGCATGGTTTAATGCATCTCCTTGCCCTTTCACCAAAGTTAGTATGGTAAAAACTTACGCCATTCGCCGCTTCCCTACATTCACAATACCGCCCACGTTACGAGCTGCGCCGTCTTTAAGAGAAGTTTCTCTGGTTCTCACGCAACCCTTCACGGCGAGGTACAACATTAGAAAGTTCGCTCACCTGCTTGGTCAGTTGCGCCATCTGCTGGTCTATGGTTGATGTTCGGTCTGTAGTGGCGTTTATGGATGTCGGGCAAGCAAGGTCGTTAATCTTATCAGCGATGGTAGCCAGTTTCGGTAGTTAATCATTTAGCGCTGCCAGGGTACCTTGGGTGTTCGTAGGGAGCCTTGAAACCCATAGAGATTTTAGAAAGGGCTCTCCCCATGGTCTCACCTGCCAATGCACGCATACGTGTGAGCAACTGGGATGGGCCCTGGTTTACCAATTCCAGCCCCTGGAGAAGAGTACGTATTTTTGATTCTTGGGTTTCGGAGTGCAGTTCGATGAGTCGATTTTTAAGTTGTGCGTATTTGTCATTTGGCGGTGGTTGCAATATTAGGTCAGCTATTGTGTCTAGGACGTCGAATTCCACCGCAGAAATCACGTGATTGAAATTTGTAATATCGTCAGTAATATGAGATCTGCACAAACCACAAAGTCGGGTTTGGCCTCCAAAACGGCGGTGGTTTTAATGATACCCGTGAAGGGGATGTTGATATAATCTCACTTTACTTTCAACTACCTTTTAACCGTTTAAATAAATAAAGATCAGAGAACTTGATAACAGTAAGAAAAGAAAACAACCTTTATTTGTTTACATTCCTTCAAGATCTGAAAAGTAAAGGGGTTGTCATTTCAGAAAAGATAAATAGTTTTTAGAAACAATATAGAAGTGGCTACACACTCCCCTTCCAGTGCAAACGATTAGGAGACGTACTCTTTTAAATGAGCCGGAAACCTGACAGTTCTTCCTCTGCGTGTAGTAGCGTATGGATTGTTTGTAGGCGAGATTCTCTCCGGAGGTTTGCACTGGGGAGGTGAGCCTGCATCATCCTTGGACGTGGAAGTTTCCGATGACTGCTCTGTGTTGTCATTTAGAATAAAACATGATTTTAATCTATCAATTGACACTCTTTTGACAGTTCCATTAATGTCTATATCGAAGTATTTTGGTGCCCGATATTTGACAACATAAGGACCAAGATAAACTGGTTGTAAAGATGAAGTGGACGCGTTATTGTACACGAAAACATGCGAGCAATTCGAAAGTTGCTTTGAAACGAAGACGGTTTTATTGCCATGAGTAGTCGTTGCAGAAAGTTTCGTGCCACGTACGATATTTTGTAGCCTCTGAACGAAATCTGAATGTGGGACATTAGGAATCTTGGTAATAAATTCTCCAGGTAAACAGAGAGGACTTCCATAAAGAAGCTCAGCTGGAGAGTATCCTATATCTTTTTTCACAGCAGTGCGTAAACCAAGAACAACAAATGGTAAAGCGTCTATCCTAGATTTGTTTTGCTGGAAATGGCACTTCAAGCTAGATTTAATAGTTCTGTGCTGCCGCTGAATTAATCCATTCGAGTGTGGATGGTATGCAGTAGCCCTAGTGGTCTGAAAGCCGAAATATTTGATTAAAGATGAAAAAAGTTGGCTTTCAAACTGTCGTCCTGGTCAGACTTAACACGATGAGGCGTTCCGAAACGACATATTCAGGTTGAAATCATGCCTTTTGCAATTGTTTCTGCTGATTGATCTGCTATAGGGAGTGCTTCAACCCATATTGAAAAACGATCAATCATCGTTAGCAAATATCTGAAGCCTTGGCATGTAGGTATGGGTCCAACAATATCACTGAGGACGTGTTGAAAACGTTCGGGTGGAACTTTGAAGTCCATTAGAGCTGACTGCGTATGTCTTTGAACTTTAGATCGTTGGCATTCCAGACACGCTCTGCACCATAATTGACAGTCTTTATTGATATTTGGCCATATGAATCTTTTCGTGATTAGTTTTCTTGTGCCTCTAATCCCTGTATGTGATAGGGAATGAATAGATGAAAATATCTGTCGACGAAAATTTGAGGGTCGATTATCTGTCGACGAAAATTTGAGGCGATTACTGTTGGTGGAAACATCACAATATATTGCTTTCTCGGTGCCTGGAATGAGAATTTGAACCATTTTCAACCTTGGGTTATTTTTCAATATTGTTAAATCTTCATCGGCTTGAAATTCGGCTATGATTGCATAATCAATCGGAGACGGTGTAGAAATGGTATTAATTCTGGAAAGAGCATCGGTCATAACATTTTCTTCTCCCGTGACGTGACGAATATTCCTTGAAAATTGAGCAATATAACTCAATTGTCTTACTTGTCTGGGGGAGGCTTTATCTAAACTTTGTTAGAAGGCAAAAGTGATAGGTTTATGATCCATGTAAATGATGAAAGACCTTCCTTCCAATATATATCTAAAATGCTTTATTGCTGTGTAGATGGACAAGAGTTCCCGGTCATACGCAATGTATCTTCTCTGTGTATCATTCAAGGAACGTGAGAAGAAGCTTAATGGACGCACCTATCCATGTTCAATTTGATGTATGACAGCCCTTATGGCAGTGTTACGATTTTGTAACCCTTGTTGTTAATTTTTGATTTCATCATTTAATGATTAAAGTTTGTGAAGCTTATTGCGTTGTGATAATAATAACCCAAATAACAATATTATTAAATATAAATTATAACCTTCGTTGTAGGTAATGACATTGCGTTGTTATTTATATTAAATCAAATAATTAATTGAATAATATTTACCCATAATTCAAAATAATACTAAAAGATTAACAACACCAGGTTCTTTAAAAGAACAACAAACAAGAATGAGATTTTCTAGATTAATTTCCTTTTATTAAATTTATGGTAAACAAGAAGATGTATATAATTTTTCAATTTTTAGGCCTTCACAGTGCCATTTAAAATTTAGCGTATGACAAATTAACATATTATCAATTATCACTATTCAACTTTCTACATGAAAAACTAGTTAAACATCAAAACACATATAATATTTATACAGTCAATTTCTTGATTTTTGTTAAACTGGGGACTTAGAGCCAAGGAAAAATTTATTTACATCTTACATTAAGGTTTAAGGGGGGGGAAGAGGAGGCACTTATCATTACTAGTTAATGAAAGGAAAGAAAAGGATATTACTTACATCTTACTTTATGGTGTTGGGGGGTGACTTCTCATCGTACTTCTTTGGCTGGGGTCTCGGCCCTTAAACTTTCAGTATGGGCAAGCGGGCTCGGGATCACTTATTTCCATCTCTACACACCCACAACGCTGATTTCTCTCTGAATAAAAATGCCCGTGCTTGACTTTTTTATCGAGCAGAATCGTGGAAGGTGATTGGTCACTGAATGCTGACGTAACCATCTCCTAGCATCCAATTGGCTGATTTAACCCCTCGATTTACCCCTCTGTGGGGGCGAGGGTCTGCTTTTCGTTAACTTTTAAGCTGTCCCTTTTAAGACAGCTTTTACCCATAACTGTGAATTTGTGATACGTTCCAAGAACAGGATATCGTTGCGGAGGTCTTTATGCAGATGTGCTTTTTGCGTGAGTCCGAGATCTCTGTGGGTGGTTTGACTGTTTTTCGCCGAAGGAGTCCTACAACTTCTCCCTCGACCAGGGATTTCGTGGAAGTTGTTAGGACTTTCTGTTCGCAGGCCTTCGAGAAACGTTCAAGTTATAGCCTGAAGGGTCGAAGTTGAAGAAAGGGGGCTAGAATTTATATGGTATGTTTAGTTGTTGAGGGAGAGATGGTACGATCTGGTATGGACTGCGGCAGATACAAGGGAAATGTTTAGGTTAAATTAGTTAGGGGGCTTATGGGACCAGCTGCATCTTGCAAATGGTGAGAATGGGGGGATTAAAGGGTAACATGCTTGAGAAGCAAAAGGGAAAAAGGAGAAAAGAAGAAGTTTACGCATTTAAGAGGGTAAATGGGGAATTTTTAGAATTGCAATCTTACTATTGTACAACATGTATATCAACACTTTCAATTAATATAATTTCAGGTTTTGAACATTTTTAGAATTTGACATTAATTTGCAAGTACCAATGATATAAAAATGATAGGGACAAAGATATTACATATAGAATGAATTACACAAATCAATCAAATTATAAAGATGATAAAACCTATACTAATCCTTGATGATAGTTGTTTTTTTTTAAAGTCCGATTGTAGTGGATACTCCAATGAATTCATTGTTCTTTTATCAAAGTTCATTTGTTGCCTTGTTGATGTTTCACTGTTACACTGGACTCGGGTTGTAGAGATTAAGTTTCTGCCAAGGAGTTGACCATAGGGGAACAATAATTGATATGGAAAAGCGTAATGTCATCAAAGGATTAAGGTACACCATCTGAAGTTACATTCCTTTTTTCTGAAAATTAAAAAAAAAACAAGAGCGGCAGAATCTCGAAAAAATATAAACACAACACTTAAGTAACATTTAACATATATATATACAATGGTGAGAGAGAGAGTGTGATGTTTCTTTCTTTTTTTGTATTTATTTTTTTTATTTAATTTAATTGTCTACTTATGTGCTTATGAGTGTTTAATTTTGATTAGGCTTTTTTTATTAAAAAGAGAATTTTGAATTTTCACCTTAACAGCAGTATCGGAAGCATCGCATCTGAGAGATATAATAGCGTTATTTGAGGGATGGACAAGCATAGTAGCATGACAAAGAGCGCTCTTAAGATCTCTGAATGCGTTACGAGAATTTTCGGTCCATATTAGAGGTATTTTGCTGTTTTTGCAATTTCCGCTAAGTAATGAACTTAGAGGCTGTTGAAGTTTGGCACGATTCGGAATGAAACGGTGATAAAAATTAATCATTCCTAGGAACATGCGCAAGTTGGTGGCTGACGTGGGTTCAGGTACACTTTTTATGGCATCCAGTTCCTTCGAAAGACGGCTTATCCCTTCAGTTGAAATTTCATATCCCAAATATTTAATTTTAGAAGCACCAAAAACACTTTTTGCAATATTGATACATAAACCGTAGTCATTTAACCTTTTAAAAACTATGTATAAGTGCTCACGGTGTGCCTTTTCGTCTGGAGAAGCAATCAGTACGTCGTCTAAATAGCAGAATGTAAAATCTAATCCTGACAACACCATATTCATGAAACGTTGGAATGTTTGTGCTGCATTTCGTAAACCAAAGGTCATGAAAGGAAATTCAAACAGCCCAAATGGAGTTATAATGGCCGTTTTTGGAATGTCGGCTTCGTGCACTGGAATTTGTTGGTAAGCTCGAACTAAGTCTGTGGATGAAAAAATCTTCTTTGCGTGTAAAATAGAACCACAGTCAGTGAGAAATGGTAGAGGATAGCGGTCTGGGATTGTAATGTTGTTGAGGGCCCTGTAATCTCCACATGGTCTCCAGTCACCTGATTTCTTTAAGGTGAGATGCAGAGGACTGGTCCAACGACTTTTCGAAGGCCTACAAAGACTTTGTTGCAACATGAAATCAAATTCCTCTTTTGCCGCTTTTAATTTTTCGGATGAGAACCTTCTAGCCCTAGCGGTAACAGGAGCTCCTTTGGTTTCTATGAAATGTTCAACGTTGTGACTCTTAATTTTATTATTGACGAATGCAGGTCTTAATATGTCAGGAAATTGTTTAAGAATAGCTTCATACGGATTTTGAACTGCATTTAAATTTGATGTATCAACACGATAGCAGGGAATACCAATAGAGGATAAGGAAGTTATGCCATCAATTAATTTGGGATTTTTACAGTCAACAAAAAGGTGAAATTGAGACAAAAAGTAAATACCTATTATTAGTTTATTGATATTTGCAATCACGAATGGCCAATCAAATGCTCTTCTCAATCCCAAGTCTAATTTTAGCAACTTTTGTCCATAAGTTTTAATTTTGGTTTCATTTGCAGCGAAGAGTTGCAGCTTGGCAACAGATCTTTTTTCTTGCGATAATGGTGGAATGACAGAAGTGTTCACACCTGTATCAATTAAAAATTGGGTGGCGGTCTCTTTGTCACGAATAAAAAGACGGCACAGCTCCACCCCTTGACTCTCTGTCGTCCATGAGAGGCGAGGATCTAGTTTTCCTGCAGCTGAATGTCGGTACTGTTAGGCCAATTTCAAGGTTTGATGCATTTGAAAGCCTTGTCGCCGAACCTCGAATGATAATAACGTATACTGTGTGTTCTATTACTACGCCTATTAATCGAATTGCTTCTAGAGCGGGGTCTAAACTGTTGATGAACGGATGACTGCCTTTTATTCAGCTCGTTAACTTGTAATGATAACTCTGAAATTTGTTCTTGTAGTTTAACTAAAACATTGTCATTACTCGAACATGCAACAGCAACATTTTGATATGATGTTGATTTTATTTCCCACGTTTTATTGGCCATTATCGCCAATTTTTATAAATTGTCACCACTGATAGACAAAATGCTCGCCATTTCTATTAGTAACCTTTGAAGCCAAAGAGTTTTAAGAAAAGGTTCACTCATCTTATCAGTAGCTAAATTCTTCACTTCACATAATAGCTGGGAAGGCATTTTATCACCCAATTCTCCATCAGTTAATAGTTTTTAGTCTTTTGAGTTTCAGTGTCCGCAAAGATAGAAATAAGCCTGTCTTTAATTGTAATGTATTTGTCGTCTTTTGGTGGATTAATCAAAATGTCTGACACTTGTGATAATATTTCAGCTTCAATGGAGCTTACGACGTAACCATATTTAGTTTGATCTGCCGTTATTGCAGTCTTTCGAAATTGTGCCTCCAATTGCAGAAACCATATTTTTGGATCCGGTTTCCAAAACTGTGGAATTTTAGTTCTAACCCTAGCGATGGCCGGTGTTGAAGGATCACTTTTATTTTCATCATCGTTTGGCATTTTCATTAACTTACTGCTCGAGTCCGGTTGTCACCAATGAAGGGATGTTGATATAATCTCACTTTACTTTCAACTACCTTTTAACCGTTTAAATAAATAAAGATCAGAGAACTTGATAACAGTAAGAAAAGAAAACAACCTTTATTTGTTTACATTCCTTCAAGATCTGAAAAGTAAACGGGTTGCCATTTCACAAAAGTTAAATAGTTTTTAGAAACAATATAGAAGGCGCTACAATAGTATTGAAACCTGATATTGAGCTATGGCAACAACAATGGAGTGAAATGGATACGTCAGAACTTCCTAATGCCGCAATGTCTGTTTTCAGGAATTATGATGAAGATGTAAACTAGGGTGGGCCGAAAAAACAAAATTGTCGTTCATCGAAACGTAATAATTC
>QLNU02015359.1:57260633-57304379 GCA_006491805.2 Dysdera silvatica | reverse complement strand
TTCTTCCCAGACAGCACAACACGGATGTATACCTTCGAGGGTCCGGTTCAATTCGCCGACAATCACTTCACCGACACCACTTCACCGACAGGGTTCTTTCGCCGACACGTCATTCCGCCGACAGGGTCATTTCACCGACACGTCATTTCACCGACAGGGTCGTTCCACCGACACATCATTTCGCCGACAGAGTCATTTCACCGACAGGTCATTTCGCCGACAGATCGTCTCGCCGACAGGTCGTTTCGCAAACACGTCATTTCACCGACAAGGTCGTTTCGCCGACACATCATTAGGCAGACAATTTACTACACTGTTTTTAGTGCTGCAATTTATACTTATTGAATATTAATTTTCTTGACTATTAATTAATTTGAATGAATTAATTTTGCGTATCTTTGGCATAAGGGCGATTATATTTTCACCTAGCACCTACGTAAGTATTAAACCGGATGACAGAAACATTTAACAACATTGGCGACGCCCTTGACCAAAATCTGCGACGCTCCAAGGAGCACTGACGCGCAGTTTAAAAAACCCTGATATAAACAAATGTGTGTATTGTTGGTCTTCGCCAAAATATTTGAAAACTGTTTTATAAAAGGTTGATGATGGAATTTATAAATAGATATTGTACTCTATACAGATATCAGTATGGTTTTAGGACTGGAAAATCTACAGAGAAGGGCCACTACTAAGGACAGTGAGTATTGCAAAAAGCACTTGAAAATAAAAAGCTTACGGTAACTTTTTTTTTTCTGAACAAACCGTTTTATATAGGTAGTAGAGACATATTATTAGAATAATAATATCTCTTGTTATTACAATATAAAACAATAGTATTAGAACGCGGTTTTGTTTAAGGGTTAACTTCAATATCAGTTTTCTCCGTACATACGCGCTTCGCGCGCACCATTCTAAAAAATTAAGTCTTTAAAAGTTGTATGTAACATTTCGATACCTGGTCCACCCCTATCAAACGCCTGGAACTTATCTTGGTCTGTTTCTTTTTTTTTTTGGTTTTCGAATACTAAATTTGCTACCTTCCTGAAACTAAAACCAGTTTGGCCGTTCTCCTGCTACGAAAATCTGGACATCCGCTACGTTGCCATCTGCCTTGTGGTATAAAACAAGTGTAACTGAAGCTTTTGCCGGATTCTCAGTGGTGCAGACACCCCTTCAAGAAAGCAAGAGACTTGCTCTGTATTATTTTCATTTGAATTCGAAAGGACGCCAAATTATTCTTTTGTTGAATATTATCACGAGACTGAAGTGAAATTTTTCAGAAACTAATTAGCCATTTGGCGAAGAAAAGTTTTTACGCAAGAGTTTTACATCATAGTCCAGTACGGAATTCATTCTGAAGAAAAACGCCGGCCTGACACTCACAGTTCTGCAACCTCATCCGACCGTCTGTTTTTGCTGTGATCTGCTCAAATCCGATCGTCTGTCATCGGACAACCTGATTGTTGTGATTCACGTCGCTAGTGATTAAAGCTGTGTTTGAAGTTGCCGTCATCTGACTTATTATCAACTCTCATCATTAATTCCGAATACAGAGTTGATTTCACTCAGCTACCGAAGGGGGCAAGCCAGCCTCAATAGGTGCTGGTCCCAAGCTCGGATAAATGAGGAGGGTTGATGTCAGGAAGGGCATCCGGTCGTAAAAATGCCTTGCCAAAACCAAATGGAAATATGGATGGAGTAGAGAAGAGGCATTGGATAGAAGATTGTGGAAGAGAAGATTAAAGGACCATAACGCCGACCCCATATAACATGGGAAATGGCAAAGCGAAAGAAGGAGGATCGAGTTATAGATTAGAGTAGAGGATTAAAGGGTGGCTAAATAGCGAGTTTTAGATTATCGAGTTGTGAATTATCATGTTTTGGATTATCGAGTGACGGATCATGGAGTTTCGGATTAGCGAATTTCAGTTTAGAGAGCTGTGGATTATCGAGTTGTGAATTAGTGATTTTTAGATTAGCGAGTTAGGGCTTATGAAGTTACGGATTAGCGAGTAGGAAATTGGAGGGTGACGGATTAGAGATTGTCAGATTAGGGAATGACGGATTATCGAATTATAGAGTTGTGAATTAGCGAGTTTCGGATTAGCGAATTTAACGAGCATGCTGGATATGAATTCAGTTATAACAGGCATGATATACACGACATGAATTCTAGTTATAACCTAGCATACTCGCTATAACCAAGCTGATATCCATCATGCTCGTTATGATCGAACTCATATCCATCATGCTCGTTATAACTGAGTTCATATCTATCATGCTCGTTACAAGCAAGTTCATATCCATCATGCTCGTCATAACTTAGCTCCAGACTGGTGTAACTGGGTAAGTGACTTATCCGGCAAACGAATTGTTGGGCAAACAACTTGTCGGATGAACGTACCAAACTCTAAACTCTGTTTACAGAGGTTTGAGTCTTCATCTATTCTATAATAATGATAAGGTAAATTATTATTATTTGTACACCTCTCTAAGTTTTCAATGCAAAATTTACATTAAGAAATTTATTTATTAACGTTAAATATATTAGTCTGCTTAGATATTTAGTATTAAATATATTAATAAATACATCACCAATATTAACGAATTTTAAGCCCCACTGTAGCTTTCTGAGCCCCCTGTAACTTTCTGAGCTCCTCCTCCACCCGTAGCAAGCGTTTGGCTAAGGGCTTGCTTCAGAAGCTTGAACGTTTTTCTTTTTGGTATTTTCAATTTCAGAAAAATAAAAAAAAAGTAGATTTTATATGTTTTAGGGGCCAGCGGCTATAATTCTGGATTTAAAAGGGCTCCGTGGCTGAATAACAGTGCAAGAACCGTTGTTATAATGCACCCCAAAACAGATATTGTTCTTATTTGAACGAGAAAAAAACCCAATAGGATGAGAACACTTTTTAGAACACGAATCTGATCCATGTACTGTGCATTCGCGCTCAGTTGGCGCGTGATACCAGAAAACCCAGTTTCGGCAAGACGCCCTTCCCTAAACTGCAATGGACTAACCCGTCTGCTAACGGTATCAGGCGTCAGGTCTGCGCGAACGCACAATACGTATACGAACAGTATCAGTTATCGTAGGTTATCGCTTTGCACCGATGACGTCAAAAAGGTGTATCGAAATCAACCAATACGAAGATAAGCGCGGATGAACGTACCTGTTTATATTCTGGCTATATTGAGGGGACTCGATGCCGCTGACGTGACCCAGGGACGGCGGAAAGTGCGAGCGACAGCCCGGAGCGCCATAATATATAAACCGATTGTACATAAAGTAAAACAGATTGTTTACTTATTAAAAAATTAGAAAGGGGACGCCAAAATATGGTTTCGCCCGGTATCAGATTTGCTGTGACGCCGGCTCTGACGTGTTACTCGATTTTCTGTTTTGGTCGTTAAAAATTTCCAAGAACACTTTCATGTGTAATGACCATGGGGATTTACCAAAACTTCGCTATATAGAGAATTTCGCTATATGGAAGTTCGTTATATGAAGATTCTGCTGTATTTATTACTAAATGTGAACAGAACAATAAAACACATAGACTTAAGATTCACAGGCAGCAAGAGTGTATTTTTGTGTGAAACAATTTGTGTTTTTCATGAGCCAGCAGACCGCAAAACGCATGTTGGCACGTCGCATGTGGCCCGCGGGTTGAAGATCCCTGGAATAGCACGTCCCAGGGTTTATTTAAAGCTTTGATGGAATCTCCAGATCGTTGGTGTTTCTAAAATAGTGACGTATAAATAGTTTCGATGAGTGAAATATCGTTGTTCCGTGTGGTCCCAGCAAGATAGATGTGCCTTTCTTGGCCAGATGATCAGCTATTTCGTTTTCTTCATGTAAGAAAATAAATTTGCGCAGTATAAATCACCCAACACATTTTTTTTTTTAAATAGGAATTTCCTTTCTTTCCTCAATAAGGCGGGGCTGATCGAGCGAAAGATGAATCATTTTGGAAGAACCGCTCGAAACGGTAGTCCTGTGGATAGTTTCTACCTCCATGATTTTTTTTTCCTAAATAAATAAATAAAGATTTTCTCAGTTGACAACACTAAAAAAAGGAAACTGAAAACAACGCATGCGTACCGTTAGTCAATCGTTACTGAGTTTAGTTTACTTACCGTATCCGTTTTTTGCAAAAGATTCATACCCTCCCAGTTACGCGTACTTCATTTATATATCACAGCCTCAATTCTTCAACTGATATAGTGAGTAAATTATTTCAATTCACAGAAATTCATTTGTAAAATCGTATTTCTTCCTTGTGTAGAGGCTGTGACCTCGAAAACTATCGTCTTAAAAAGACGGTAACATCGTCAAGAAGTGCATTAAAACGTATCGTTAGTAGTGTTACCCACTATAATAATTTTCTCCTCTCTATTATCAGAGTATAAATACTCCCCCATGTTTTGTAAGAACATGTGTTTACAAACTATTACAATATACTCGTGTTTATAAAAATTGCAACACCATGAAGGACTCGTCCGAATTGAATGAAATTTAATGTACAAACGACCTGTGTTGATACAAATAAACGATTAAAATTACAAAGCAAAAAACAATATTACATGTCGAAAATCAGTATTTGGTGAAGCCACCACGCGCTGCAATAAGTGATGCTATGCGACGTGGCATGGAATCAGATGTTGAATGTGTGCCTGAGGAAGAGCATTCCAGATTGCTTGTATGCAACCCCAAAGTTCATCTGTAGTAGCTATGGGACGAGGATCACGAGCGAGACGCCGACCAACAAAATCCCACACATGTTCAATCGGCGACATATCCGGCGAATAGGCAGGCCAAGGAAGAAGCTGTATCTGTTGTGATGAAAAGAAGTCTTGAACATTCCTGGCAATATGTGGGCGGGCATTGTCCTGTTGAAATACAGCTCCGGGAATGCCTTGAAGGAAGGGAACAACTTCGGGCTCCAGGACTTCATTGATATACCGGTTGCTGTTAACGTTACCCACAATTAGTAGCAGCCGAGATCGTCCATGATACGCAATCGCACCCCAGACCATAACGCTGAGAATTCATCCACTATGATGTTGGATAACATACTTCGGAAGGTGGTGTTCACCAGTATAGCTTCTAACATGGATAATGCTATCACTGTACCCCAAATTAAAGTGGGATTCATCAGAAAACACCACTTGTTGCCAATCAGACGCCAGTCTCTATATCCATGAGCCCATTGCAGCCGCAGGCGCCGATGGTTTTGCGTCAGGAGGATCCTGTATAAAGTAACTCTTGCACGCAATCCACGGTGCAGTAAACGCCAACTAATTGATGAAGCACACAATGATACACTTGTAGCAATGCACCAATGTTCTGCCAACAGTCCAGATGAAGCAAAACGGTCCGTCACCGCCATGTGGACCAGGTGTCTATCATCCCGTGCTGACGTCACCTTTCGGCGTCCACTCCCTGATTTCCGAGTTGTCTGGTTCTCTTGAACCCACTGCTTCCACACTCGCATCACTGTGCTGCTGTTACGCCCCATACGAGCTGCTATTGCACGATAAGAAAACCCTCCTTCACGAAAGCCGATCATTCGTCCCCGTTCAAACTCCGTAACTTGCTGAAATGTCGCCCTCTTTCGTCGTAGAGGCATAGTGACGTCTCGTGTAACGTTTACCACTAGCAGATAACCATACATGCCCCACTACAGCCCTCTATTTATACGGATCCATCAGCAGTTCAGAGGGCGCTGTTCAGCCCACGCACACGCGATGACTCTGAAATTCTAATCATTTGAATAGCATACCCGAATTTGCATTTCCTGAAATTTTCAGCTTAATCACATGCTTCCTTCATGGTGTTGCAATTTTTACAAACATGAGTTTATTATACATTATAAATAAACTGATGCAGGGTGCCAACTTAAAGAAAATGGGGATCCCCAAGTGAGCCAAAAAACGTGTTTGATAGGAATGAAGATGCAAGTTTATAATGATCCCAGGTGAAAGTGCATAACACGCCACCGTCGCTGAATTTTTCCAATGTAGCCAAAAGCAAATGACGATAAATGTGGCAACTACCCGCCATGTTGGAATTGTTGTTTCCAGTAATTTTCCTGGATCAATGACTGCCTTGGGGGGTGGGGAGGTGTCCCACACTTTCGAAAACATCAGGTAGTCCTGGAATCAGAATTGCTTACAATCGGTAAAGAAAAGGTGGGGGAGTGCATAACACTTCCCTAGGCGTCAGAGCAGATTAAAACCTTGCTTTGTCGCCAATCGCACGCTAACTTCCTTGTCGGGTTGCACCGTAACTTCCTTGTTAGGTTGCGATAGCATAAATTACTGTTCCCCGCTTTTGCTTCATTTCTGGTAGCCATGACAGATTAGTGTTTACAAGTTGCAAAAAAAAACACACCGATGTTATGGCATAAAGTTTTCTGAAGTCATAATATGACCGTTAGCGGTTTCCCTTTTTTTGAAACATATCGTTAACCTTCAGTCAACATTAACGATTGTCGCATGGTAAAGGCAAGTTTTTTTTTTCTATTGTAAGCTTTCAACTTTCGGGAGAGTACTATTCTTTTCTTTACCAATGTTCTTTTGGTAGCTGGGAGTGTCGAGGCACCCCTCCCCCACTGGGCTTTCACTGAATCACGAAAAATACTGATTTGCAAAAAATCCCCTTGTGTCCAAAAGAAACATGGAGCTTGCTTAGTTCGTTTGTTTTGTGACTCCATAGTTTTGTAAACGGCTCTTTTAGGAGCTGAAATTTGTTTTATTAGCCTCAATTATTAATCCTAAAACGCGATGAAGTAAAGCTTCCTTGTCTGTGTTTGTGTTCTATCTGAAAACATGATTTGACTCTTTATTTGGAAAGACAACGTTAATAGGTAAGCCTAATCTTGTGAGAACTGCCAAATCGTGTTCCTAGTGGGCATTGAATGTGATACTTGAACCAAAAAATGTCTACTGTTTTTAGGCTGTAATTTGAATTCAGATATAGTGTGTTTTCTTTTTAATTATATTATAGTAAATACCCTTTTAGCTTTTATAATGGAAACAAAAATGAAAAAGTTCTCTGGTTCTCAAAACAGCCCCAATGAAGCCCTTAAAAAGCAATTTGTAGCACTTTATAATTATACTAAAAAAATCAAAGTCTAAAAATGAAGTCATGGCAAAGAATTTGTGACTCTTGAGCCGGAGGAAAATCCACCTAATTCTTCTGCATGTCCCTCTTACAATGAAGAAAATCGTTCCATTAAATCCGCATGCATTTCTTATTGTGAAGAAAATCAGCCAAGAACTTTAGAATGCCTGACTTTTAATATGGAAATTGCCCCAAAAATTTAGGCAAATGCTTTTGATGAATTGTCCTGAAATTTAGGCACCTCTGAAACACTACCAATATCCGTTTTGGATGCAAGAACACCTGACCTTTGATGTTCCTTCAAAATCAAACTGACGGATAAGTCACGAATATGAGCGCCCATATGGGGGGTAGAGGGGGACTCAAGCCCCAACAGTTTAAGATTTTATTTGCCTGAATTTACTTTCAGCAGTTTTACATTCACATTTTAAAATAAGAAACTTTTTATCTCTTTACTAGTTGTCAAGTAGTATCAATTATTTTTGTAGCGTTTTGGTATCTTGTACATTCACTAAAATTCTCAGCAGCTTCAAAAAGGGGGTAATAATTTTTTTCAACCCCCTAGAAGTACTCGAATGAGCTCTCATGGTTACGAATTATGCATACAGAATCAGGACTTGCTCAGAAAAAAAAATATTTCATATACTAGAGATTATAGTGGAAGCAAGTTTAGTGACACATATTACAACAGAAAAATGGACAATGGCGAACTTGTGTCAAGACCATGGCTGGTATACTCAGTGTCGGCAGACTGTGTGTTTTGTTTCTGCTTCAAATTGTTCTCAGTAATTAGACAATTCATTAATTAGAAATTTCAGTAAGACAATTCCTATTTATGAACTTTCAATTTTACGAATTTCTTTATGGTCCCCATGCGTTCGTAAAAATGCAAATCCACTGTACTTGGGTTTCTTTGAAAAACATCTTATTTTTTCATTTTCATTATTGCATGCTTTTCTGATAAAACATTTCTCTAGTGCCTTCTTTATTTGATGATTTTCGTGAGTGAGCACCCCTCCTCCCCAACTCACACTGAGCTTTAATCGATTCAGGAAAATTAATGTGTCAGAAAAACGTCTATGAAATATTATTTCATTCTCGCGGAATTCCTCTTTGCACATTGGCAAGAAAGGACCTAATGTGCAAATACTGTTTGCAGATGGACCAAGCACATAAAATTCTCTGATTAATTTTAAGAATATAGCTGAAGTTTTGGCGATGGAAGGAGCTTGGTTCATCGGGATTGTTATACAGTTTCACCCCAACTTCATTTCCGGATGCCGTCATGATAGATTAATGTTTTGAGAGTCTGGAAGTTTTGTAAATGTATTAAAAAGCACTCACTTCTGTTCTTGGAAGCTTTCGTAATGAACATTGGTGCTCTTTTACAATACGGCAACTGTAATTCATTACGTTCCACCAACACACCATGGTAGCCTCACAGGCTTCCATTTTGGCGAGTGTTTCCTTACGTATATTTTTATCTTACCCTAATCTTGATTTTCTAGTACTTTTTTTTAATATTACAGTTTATTTTTTTAACTGTCAAAACGATTTATTTTTTCTATTTCAAATTTATTTTTTTGCCAAATGAATTTTTCCACCCTTTTCTCGCTATTTGGTTTTTATAATCTTATGGGAAAGGTTTTTCTTTAATTGTGGAGTGGTATGGGGAGGTGGTGTCATAAAGATGTGACAAAATTATTCAGTGCTCTTTTACAATATGATAACCACTTCAGTCTATGCAAGCATTTCCTTCCTAAATTTAATTAAAAAAAAAAAAAAGAAATTGAATTTAAATTAGGGAAAAAAAAAAGTTTTATTTAAAGTAGGAAAAAAAATGATAGTATTGAAAAAAGTAAGAGAAAATCAGAATCAAAAGGATGCAGGGCGCCTCTGCAAGTTTCGCAGTCCATTAGTGAGAAGGGGCCCTCGTCACAACTCGTTGGTAAATTTATTTTTTTTAATTAACACTGTGGAATTAGAGAAGAAAAAAAAGTAGGAGAAAACAGGAATTAAGGGACGTAGGGTGCCGCTGTGAGTTTCGCGGTCCATCAATAAGGGGCCCTGCTGTGGCACATTGTGGTAACATGTTTTCCTATTGCGTGGCTAATCCGGGTTCGACTCCCAGCAGTGCAAAAAGAACGCTTACTCAGAGATCTCATAAAAGATCGCACTGCTCACTGTAGTCCGGGGTTTGGTTCCCCAGGCCTTAAGAGGTTCGGATTCCTCGGAAAACTGTAGGTCCCGGCGCAGCATGACCACTGTAGTCTTTGAGCCGTAAAACCAAAAAACAAACAAACAAACAAACCATCAATAAGGAGGAGCCCTTGCCAGAGCTTAGGAGCTTTGTGATTATTTTTTTTAATCAAAATTATAGAATTGGAGGGAAAAAAACGATAGTATTAAAAGATATAGGAGAAAACCAGAATCCAAATCAAAAAATGTGTGGAAGAAAACACTCACCAAAACGGAAACAGTTACCATATTGTAAAAGAGTGCTAATTATTAGTTTACAATGGTGAAATATAACTAAAACCATCTGGGGAAGGTTGCCATAAATACTGGATCGCCATGAAACCACATTCGAAACGAAATCGCCAAATGCAGGGATAAGTCTTTTGAAGTAGAGCCAAAAAAATTAGGACCTCAGGTTTAAAAAACAATTGACTTCTCCAGTTTCAAAACACACTGCATATCCCAAAGAAATTATAATTTATATCATGATGGTTACACATACATGCTGCGAGTTTGCTGTAATGGAAACTTCAGAAAATTCACAAGTTACCGTTTCCTAGAGTATCACCATTATTTTCATTAGGGTAGTGTAAAATCAATGTATGTGTTAGGTATAATACCAATTCTTTATGTTTTGTAATTGTGCAGGTTGAATTCCTCAAATCTCTAAAATGTTAGAAGTGTCTCATGTTTTGGAATACAGTAGAATATAGTATACACCTTATACTCATAACCTGAGGTAAGTTTTATACAATATTATTAATGATTTTATGCAAAATTTGTATGTATGGAATCATCAAAAAGTAAAGGAAACCTGATCGCACAAGTACCTAATAGTAGAAAAACGAGACATATTATAATGTATAATTAAACCTCTTTAAGGTGACCACCCTTGGTTCCTTGAAAAATTGGTTGTTCAGAAAGGTGGTGCATTAATGGACATCTATGATGAGAAGAGGGGTAAGCACAAAACAAGAGAAAACACCTGAAATTGCATGTTTGGTGCAATATGACCCTTGTTGTCTTTTTGCCATTAAAATCCAACCAACATCTGTAAGTGGCAACGTTTGTGTAACATTAACATACAAAATCAGGGTGTCTACGCATCTGGAAAACCTGAAAAGGTCAGGAAAATTTGAAATACAAAGGCCCAAGTCTGGGAAATTTGATACTTATTGTTATAATAAATAATTCATAAAATAATTTTCTTATACTGTGCTTTTCATACCACATTGCATACTGAAAATTTTGAAAACTTATACTTTTGACTAAACTTCTTCCAAAAATTACCCTTTTGCATCAAAACTAATATAATTTATATAAAATTATTAACAAACAGTTATTTCGATACTGGCGTAAGGTTTAAACCTTACGCCAGTGTCGAAATAACTGTTTGTTATGGAATCTCCTGGTGAAACTCTGTATTGTTTCGTTAAAATTATTAAGCCCATATATATCTTTTAGCAGAAAATGTTTGCCAAATATATATATCTAAAACTTGAAGGAAAAAAGTGTTTTTATCTAAATTATCTGTTCTGTAAGGGATTTTGATTATACCAATCTCCTTTTACTTATATATAGTCATACACGCTTTAAACAGATTAGAAGATGAAGCATCGACTTTGTGATTATATAGTTAATCTTTATGATGAACTCAAAAGGCCAGAACGAAAATGTAAATATTTAAGTAATGCAAGTTTTTGTGTAAAGAAAGCATTTTTAATACAGTTCTTTGTATTTGTAAATTCACTGTAATCGAGGTATAAATGGCTTTGGGGTTTGTGTTGGTGGATTTTATGGTCTTGAATTTGTTTTTATCAAGTAAATTTGATGCATTTTGTGTTGTTTACTATAATTAGTGAATGGAAAATGATTCGGTCTGAAAAGCTTAGAAAGGTTAGGGAAGTTTAAAACAGAATTTGAGTAAACATTCTGTAAAATTAAAAATATAATTTGGAAATCTGAAATTCTTCATTGCAAACTATGAAATTCACAGTTCTAAAAGGACTTACGATAATTGTTTTAGTGTTATAATTTTATTTTTCTAAACAATTTTGAAGTTGATAAAATAAATGAAGTATTTTACTGTCTTCAGTGTATAATCTACTCAGCATTCCATTAATTCATTAACTTCCTTGGGCTCTTCCAAAGGTCAATGTGTTTTCTGAAAGAGTTTTAATGATGGTCATTGGAATTGGATTGAGCCTGAAAGGAAAAAAGAAATTAATTTTAACTTTAAAATAAATTTTTTCTTAATGCTGAAATCTTGAAAGTAAAGGTTATCTTGTAAATTGTTTACTCCATTCAAGGTCAGAAGATCAACAGAAAGTAAAGTTCTTCATCCGCAATGTCCAAAATGTGGTCACTTCTAGAAGGAGTGTGGTTTCTGACGGCTTCTGAATAGAGGTAAAGTTAACATCGAGCATATGGGGAGACAATTTGTTTTTGAAAAAGTGGTCGTTAAGGGAGGTGGTCGTTCATAGAGTTTTTACTGTATTAAAATGAATTCGGGACTGATGGGGGTGGGGGAGGTGACTTTTAATTTAGGAATGCTGAATAAACTGTTGTATGCCTAGATGTCTCATTTTTATTATTTCAAATTTTCAAGTATTTTGCATTAAATTTTCTCAATATACAATAGAATCTCCGTTAAACGAAATACTTTTAACCAAAATGTGTACAGTATTAAAAAAGATTTTTTTTTCTTTTTTTACAATTTTTGAAAGAAATACACCTTGCTTGGTGAAACACAAAATACTATGCAGTATATTAGTAAAATGTCGGGATAAACTGTTCAATGGAATTTTGATTTTTGATGAAGTAGAATGAAGAAAAAAAAAAAAGATAATTTTCAAGACCGCTTAAAAAAATGTTCCCGGATATGAAGAAATTAAAGTGGAATTAGTGAATGAGGTAAATGGCG
This sequence comes from Dysdera silvatica, assembly GCA_006491805.2. NCBI lineage: Eukaryota > Metazoa > Arthropoda > Arachnida > Araneae > Dysderidae > Dysdera > Dysdera silvatica. The sequence continues at coordinate 57,292,083 of QLNU02015359.1, read as the reverse complement.
ATGATTCTGAAATCGATTTTAATGACTGAGACATTATTGACATAGTGCTGTCTCAGATGCAAGGAGACGACAATGAGAACAACGTACGATAGAGCAGCAGTTATATCACAGCCCAACGGGGGCTTCAGTGCTTTAGAGGTAAAATATTTTCTTTTGGTTTAGAGAATAAAAGCTTATCTGAAATACTGTACAGGCTTTTCCTGCGAGCTACAATATGTACTGTATTTTTTTTTTTTTAGATTGCATTATGGTTTGTTGAACAATCACATGTGATGAAGCACAACCTTCAGACATTTTTCTAAGGAAAAGATTTCAAGATACCGCTGTGTGAAAATGATGTGAAAGAGATAAGTAAAGGAAAATTAAAGATTTTTCAAAAAAAGCAATTAAAAATATTCTGGGGATTACATAATATAGTGCATATTGTATATAATTTTAATAAATACTTAATTATTAGAGTGCATATTGGAGTTTTTATTGCCTGTTTCTACTTTTAACCTAAGAAATCACAATTTTTTTTTTTTATCCAAAACTGTGCCCCCCCCCACGTTCAGTTAATATAGGTTGTACTGTATACATTTATTGAAATGTTAGCTATGAATTTGTGTGTTGTAATCATGAAAGCAATGACCGAGTATAAAAAGATAAGTTGTTCTATGGTAAGGGCCTTGCAGTTGTAACACGTTTGCCTAACTTACCATTATATATATATAGGGCTTACCGAGCCCTATTCCTTAGCATTACCAAAATAAAAAGAAAGTATAATGACTAACTGCTTATTGTAATTCAGGAGTTGGTTCCCTGGACCATAAGAGGTTTGGATTTTCCTTTGGTGGTGGTGGTGTGTGTGTGTGGGGGGGGGGGGTAATTATAAGTCCTTAGCCAGCATGGCCCTTGTTTTAACTTACACTATAGAACTCCCAAACGAGCCGTGCGGTATCATAACATTTACATTGTTCTTTACGCCGCCAAAATTCTGTGTTTGATTCCCAATGGTGCCATAGAAAGCATAGTTCTCTCAAGCTCTATAATTCCATGTTCGTTTCCCTAAATGACATGTTCCGGTTTCTTATCACACAGCTTTCCAGTAAACCTGAACCTGTCCTTAGGTAACATTGATTGATTGATTGTTTGGCTTTTTTATGGCGCAAGAGCATCTGGGCTATACTGCGCCAAACATGGTAAAATCAAAGACTGTAGTAAACCTTAGGTAACAGGTTCAAGTTCCTTTGAAAACTGTGTGCCCTGGTGCAATGTAATTTTACCTGTTTTTGCTGTATAAAACCAGTTCAACATTTATATCTTTATGTAATTTTGGCTTTGTAAACTATTTTAGGGGACTTCCCTTGCTCATCTAAATCTAGGATCAAAATTTAGGGGTAAAAAAAAAAAAGTGAGAAGCATGTATTCCTAACAGTAAATTTCTGGCGGAAATGTGTACGAGTGTAGAATTCTTGGCTGGCTTTAAAAAGGATGCTAATTCTAACAAAGTAGGTGGATTTTTTGATTTCTAAAGCCTGTTTTATATTTTGCAATCCCAAAGGCATACTTTTAGTAAAAATAATATGACTGATTTAGTTATATATATTAGAAATGGCTATTAAAGTGATATAGTAATGGTAATAATTACTGATATTTTCTAATACAGTAAGAGTAAATCAGTGATATAATAGCAATCACGGTAGAACTTTAATTTATGGAGATTCCCCATATTACTTAATCTGTTCAGCATTAAGGAAACAGTAGTCATTGTTATAATATTGTGTCTATATTTTAAAAGAATTGTGTGTTGTGAATGTGTCAATCAATCATATGCAGTAGGATCTGCTTATAATGAGCTCACGTTCAGCGAGTTTCCAGATTTATCAAAGAAAATACAGATTTTATTCAGTATAATGATTAAGTTCAGTACAATGTGTGTGTAACCATTTTTAGCAAACAAAAATTTTTGAAAGCCCTTCATTTAAGAAGGAACAGTTTCAACATTTTTTAAACAAAATGTCAAAATTCTAAATAGCATTTTAAAAACGTATAAAGTTTTTACTGATTTCTTGCCATTTTTTTTTTAAACAAAAAAAAGTATTACAAAGTGGCTGTGTTATATTATAATTATTACATACATGATAACTACTACTTTAGAAAAATCCCAAATTTTTACCATTTTCTAGTGTATTTACATTACTGTGATACATTCTTAAAATGGTTATTTCGCTAAGCTTAACTATCTTAGGATATGGTTATAGCTTACATTAATATGAGCTATATAGCTTACACTGATAAATAGGATAATTATATGTCATTGGTAGAGATAGTTTTAGATAGTTATCGCTGACTGAACTAGTAAATGTATACATGTAATAGTTCAGTGAACTATCAGATGGACAAGTCTACAGTAAGGACAACTGAGCCGTTAAATGTATACATCTAACTCTAAAAGTGTGAAAAATATACAATACACTACATCTTTATTTACTCTTTTGTACATTGTATATTAAAATTTCCAATAATAAAATAAAATTTTCGCTAAATTTTTTTAAAAAGTAAAAGCAAAATATTGAAGCTTAAACCACTATATTATTAATTAGTATTTTTAATATTTTTATTTGCTGTATTATTGATTGGTATTGTGTTTATATTATTTATTAAATATTTATTATTTAAATATAAATATATTATTATTGGTATTATTGATTGGTATTTTAATATTTTTTTATTTGCTTTGTATTTTCTTTGAAGGAAAACACTTTCCTTTACACATTGCTTGCGAAAAAGGGATGCACAGAAAGTTCCAGTGTTAACGTTGAGGGTATCATTGATGATACAAATTTGGATAGATACTGTAAAAGTGAACCTTCAGAAACAGATGTGGATTCTCGTTCAACTGATAGCCTCATACCTTCAGATGTTACGGATGTCACCATCATTCCTAAAAGAATAAAATTCCCATGTCTCTATATCAGGATAGGTTTGTGTGAAGGTTTTCCTATCAATGACGACCCTCACATACCTGTTTTCTTGAATGATAAGGGTTTTTTCTTCACGATTTCAACAAAACTTCGTGGTATGTAACAAATTTTCCATAACGATGGCAAAGTTCATTAAGCATATATTTCTTATTAAAAATTCTATGTTTAGGTTAAAATTATTCAAAATGAAAGTTCTCTGAATGGTAGTGACAGATGAGAGCCAAATACTCTCCAGAGCACCATGTATTAAAATGCCAACACTTGTTTTACCCAGTAGCAATCCCTGGAAGGTGAAATCCACCTTAGAAATCACTAATTTATATTGGCAAGTCTGTCAATGATTTTAATTATGCAATTTTTTTTTAAAGCATCATGATCAAAATCAAATTCGTTATGACCTTTTTTAAAATCAATGCTTTAACCTGAACTTTTTATTTATTTTTTAAAATAAGTTTAAACTAATTTTTTTAAATAAATCAATAGTTTAAATTTGGTGTACTGCAAAAACAAAAAAAACTTTTTTTTTTGGTAAAACACAGAACCCTGGACAAAAACAACTAAGGCAGTAAAGTTGGCATTTTTATTTAAATACTTAAATATTGGTTTTTAATAATAATACCATAATTGAAATCTCTAATGTATATTGTAATCTCAATAAACGAGAAATCAAAATATCGAATCGTTGTTTTTTAATTCATTAGACACGTTATTTACTGGATATTTGGTTAAAGCATAAGGAAGATAAATCGGATTTTAAAATCTTGCATAAATGAAGCTGAATGAAAAATTTTATTTATGTGTTATACTATCTTTAAAAAAAAAAATCTGATTTTAATACAAAAAACTTTTTTTTTTTTTTTAGCAACATTTTGTTCAAGCAGAGCCCATGTGGTATTAAAGAATAAGGAAATTCATCGCATCGATTGCCACTTTGACAATCACTGGGCACAGTATATGTTCATTCACATTACCCCTAAAATGTCAAAAGAACTTAAAGCCCAGTGTGAGAATTTCACCCTGGATGGTTTTGGTCATTGGGGTAAGGTATTTTAAATTCAAAATTTTTTTACAAAGGATGTTAAAAACCTATTTTAAGTATTGTCTGCTCAATTGAAAATTCTCTAGTGTTCTGTCTTATTACATTAGTAACAACTATTTAGTCTGTATGTTACACATGCTGCAGTGTTAGTACACTTGTCTATCATACAAAAAATCTTTACTTCTAAAGGTAACCAGTGCTTTTTGTGGTATTTTATTTTTCATTTTCTGGGATTCAATTCCTTCAGAAGTGGAAATGTACTACTTGGTGCAGTGTAATTTTTACTACTCCTGCATCATAAAGTATTAATAAATTGAATCTTGTTATAATAAAAAAAAGGGGGGGGGGTAGAGGGATATGGAAGTAAATTGCTCTGATATGGAAATAATTGCAGGATAGACTTGGACAGAAAGCACTTAGAGAGACCTTCATTGCCCTGTGGTGGCATAATGTAGTAATGCATTCGTCTAGTGTGCTGTTAATCGGGGTTCGACTCCCAATGGTGCAAAGAACGCATACTCAAAGATTTCATAAAGATTGCACTGCTCACTATTGTCCTTGTTTTGGTTCCCTACGCCTTAAGATGTTCAGATCCCTCAGAAAATTGTGGGTCTAGATGTTTGGATCCCAGCGCAGCGGGATCGCTGTAGTCTTTGAGCTGTAAAACCACAAACAAGAGACTTTCATCTGTCAGCGAAGTAAGGTTGAATATGGTATATATATATTTGTAAATCCCTTTTGATAATTAGTAACGTTTTTGATTTTTCAGATACAAATTTGAAAATCATCACTTTTTTATTGGATGAATTCAGCTCTGTGGAAATAACTGAGTTGCTGTGGTACCTTAAATATCTGTTTCCAAGAGAAGGTGTGGTCAATGATAAAATCACTTGGGAAGAAGCCGAAAAAATTTTATCGAATCCTAATTCACTTTCAGTATGTACATTTAATTGTGGTTAGATATTAATAGTATTTTTAGAGGTGTGCATGTGCAACAGGAATGGAGAATGACTCCAAAGAATTCATTCCCTAAAGTGAATGGGCATCATAAATTGCACTCTTTAAAAAGGATCATTCCCATTCAAAGAATGAGTTGTTTTCTTTAAAGAATGATAATGCATTCCCCAACAAAAAAGAATGATTATGTCCATCTCTAACTGCTTTATCCCACTGTAGCTCATAAAAAATGAATTCCTTAATTAAAGAATGGAGGTTAGGGTAGCGAAAAAGGGTGAAATTTTAAAAAAGTTATATAATGAAATAGCAATAGATGTGAAAAGTTGTCTATTGACCAGTAAAATACTGGTGAATTTTTTTTGCAATTTTCATACTTTATCTTCATTCCCTGCAAGAGCCTTCAATTTTTGCAATTTTTACAGTAAATTTCAAAATTATGATATGTTATTGTCTCATGTTATTTTTCTGTTCATTCCGTCGTCGATGGCTATATGTAATGACGGAAAAGTTGGGGGTTATTGAAAATTTTCTCATAAAAAAACTAGCAAAATTTCGTTGATTCTTCCCCTCAAATATGATGGAAAATCGCAGAAAATGCTCCTGTTCATCATTATGAGATAAAATGACGATATTTTTTTATCAATAAATTTATTTTATTCAATAAAGAAAAAAAAAATTTGAGGGTCTTTTGATTTTTCAAATTGAGACAAAAGGAGGGGGGCGCTTTTCCGGGGAGGGCGGATCAACGGAACTTTACGGTAATAGTTTCGACGCTAAATTAGTTTTAATAACTGATATGACTGACATTCATTTACAAAGATGTTGAAAGATGGCGACAGTAATTTCACGAAACAGTCCACAATGACGTTAAGCCACGTGTCATTTGTGATATTAGTTCACACTCGCTGCCACCCACTCATTTTCATTTATCGCCTTTGGAGTGTGTATCTTCGTTCTATCCAAATTAGAATGTCACATACGAGAAAGCAAGTTAACTGTTCTATTATTGGTAATCCAAGAGAACTCATTAGTATCGTTCTGCCGATGCGAGAAGACATATTGCGTCATTCAAATGGATTAGGCTACAAAAAGAAAATGCAGGACAATATAAACCGAAAGTCTGGAAAATTTATGAAGAGATTGCTGCTAAACTTGAAGAAATTTGGAATAAAGCTTCAATCCCAGTTCTTCATCGTGTCAAAATAATTTCCTTGATAAAGAGAGAGCATGAGAAACACCTGAATCTTCTGAAGTCTTGCCACATTTGCAAGGACACTGTTAATTTTCAATATAAAATTCAAGCCTTCAAAAAAGAAGCAAAAACATTTTTTAACATTACTGCATGCAAGTACAATGACTATAAACACTGGCATTGTGAAAAATCCCGGAAAGTTCCCATAAAAGAGAAGTCTTTCATAACTGACCAGAAATCTGCCAAAATAGTGGCTATTGGTTCCGTAGATCTTCGAACCACCAAGCAACTCAAGAAAAAAAGCTAAAGTAAATTTCAAAGAGAATAAAAAAATGAATCAAATTGCGACAAAATCTTCAAAAGCAAGTGCACGGAAAAGAAATTACGCTTCACCGTCTTTACTTTGATGGCTGAAAGGACAAAACTTTGGTCATGGAGAAGATTTAAGATGGCAGTTCCCATCGCAGGTGTGAAGTGGAAGAGCACATATCGATCATTCAAGAACCTGGTAGCGTGTGTTTCTCAAGCATCTGGCACAGCACCAAATATCACGAAAGCTCTGTAAGATTGTTTGACTGACAACAACATCGACACATCAAAACTTCTAGTGGTAGGATGTGGTGGTAACTTTGTTAATACGGGAAGAGCTGGAGGTATTGTCTCCTAGAGAAGGAGCTTGGAAGACCCCTACAGTGTGTAATATGTCAAATACACTCTAACGAACTTCTGCTAAGGTATATATTAGAGCGTCTGGATGGAACAACAACGGGTCCTCAAGGATTCTCAGGATCGATCGGCAAAAGACTGTGACTATTTACCAGTTGTTGATTTTCAACCAGTTGAAGGAAATTTTCCAGTCGTCGAAAAAAAGGCCATCCAAAGTCTTAGTGCAGACCAAAAGTATCTCTGGGATGTATGCAAAGCTGTTTTATCGGGTGAAGCCTCGCCGAATCTGGCGGCACAAAGTCCTGGTTCCGATGTGGTTTTACATCAAATGCAATCCAACCATCAAAGATGCTCCATTGAATCTATGTCGTACTTTAACCTTCTCACGGTACCTATGCGATGAACCGAAGCTCATTGTAGATTCTACAATTCAACACAGTGGTTTTTTCGAACATCCAGAGAATGTACTTGTAGCCATGCTCAACGATAAATGAAAACATATTCGTGATTTCGGAATGCGCCGAATCCTTTCTGCTAGGTTAACAAAGTAAAATAAACGCTTGTATGCAAGTTTAAAATTCCAAAAATAAGTTTCGTTGCTCAAGGCTATGTTGACCTTATCAACTGGCAAAAATGTGAAGTTTCAGAGCCACCCCTGACATTTAATCTATCGGAAGAAGATTTACAGGAATGCATAAAGGAAGGTTCTCCTTTTCTTCCACTCATTTCTCACTTCCCATGTCATACCCAAGCAGTGGAAAGGTGTATTCAAATAGTCACTGAAGCTTCTTCGAAAGTATGTGGTATTTCAGCTCGAGATGGATTTATTAGAGCAAGGATTCTGGACAGATCAATCATGTCCACTTTCAAAACGAAAGTGCAATACAAACCTACGATTTAAGAAGATAGTGCTTAAAGGTAGAGTGGTTGGGACGTGCACGTGCGGAACTCGTTATGCAGCCACCTCCTCGTGGTGAGTTTTGGGTGGTTCATGGAACTAGCAAAGAGCTGCATTTTAAGAATAATTTCATAAATGACAGAATTAATAATTTTGAAAAAGAAGTTTTAAAATTAAAATTTTTAGTTTTACTCTGAAATTTTACGATTTTTAAAGCTCTTGCGGGGAATAAAGATGATGTACAAAATTTTTTTTAAAAAAATTGCCAGTACTACACTAGTCAATAGACAACTTTTGACACCTAGTGCTATTTAATAGGACAACTTTTATGTTTTCGCTCCACCCTAATGGAGGCCATGGAAGAATTAGTATCTGCTATTTCACTTTTTTTGGTTCTGACTAAAACCTTTCTTTATCTGTGAGAGTCTGCACTGAAGAGAGTTGCCATACACACTTAGATTCGACAGGGGTCCCACTTGTCCTATATTTTTGGAACATGTCCTATATTTCCAGGTACTGTCCTATATTTTATTTTTTTATTTTTTTTTGAGTTATCTATATAAAAGCTAATTGTATCATAGGTTATCTTTATTCCAAGTTTTGATCCTCAATATAGAGTATGCAGTTTCCATTTTCAGCTTGCTTTGCTCGCAAATGTTTATATAAGCGGACATTTCATGGCTACTTGAAGATGTAATTGTAAAACTTTTTTCCAACTTCCTAAAGTACCAAATATGTTAATACATTCAATCCTCTTCTGCCATTGTTGCGAGGAACATAAAACATTGCTTGTTAGTACATTGGCTTATTTCACTTCTAACAATGACCCGTTTTCTTTCAGATTGGATTATTAATCTGTTGACTTCTAAGATTATCTTAGATACTAACTGCAGTACTTTTTTAATATTTTCAGATTAACCCTCTTGACTGCTCAATTTTTTTTTTTTTTTATCGAAGTCGCTTCAAAAATTGCATATTTTTTTATTACATATTTCAAATCTACATGTAATTGAGAGTTAAAATATGTAGCACATTTTTGTAACCAAAGATGATGAGAGATAGAAAAATTGCATACCTGCAAAAATCATGGGATGCGACAATTTTGTTACTTTCACGTTTCTCATGGAAATCGCGGGATAAGCAGTCATAGGCTTAAGGTGTGAATTTGATGTATAAGTATAAACATGCCTCGTTATACACGGTTTCCAGAGAACTGGCTGAGTGAAAAGAATGGAAATAAACATTTAATTGAATTGAATTGTGGTGTGCAAACCAAACTAATTGACGGCACACTACTTCATATGCAAAATGACCTTTAGTATTACAAATTCAGGAATACAACAAGTATTATAACATACAAATACGTCAAAACACAAGATTTTGGTGACAACCTCTGTATCCAAAGATCAAACAAAATTCATGGTGTCAGTTTCATCATCTGGACAGAAGTCTGTAAATCTTGTATCCTGTGCTGAAACTTTGAAACACTGGAATGTGAATGATGCTGATAGAGTATCTAATGCAGAATGTTTATGGACAATGAAAATTGTTGAAGCTGGTTTATTATTTCCCATTTAATTCTTGTAAAAATTAGAAAAATGTGTTTTGTAAAATGTTTCTAGACAGCAAAATTTCTAAGCCATTTACGCTAGGACAAACTGAGGTTTCATATGAAATTGCACACGGACTTGGACCATATTTTCATAATCAGTTGATTAGCTCTGTTAAGAAAAGTGACTCTTATTTTACCATATTATTCGATGAGGCAACAACTGAAGCTGGAAAGAAACAGACATTCACATTCGATACTTGGACAGTGATCAGGAGAAGGTTATACGTCACTTCTTGTATTGCTTTGAGCTTGGTCATGCAACTGCTGATATACTTAAGGAAAAGATACTGTTATCCCTATCAAAAGACCACTTGCTTCTTAATATATTACTTGCCATTGGTCATTTATTACATAAATATTAACACATTTTTTGTTAGTAATGAAGAACTGTGTAATGATTAATGTGGTTGAGAGTTTCACACACAGCTGCACTCAATAGCTTTGTAATCAAATTATTAAGGCATGGTCCTAACAATCCCTGGTTCAAATTTAGCCTGGGTGTATGTGTGATAATGCTTTTCTATTCAGATTTTTTTTTTTTGAGATTCTATTCCTTAAAAAAATTGACTGCAATTGTGTTTCATTAATGCATCTGGGAATCTTCTTGGACAATGCTTTACCGCTGAAGACATATCATTCCTTTTACACTATACTTACTTGTGCCCTGCAGTGGCGCAGTGTGGTAATGCGTTCACCTAGTGCGCCGTTAACTTGGGTTCAACTCCAAACAGTGCAAAGAATGCTTACTCAGAGATCTCATAAAGATCACACTGCTCACTGTAGTCCGTGGTTTGGTTCCCTAGGCTTTAAGAGGTTTGGATTCCTCTGAAAATTGTAGATCCAGAGGTTCGGATTTTTCGGAAAGTGGTAGGTCCCAGCTCGGCATGATCGCTGTAGTCCGTGAACCGAAAAACCATGAACAAACGAACGAATATACTTAATGTTTCTGTACCGAGTTGGTAATCTATTACAATAGGTTAATTAGTAATATATTACTGAATAAATTAATTATACTGGTTTGGTTTTTTTTAGCCACAGCCAAAAGTTAATAAACCGTGTGGTAGTCCTTCAACCCTTGTCAAACCAGTTGCTTATGAAATACTTAAAAAAATGGCTGAAGGGAATACTTCAAACAAACAACAAACGAGTAAACCGTCATTATCAATGTTGGTGCCTGAAGGACTTGTTTGCTTTGAAAACCAATTTTCAAGAGCTCCTGCTGTAGTCATGAAAAATGAGAAAAGACGAGTTGAGGTTAGTTATTGCATATTTATTACACATTATGCAAATAGCACAAGAGTATGCTACCTAAGGAGGTAGTTAAGTGGACATGAATTGAAGGGAGTCTCCTTCCATATAGGGCATATTATGCGTAGGAGTTTCACGGACATACATTCCAGAGCAGCATTTTGCTTGTAAACAGGGTGTCTACTCATCTGGAAAACCTGGAAAAGTCAGGGAAATTTGAAATTCATTGTTATAATAAATAACTTATTAAAATAATTTTCCTGAACTGTGCTTTTCATACCACATTGCCTACTGAAAAATTTGAAAAACTTGGACTTTTGACTAAACGTCTTACAAAACTTACCATTTTTCACCAAAACTAATATAATTTATAGAAAATTAAGCCCATATATTTCTCAGGAGAAAATGTTTGCCAAATATGTAACTAAAACTTGGAAAAAAAAAGTTTTTAGCTAAACTATTTAATCTGTAAGGGATTTTGATCATACCAATCTCCTTTGCCTTATATATAGTCATACACATTTTAAATGAAATAGAAGATGAAGCATCAGCTTCATGTTTATGTAGTTAAACTCTTTTATAATGAACTCAAAAAGGGCTGAATGAAACTGTTGTTGTAAATATTTAATTAATGCAAGTTTTTATTGCGAAGAAATGCATTTTTTAATACAGTTTTTTGTATTTGTAAATTCACTATAATTGAGTTATAAATGGCTTTGGGCTTTGCATTAATCGATTTTATGGCCTTGAAATTTATTGTGATTGCGCAAATTTTAGTGCATTGTGTGTTGTTTACTGTAATTAGTGACTGGAAATCGATTAACATTTGGTCTGGATACCTGGAAAAGTCAGGGAAGTTTGCAAATGGAATTTGAGTAGACACCCTGTTAATTGTCATGTTTTGTGATTTTTTGAGAAGGGAGCAGTGGCATAGCACTTCAAATATTGAGGGGGGTTAAGCAGATTTGGAATCTTTGGAAAACTGTAGATCACAGTGCCGCATGACCCTTATAATAATAATTTCCGTTCTTGTACCTTAAAACTCACAAATTAATAAATATTATTAATAATCAGTACTTGTAGAGTAATCCAAGTTGGTCTCCAGGGTTTAAGCTGTCTTAATGAATGCTGTAGCAAAAATGGGAAATAAAGTTGTAGCAAAATGTTGAAAAAGGTTAGTTGCTTTCGTCGCTCAAAAAATCGTACCAATAAAATTATTTACATCAACAATGCTTTGAATTACTGTAAGAAACAGACTTTGATGTTTAAAAAAAAAATAGCAATAAAACATAAATCAAAGTGATTAAAAAAAAAGGCAAAGTTTGTTGACAAGATATTAAACAGATGTTGTTTTTTGCGACGGACACAATTTTCTTTCTCGCATTTTAGATTAATTCGTCGCATTTTGAGAAAAAAAAGTGACCCTAGCTTAAACCTTGGTGGTCTGAGTCCTGTTTAGCTTGAATTATCAGAATCTACTATATATTGTAAATATATACCAGGCCTCAGCAACCTATGACCCGCAGGTCATTGAGTGACCCATTTCATAATTTCAAGTGGCACACTTGGGTTTCGAAAATAAAGTATAATATATAAAAATAAATTATAAAATATAAATATGAAACAAACACTTGAAGAATACATATAAAATAAACTGAAAATAAAAATAACAATAGCATTTTTGTTTGATTACAAAGTTGCAGTAACGAACATGCATTTTTATTTTTAAATTAATATTACTTGAAACAGACATAAAAAAGAATTTTGCTTCTTTCCTTTGTTAAAAGGGCAACATAAAAAAGAAAATCTGATGAAAACAATCTTAATGTGTTAGAAAGTTGGATTTTGTGCATTAACAGTGAATTTAAAAGTCGATTTCAAATTTTTAAGAAGCACAGCAAAATGTTTACTTTTATAACAAAGCCTGATGAAATAGAAGAAACTGTTTAAAAATTCAGTATTATGGATGGATAAATTCCAGACATTGCGGAAAGATTTGGAAAAATCAGAAGATTGTGATCTTTTCATGATATCAATATGTTGGGCATGACTTCCTACGAAGTTTTCATTTCTGAGAAAAATTGGCTTTGCCATGTTGTCCGCATTTGGTTCAATTTATAAATGTGAGCAAATATTTTCACACGTGAAATTTATCGTAAGTAAGAACAGGAGCAGCATAATGACTGAAAATTCAGATGCTCATATTTGTCTTACGACGACGGCTTTGGGGTTTATAGTAGTGGATTTTATGGCCTTGAAACTTGTTTCGATTATGCAAATTTTGCATTTGGGGTTTACTGCAATTAATGACACGAAATCAATTAAGATTTGGTCTGGAAAACCTGGAAAAGTCAGGGAAGTTTGAAACAGAATTTGAGTAGATACCCTGTGTAAAGTTCATCGTGGCTAATAGTTCTAAATCAGACAAGACGTACACTGAAGCTTACCATGTGGGATATCCAATCGATTTTATTTATATTTTAATAAAGCTTCTTCTGGACTTAAAATTCCATGCATACATTCTACATCAGCCACCAGTAGTTTACTTGCTGAAGAGAAAGGGAAAAAAAAAAAAAAATGACAAATGAGATTGGGGAAAAGCTCCTGTTGTTAATATTGCCTTTCTATACAAACGATACTATTTACAAAAGCAGATTATGACCGCCTGGGATATGTGATACCTCCTTAACAAGTCGCTTGATTATATGGTAATAAATTCTGATGTATATATGATCATACATTGCATCTTTTGTATCTTATAAACTCGTTCGAAGTTAGTCTTATTATTGTGAGAATACCGAAACAAAAAGTAATATAATTTTGCATACACTCTATACAGTCACTAGTTTTGTGTATGTCTGTTGTAGAAGAACATATTAGTTACAGGAAAACAAGACTTTGTGGTGGAGCAGAGATAACACATGTGCCTAGTATGCTATTAATCCAGGTTTGATTACATGGGAGTCGTTCCTCAGACCTGAAGAGGTTTGACCTCTTTGGAGAAATGTAGGTCCATTATCCTATGGTGGCATTGTGGTAACACCAAGGTATAAGCTGGCTCAAAAAGTGCTGTCGCAAAAATGCTAAAATGGGTAAAAAAATGATAACAAAATGCTAAAAAAAAGACTAGTTGCTTTCATCGCCCAAAAAATCGTATCTATAAAATTATTTACAGGAATAATGCTTTGAATTATTGTGTTACTGTAAGAATTGTGCTTTAAGGTTTAAAAAGAATGTCAATAAAACATAAAGTTATAAAAAAAAGGGCCAAAGTTTGTTGACAGGATATTAAACAACTGTTGCTATTTTGTGATGGACACAATTTTCTTTCTCGCATTTTAGATTGATTTGTCGTCATTTTGTGAAAAAGTGACCGTGACTTAAACCCTGGTTAACACATTGGTCTGTCATGCCATTAATCCAGATTCAACTCCCAATGATATCATAGAATACATGCCATTTTTCTTCCCACCATAGTCTGAGGTTTAGTGCCTTTTGGCAACAAACTTTTAGATTCCTTTGAAATCTGTAGGTCCCAGCACAGCATGACCTTTTCTGTGCTTGCACAGTAAAAACCCAAACTTCTAGGACAATGGTTCCCAATCTGGGGGTCGCAAACAGGTTGCTGGGGTAGGGTTGCCACAACTATTTTTAGTTGCAATTATTTTTATAAGGAATTTCATACCAAATGTTTCCAACGCTTTTATATTTCAACATGGCTACACACATTGCAATATTTTACTTTTGGTTGTTTAATTTATATCTATAATATATAATAATGTACATTATTAAATAACATATAATTAATACAATATAATTTTATATTTAATGTGTTTTCTTTACTCTGTTAAAAATGCTTTTATTATGCAAATGTGTCGGCGGCGGACAGAGGGGTCGCAGATCTTTTGGTTACTATAAAATAGGGTTGCAGATTATTTGGCTACTGTAAAAGAGGGGTCGCAGATTATTTGGCTACTATGAAAGTGGGTTACGGTTTGAGGAAGTTGGGAACCACTCTTTTAGGAGAACGTAATGGTTCACATACAAATAAGATGACACTACCAAAATACATTGATCTTGTCATCGTGGATAGAACATAAAGATGACTTCAGGCTCGTTTTTCGAGTCCCAAGTCCGAAATACTTGGTGGAAATTTGAACCGGAGTCCAAAACTTCAAATGTAACTTCAACCCCTTTACATACGATTTAAATTTTAAAAAAATTTGCTACACTACACCATTTTCCTTCAAATTTTCATATACACATATTTCTACAATCCTCGAAAACGAATCACATAATTGTATTCTTTGGAGAACCTTAATATTGAAAAGTCAGTTTTTGGCTTCAGTTGCATCCGTCCAATGAGCCTGAGCCAATCTCATCACTAGTAGAACACATTAGCTCATGAACAATATGAGTTATTATTGAATCAACAATTTTTTTTGGAAAAAAGAAATTGCTGATTAATGCTAATTTGTCATATTGGATATTCTTGCTATTTTGACTTGTCGCTTTGGTTACAAAGTAGTCACAGCACTGCCACACTAATAGCGAACTTGTCCATAGAAAGCCCTATATATATATGCTCGTAAGGGAGGAAATGATTGACGCCTGCAGCTTAGTAGGTAGAGCACCTGACTGGCAATCAGGAGGTCGTGGGTTCGGGTCCCACCAGGTGCCGGAAAATCATTCTTTTCTTTACGAGTAATTTAACATCTAATATGAATTCTTGGTTGAAAAACAAATCAGTTGAAATTAATCATTCTACTCAAATCACTTTCAGCCGCAGAATATTACTAAATAACACTGTAGTTTTAAATTCAGCAATGCACCCTAAACTCATCCTTGTTTTTCTGACTGACATGGCTGCTTTCTAGTTTTTTGTGGGGGCCCTTCTATAAATACCTTCTTGATTTCCACGGAACTCTCATTGAATGTTGTCATTAAGGACATTTATTGGAACTCTCCATGCAAGAGAGCTAGTTCTGGTATTTTGAATTGACCAATGCCATAATTTTTGTAAGGCATATAAAAGTTGTTTGAAATATATATTTATCTTCAAAGATAGTGTTTATTGACAAAATATAATCAATAACAGGTACTCTACACAAAACACTTTTGACCTCTGAGCATTACTGAACAGCATGTTTGTTTCAAATTTGAACAATTTGCTGTAGACCTGGTCATCTCTGTCTGATGTGGCTACTCCCTAGCTTTTTACAAACTGTGTGAGCAACTTCACCTTCTTTGTTGCAGAATGACCTTTGCTGTCCTTGCACTGTAAAAGTTCAACCAATTGACGTGCAGTTAATTCTAGTGGTCCTTCTCAAATAGTCTGTCCCGTGAAAGAGAGCTGATATATTGTTTGTGTAGATAAAGTACTGTCAGACAAGTCAAACAATTGCTTATACATTATACTTATTTATGCTCAGTGTTTCTGCACTGTGAATTAGTAATAATCTATTACAGTGACTTAATAATATAATAGTTGTTAGATTTTAATTGTGTATATATATATTTTTTTTAGAGATTTATATTGCCAAAGATTGATGAACAGTCCAAAAGTTCTTCAACTTCGGTAAAACCAAGTGTACAGAAAACAAACATTCAAACAAGAGAGAGATTACCAGAATTTGAATGTAAATCTGTTACCGTAGGATCGTATAAAATTTTTGACATCACTCTTCAGGTGACTTCCGAAAGTTTTTCATTTACATCCTTGAAGGACCAGAGTGGTAAGAAAATTAAGTTTTTGCAATTATTGGTATCATGTTATGAGTTTTGTGGAAATTTTATGGAATTGTAATAGGCTAAATATCTTTGTTCTCATTGTGGTCTTGCGAAGGGACTTAAGAATTTTGACGTAATAACTAACCTGAGATTGTGCTTTTATTATTATTAGTATTAATAATTTCGTGAATATTTGTTTACATCATGTTTCAACAAAGACCTCTCCTACAGCTGCTAATTGTTCTGAAATGTCCGGAACGTCTCCAGAAATACATGTTAACTTCGCATGACCCACATACATCTCCATTTGCTCCGGAAAACCCTTCTGCAGTTTTATCAGAAACAAATATAATGAATGCAAAGCAAACAACATATGAAACTTTAAAGGAACAGACATAATATTTATGTGGAGATGTACATTGATTTGTTAAAGATTATGAAACTTAAAATTACTACAATTAGAATTATTAAAAATGACTGAAACTCATTTAATTGTATCTTTTTTTAATATGTGTGAACTGAATGCTTTAAAACAGATCTTTGGTTCTGAAGGCCAATTTTTAAGTATTTTTATGTGCTAACTAAAGTAATATACACAAGTGTTAATTTTAGTCATAATTACAAAATATTTTAATAATTACCAGTAAACCTGATAAACATACTAGGTTTACTGCAAATATGCTTTGTGTGTATGTATGTATGTATTCGAACATATTGGGGAAAAAATAGAGATTTTAATGGAGGATGTCAGAAGCTCTTATGACTTCTGCAGAGAGAAATGAAAAACTATTAAGCTAATAAAATTGGAGCTTTTGCAGCATAATATCAATTACAAATGTTATATACACACAAATGTTATATTAAAATGTTAATTTAATATATTATCATACAATAAAATTACATTTATTTTAAAATAATTATTGACAATGCTCCTGAAAACTTTTGAAATCTTTTTTAATTGCTCCTGAAAAAGTTTTTTCTATGTTGTGTATATAGATTGAATCGGGGAATATGCTGCCAAAGAGATTTTTGTAGTTTTTCAGTTAACTTGCACGTGAAAGTTTTAGCTGAATCAGAAAAGTTGCTTTTAAGTTTACAAGAAATTCTGGTCGTAAATATTAATGTCATTCAATTATTTTCGCACTTTGACTGGATTCTTCGTTTACGGTGTGTACACCATGCATGATATGCAGCCATGAAATCAAATTCCTTCCTCTCTGGCCCTTCGATTGATATGTTTATCAAATAGCTTATTGGCAATAGGGAGTTCATTATGAATATACATCACCTTTCTTATTTTATTTGGAGCTTTTCGGTGAATTGCTCACTAGTTTTTCTAACCGAATTTTGGTTAACATATCCTTTTTACAAAGACGCTAATGACGGGTTAATCCCTGGATTGAATATTATATATATATTAATCGTTTTATTAATGTAATTATTACAAGTTAACTGTGTGATGGATTTTTATGCACATAAATTCGTATCCGTGATGACCAAATTGTATTAACGTTTTCCTTGTTTTGTGGTCTTTTGTCCAGATCCCATTATCCTGAACTATTCAGATATCACAAATCTGGTCTTTTACTTTGGCAAGTTCAAAACATATTTATTTGTTCGCACTAATACAGATTATGCTAAGAAAATTGGAGTCTACTTCAAGACAATGGCCCCCACTATTCCCTATTACAACTCATCTCCTACTGAACGTGAGTAGTGTTTCATTATTACAATTAGTTATGTTTTGAAGTATAGTAGTGGGGTGTCAATGATTTTAATCATGTGATTTAAATCAATGAATAAAATCATAATTTTAATCATGTGATATTTTTTAAAAAATTGTATGATTAAAATCAAAATGTGTTATGACTTTTTTTTTAAATCAGTGCTTTAAGTTGAATTTTTTAATTTATTTTTTGAAATAAGTTTAAATTATTATTTTTTTTTTTAAATAAATCAATGGCTTAAATCTGATTGAAAATTGATTTTTCAGTGCTTAGGAAAAAAGAACGTAAAATAAAAATGACTTTCTTTTTATCATTTTCTAAAATATAGTATAGGCAAAAGATAGCCCTGCGGTGGCGCAGTGTGGTAACGCGTTCTCCTATTGCGCGGCTAATCCGGGTTCGACTCCCAGCAGTGCAAAAAGAACGCTTACTCAGAGATCTCATAAAGATCGCACTGCTCACTGTAGTCCGGGGTTTGGTTCCCTAGGCCTTAAGAGGTTCGGATTCCTCGGAAAACAGTAGGTCCCGGCGCAGCATGACCACTGTAGTCTTTGAGCCGTAAAACCAAACAAACAAACAAGCAAAAGCTAGTTTTACTGATGATTTCACTACAATTGTTTACATACAATTCATGGTCCATTCCTGAAAGTCAAAAGTAGTGTGTGTGTTTATTAGATATTTCCTGAATCTAACATAACAGGACATATTATTTATATCATTTTTACATGTTTTAACTGTTTGCATAAATTTTAACCAACAACGTTCATTAGCTTTTAACCAAAATAATTTTACCCTTTGTGACATTTTATGCAATTCTTTTAATCATGAAATCATTTTTAATTTTTTTTATCTAATATTGGTTTTTAAATCTCTTCTGATTTTTGTACATCGTTTCCTTTCAATGTACTTTTAATGCATTTTCTACCATTATGGTTTTAATTTGTTTTCGTCTTAAAACCGCATATATAGTCTCATCTTGTTTGGTGCAGAGTGATCCTTGCTGTCCTTGAGTCACGAAAATACAACCGATGAATCATTATTTAAATAACCAAATATTTTCAGATCCATCAGTGTGCTCGGGCTATGTACAATGAATTAAATGGCATAGGATTGAATGTATTAGGGAAAATGCATTGCGATTCTATGTGTGATTGTTTGGAGAGTTATATTAAAACCTGCTAAATTTTCATGTGGATTGTTCAAGAAAATGGAGATGTAATAGATGCAAAAATAAACTTGAAAGTTATAAACATGGGTATAAAGAAAAGTGTTGAAAATCTTCTCCTTCCGTTGAAACCGATTTCTGTTGCTTTTGGTAAAGTTAAAAAAATAATAATAATTGTAATGTTTCTGAAGCCGTAGAAGGTTGGAAAGATTTCAAGAACAGTATAAAAGGCCTTGGTATGTTAAGATGTTTAAAATACGCTCTGGGTAAGCTATATCTCCAGCTCACTATTTGGTACATTTATTATCACCAAATTTTAAAGCAGTAAAAGAGTGAGAAGGAGCAACCAGTGGATTTCTTAAAAAAGAAAAAGCCCTGCGGTGGCGCAGTGTGGTAACGCGTTCTCCTAGTGCGCCGCTAATCCGGGTTCGACTCCCAGCAGTGCAAAGAACGCTTACTCAGAGATCTCATAAAGATCGCACTGCTCACTGTAGTCCGGGGTTTGGTTCCCAGGCCTAAGAGATCGGACCTCGGAAAACAGTAGGTCGCGCAGCATGACCATTGTAGTCTTTGAGCCAAAACCAAAGAAAACAAGAAAACATAAAGATACTTCATTATTAGGCATCGTTCTTGCATTTATTATCCAATCACCACCTCTCAATGGTGTTTTATTTGAAGAGACAATGAAATCAATTCCCACTCTTCAGAGGTGGAAATCACTGGCCCTCATAGAAAAATGTGTTGGCTAAAAGGAATTCGATGATGGTGAGGAACTATGCACAGCTTAGGGAACCTCTACTGGAGTTGAAAGGATGTTTTCCATATTTGGACTTGCGCATATCAAGTTACGAAATCAATTAGAGGTGTTGAGAAGGCAGCAAAATTGGCACTTTTATTTAAATCCTTAAATGTTGGTTTTTAATAATATCATAATTGAAATCTTTAATGTATACTGTAGTCTCGGTAACCAGAAAATTAAGACATTGAATGTTTGTGTTTAATTATTAAATACGATATTTAGATAGTCACTTAAAGCTTAAGAAGCTTTGTAAGTAAGTAAATTGAACGTTAACATCTTACATAAATGGAATGGATTGAAAAACCCGATTTATTTGTGGGGTATGCAATCTTTACCAAGAAAAGAAAAAAAAATACGATTTAAATGATTTTTTTTTTAATTATGATTTTTTTTTCACTCTGTGCGCCACCTCTCAGTGGTGCTTTATTTGAAGGTGACAGTGAAATCAATTTCCACTCTTCGGTGGTGGAAACCTCTATCCCTCATAAAAAAAATGTGTTGACTAAAAGGAACTTGATGCCGTTAAGGAACTATGCACAGATAGGGAAACCTCTGGAGTTGAAAGGATGCTTTCCATATTTAGACCTATGCATAGCAAGTTACGAAATCAATTAGGAGTTGAGAAGGCAGCAAAGTTGGAATTTTTATTTAAATTCTTAAATGTGTTTTAATAATATCATAATTGAGATCTCTAATGTATATTGCAGTCTCAATAAACAAGAAATCAAGACGTTGAATATTTGTTTTTTATATTATTAAATACGTTATTTAGATATTCACTTACCACTTAAGAAAAGTAAATTGAATGTTAAAATCTTATATAAATGAGCTGAAGGAAAAATTTGATTTACTTCTATGATATTTGATAAATGGTGAAATGTTCGCAAACAAACGAAATGTTTTTCTCTTTCAGTGGGGTACGATCCCACGACCTTCCGGGCAGGAGCTCTACCCACTGTGGAAGGTCGAGGGATCGTGCCCCACCGAATGCGAAATTATTATTATTATTATTTTATTTTTTTTTCCGAGCATTTCACCATTTGACCATACCATAATATCGGCGTTAATATTACTACGCCTAAAAGACGTTGATAAAAATTGTTGTTTAATTTAATCTGCGTAGTGTTCGATTTATATAAATACATCTGCTGCAACGTGCATTTCGATCAATTTAATACCAGTCTCTTTGCAATTTGGTTTAAATAGTAGTCTATGTACTACACCATTCTGCGAAATATCCGGTTTCGGAAAATAGTCTTCAAATACGTTCGTAAGGGATTAAATGTTCATCATTGATAGAGCTCCCACCCAGACTGCGGAAGGTCATGGGATCGTGCCCCACCGAATGCAAAAAATATTCCTTTGTGAACGTTGCATCTAATCACACCATAACATCGGCGTTAATATTACTATGCCTAAAAGACTTTGATAAAATTGTTGCTTAATTTAATCTGCATGGTGTTCGACTTATATAAATAAACATAAAAACAGTGTCCACGTTTGTATCTCAGTGTGACCGCTAAGCAAGGGTTTGAAATACATTATTGTAAATCAGTTTCTGCCGGGGAATTTTTATCTGACCATATCTGAGGGGTGTCTGTTAAGAGGAGTTTCACTGTAGTAAAATAGAAGGGGGGAGGTTGGCAGATAAAAGGCCCAGAAATTGTAAAAGGGGTCGACAATCAAAAAAGTTTGACAACCCCTGCCCTAAACTAAAGCACTGTTTGTCAAATGGATTTTCTGTTAAAAACTCGAACAAAATTTTATAAAAAATGTTGATGTCAGTATAGAAATGGTAGACTCTGCATGGCATTCAGTTACAGAAATCACTGTTAAAAATTGCTTTCTGCATGCGAGGTTTTCCTTTGACATTGAGATAGAGGCAGTGACTGACATTTATTTAAAAAATAAATATTCAAAATTCAAACAATATCTGACATTCAATAGAGTAGCAATTCAAAACTTGGGCTCAAATGGCTCTAAAAAAATTGTGTTGCGGCCTTAGAGAGTTTTGGTATACGATGGGGGAGCTTGAGCTCTTCCCTGTCCTATGCCACCGCTGACAATTGATAATGACCTTGCAGTAACAAGATTGTTACTGCAGAAATGACGAATAAAGAAATTTTTAGCATAACGAATTATCGTGAATATGCAAATACTCATAATGGCGAAAAAGCTTAGAATGTGAATTTGACATTCCAACCCAAAAAAAGTTACTAGCTATGGATACAATTTGTCGATTCTCCACATTCAAAATGATACAGAAGCCTTGAAACACTTACACAGTAGTGAAGATTTTTAGTTTCTGTTCAATGGAAAAACAAAAACTCAGTGGAAACAAGGAAACAAACATTCCATAAAAAACAATTCAGGACTTTCTTAAGCATATTTAAAGCCAATCTTTATTGTAAAGAAATTTACAAATGTATTTATGTAACTTAATAAGTGTTGACTCACTATATTATTTAATATATAAACAATATAATAAACAAAACATTATATTTACAAGGGAACCACTTCTATGAAAGCTCGCAGTTTGAGATAATAAGACTCAATGATCACAAATGATAGTCCCTAAGTTCCTTATTAAAAATATGAAATCAGTTTTTTGTGAGTGATATATAATTTTTTTATTAATATTTAAAGTCTGATAAGCACACTTTTTTCATGAAGTTTGGCATTTTTTATTCGCACTGTATATGAAGATAATAATTTCTGAACTCGATTCGAATAAAGAAGGTGGTTGCATTTAACGAATAAAATTATAAAAGTACACGACAGATCATTCAGAGTATTTTAAAAAATTATATAAAACTAAGCTTTTTAATACCAATATTTGGCGCGTTTGGCTATGGTTTAGAAGAATTGGCGATATCGGCATGAAGTATAAATGTTTCATCAAAAAAAAATTTCAAACAAAATTGTTCTGAATAAAATCAAAATTGATGTTAACACATCAAAATGAAATTTTAAAAATTCATTTTTTGGTGTATAACCAATTACGTGCTGAACAATATCAGCCTATGTTGCAATATCCTTGGTGTTATAGGCTTAGCCAGAGGGTGGTTTTGGGGGTTGTAACCCCCCATTGCAATGAAATTTTGTATATTTAACATAGGAATATATGAGTTGTAGCTCTGTAACCCCTCTCCCTCCCTTATGAACTTTCTGCCTATGCTTGGTGTAAGTGTAATTGCACTCCTAATGAAACTATTCAATTAAAAAATATTGATGAAATATCTTTTCGATTAATTGATGCAATTTTCATTAATAGTGAATGTAATTTACATTTTTTTTTTTGCAATTTTTTTTTAAAAGCATAACCGTTGTGAAGTACAATTATGCTTCACTTTTATGAAAAGTATCATTATCATAACTTATAAAAATACTTCTGGAATCCGATATTTTGAGTCATTTTTATAATTTTCTCATATTGAAAGTCTTTGATTAATTTACAACAATCAAACTTTCCGCGTCAAATATGTTGGTGAGCCAAGTCGACTCTACAAAAAGTAGTAAATGTTCGATATGGTACAATGCTTGTCTATTTTTTAAAACAAATTATTTACTTATAAAATTTTTGAAATGCCAGGTGCATTAAAAATGTATTTCTTCATTAAAAAATCTTGATGTTACGGCCATAAAATTTAGAAGATTTTTTCCTTTTTATTATGGCATTATATTTCCTAAAAATATTGTGGGTGAAGGTTGCAATATGAGCGTAATTGAATAATAAATACTTCATGCCGATATCGCCAATTCTTCTAAATCATAGCCAAATGCACCAAATATCTGAATGAAAAAACTTAGTTTTTATATAATTTTTTTAAAACACTCTGAATGAGCTTTCCTGTAATTTTATCCGTTAAATACAATTACCCTCTTTATTCGAATTGAGTTCAAAAGTTATTATCTTCATATACAGTGCGAATAAAAAATATCAAACTTCACCTAAAAAGTGCGATATTTGGACTTTGAATATTAATAAAAAACATTTATATGCTATTCACAAAAAACTGATTTCATATTCTTAATAAGAAGTTTAGGGACTATCGTTTGTGATAAGTCTTGTTTCAAAGTACGAGCTTCCACAAAAGTGGTTCCCTTGTTAGAAGTACTCAGTCTTACTATGTAGTTTGTACTAAAATGAGAAATGGTTAACAAATTATGATTTTATTTTTTAAAAATTTATTATTTTTTTTAAATTTCCTTTTACCTTCTATAACTCAACATAAATTGCTTGTATGATATGTATTATTATCAGGACTGCTGTATTTGGAAAACCTTTTCAATGACAAAAGAGTGAGTTGCACTCTAATAAAATTTTTTGCATTGTGGATATATAAAACTTAACATAATAACATACCTTTACACTTTTTTAGTTGAAATGCAGCACAGAATGGTTATTTACCTTGGAAATTTGAGAAAAGAACAAATGGCATTTTTCAGAAAAACTTTCTACAACTGCAAGTTCCCATCAAAGGAAATTAAAGATTTGGTGTCGGCAAAATTTGTGTTAAAAAAATTTCTAGAACGGCCATTAGTATGTATATTTCTACCTTTATAGCAAATTATTAATTTGTATATGTTCATTTCAATGCAATTGTCTACATTGCAATATATATATATATTCTAATGATACTCTGTATGTACCTTTTCTTTTATGGATCTATGGTCCACGGTTTAATTCCCTAGATGACAACTTTCATTTCCTCAGAAAACTATAGATTCTGGCACAGTATGGTCTTAGCTATCGTTCTTCCATAAAACACAAATTGGTAGTTATAACCTTGTCAATAGAGCCCAGCACACGCCTGTTTTTTAAGGCCCGGCCTATCCTTTTCTGACTTGGAGTACAGAGAGACGTACCTAGCTCCTCGGGGGAGGGGAGTTAAAAAGGTGCGATCCACTCCACTAACTCACTATTAGGCCAGGGTTAGTTAGGAAGGATGGCCTTTAAGCGAGCATCTTGTGACTGTACAGGATTCCAGTTTGGTTCGACGGACGTGCACGATCCTAGACATTTTCAGAACAAGTCAGTGCAGATTGGAACTCGATACCAAAGACTGTCACGGAACCTGTTTCTTTAAGCTGGACTCGGTTTGTAGGCTCAGCCTCTAGCCTAGTAGTCAGCCCATAACCTGGCCTGTGCAGGGCTCTACTTGTCGGTGAACTGGGTTAGTTTCGATTGTTCCAGTAGACTTGCCATTGCTTATAGGCTATATTGAGTTGTTGATCTCATCCCACGTAAACTCCTCTTATCTTGAAACATAAAAAAATATGATGGCAGTAACTAATGGAGTAAATCACTTTAATGATTATTGGTGCAGAATGACCCCTACTGTCCTTGCACCATAAAAATACAACCAATCAACTTTAGTGACTAGGAAAATGTATTTTTGATTTTGACATCGGTCCTCACAAATTATACTGAAGATTTTTATGGCATTTTATTTCTTCTCACAGGGAAAAGAATTACAAGCTATGCTGAAAAACGGTAGCAGTTGGGGCTGGTCTTCATCTAATATTTCAAACACTGGTGCTGCATCACAACATACTGGTATCACGTCAATTTCAAATTCCAACCTTTACGAGGAAGGCTGTTCCAGCAAAAATACAAGTAACGTCTTTAACACGAAACATAATGATGAAATACACATGACGGACAGTTCGTGTTTTGCTAAAAATCCTAATGGTTATTCAAGTTCTTTGGGAATTCAACTTGAGAGCTATAGCACAAGTGATTCATGTGATAGCACCAAAGACGATTCAAGTGATAGCACGGCTATTGCAAAAAGTAAAGCAGAAGATAAAAATATTTTATTGAATTGCAGCCATAATGATTTGATAAATGGTGGTTCAAGAAAGGAAGATGGACATCATGTCAGTATAAAACAGGAAAAAGATATGTTTATTCTTGGAAAATTGGAAGATAACATTTGCTTGGTAAATGATAAAAATCTACGTCGTGTCGAGGTAAAAGAAGCAAACATGCCCAGTTTTGAAAAGTCTTATGATATCGATATTAAACCAGATGTCAATACTCTAAACATTGGTGTGGAAAGCAACATTCTTGAGTATTCTACGAATGCCACAATAAACGAGATTGCTGGGAGTAGCTTTAAAACAACTGCAAATGAAATGAAAGGCACTCTTGAAGAAATCAAACATATTGTGAAAAACGAAATTGAGAAAGCTGTTGACTCTGATATGTTTTCTGTAGAAGATAAGATACAATTTGGCAAAGGTAATATGAATACTACCATGCACTCAAGTTGTTTTATTCCAGTGTTTTACACGCCTTCGGAAAACGTTGCATTCAATAACGGAGGTGAACCTTTAGCTGTTAAAGAAATGTGCAATAATAATACTAATAATATTGTGATCAAAATGGAAAAAGAGACTAAATCTTCTTCTTATACCCAGAAAAGTTTTCCCAGAGAAGGACCAGGTATTCCTAACAATATTAGTGATATTGTTGTCAAAATGGAAAGGGAGCCTTTATCCAGTTGTGGTACTGGGGAAAGTTTTTATGAAGAAAGGGCAAGTATTGGTAATATTGTTGTCAAAATGGAGAGGGAGCCTTTATCCAGTTTTAATACTGAGCTCAGATTTTGTAGAAAGGAACTGAATATCGATAACATTGTTGGTGGTATTGTCAAAAAGGAAAGTGAGCTTTTATCCAATTTAGAAGTTGAAAAACGATTGCATACGACATTGACAAATATTAATAACAATGTACATGATATTGTCAAAACAGAAAGTGAGCCTTTATCCAGTTTTGATGGTGAGGAAAGTTTCTATGCAGAGAAACTAGGTGTTGGAGATAATGTTATTGTCAAAACAGAGAGTGAGCCTTTATCTAGTTGTGATGCTAAGGAAAGTTTTTATGCAGAGGAACTAAGTATTGGAGATAATGTTATTGCCAAAACAGAGAGTAAGCCTTTATCTAGTTTTGATGCTAAGGAAAATTTTTACACAGAGGAACTAGGTATTGGTGATAATGTTATTGCCAAAACAAAGAGTGAGCCTTTATCTAGTTTTGATGGTAAGGAAACTTCTTATGCAGATGCAGAGGAACTGGGTGACAATGTTATTGTCAAAACAGAAAGTGAGCCTTTACCAAGTTTTGATGCTAAGGAAAGTTTTTATGCAGATGAATTAGGTATTAGAGATAATGTTATTGTCAAAACAGAGAGTGAGCTATCTAATTTTGATGCTAAGGAAAGTTTTTATGCAGAGGAACTAGTTATTGGTGATAATGTTATTATCAAAACAGAGAGTGAACCTTTATCTAATTTTAATTCTAAGGAAGAACTGGGTATTGGTGGTAATGTTATTGTCAAAACACAGGGTGAACCTTTATCCAGTTCTGATGCTAAGGAAAGTTTTTATGCAGAGGAACTGGGTATTGGAGGTAATGTTGTCAAAACAGAGAGCGAGCCCTTATCCAGTTCCATTACTGAAGAAAGTTTTTATGTAGAGGAATTAGGTATTGGTGGTAATGTTATTGTCAAAGAAGAGAGTGAGCCTTTATCCATTTGTAATGTTAGGGGAAGTTTTTATCGAGAAAATTCAAGTATTAGTAACATCGTTGTCAAAAAAGAGTATGGGCTATTATCCAGTTTTAATACTGAGGAAGGATTTTGTGAAAAGACACTAAGTAATGATAACAATATTGGTGAAAGCATTATCAAAATTGAGAGTGAACCTTCATCTAGTTTTGATGCTAAGGAAAGTTTGTGTGAAGAAGGGCCAAGTGTCATTAGCAGCGGCGGTGATGTTGCCAAAATAGGTGGTGAACTTCTATCAGTTATAGACGCTAAGCAAAGTTTTCATACGTTGCCAAGTATCAATAACAATATTGATGGTAATGTTAAAACGGAGAGTGAGCCTTTATCTCATTTTAATTCTGAAGGATGTTTGCCTGAAAAGGGACCGAATACTTGGTCCTGGTTAAGAAAAAGACACTTCAAACTGGAATCGATAAAGGATGAACTAAACATTATTAGCAGTTCGTCCCACATAAAATTATGTGAAAAGGTAGATTATAATTTGGAACATCATTCTGACGATAGCAGTGATTCTGCCGAATTCCAACCTACCCTTTTAGATGCTCAACAAGTAAAGAATATTCATCCTAATGAGGACTTGGCTTCGCAGGAAATTTATTCTGATAGTCTTTCATCCATATGTGAAAATTTTAATTCCTCAGAGCCTCCAAGTTTTATGAAAACTGAAGAAACACAAAAAGGCAAACCCCTGTCTAATGATCATCTACATTCTGAGAACTCGCATACAATTAAAAATGATCATGGAACAAATGCTGTGGTATTGAGCAAAGGCAGAGTTCCCAATCAACTTAACCATACATGCCAAAATGAAATAATTCATACTCAACCGCATATGATTCAACATTGGCTGGACAATTCATTTTCTCTCAAGGAATTAGAAGCGAGTGATTTTAGTTCTGAATTGCGAAAAAGACTAAAAACAAGTCATGAAAAGGCAGATTCAGTTATATCAAATTTTAGAATCAGTCATTATAATCAGAGTGCTGATAATTCATCAAGCCATAGTAGTTCAGATTCAGTTGTACAGTCATCGACTTTTCCAAAGATAGAAACTTCCACCCATGAAATAATCGAAAACAACCCTTCTCGTCCATCACTTAAAAGGGAACGTTCAGATGATGATGATTGGGAAGCCCCAAATGAGCGTAATCTTTCATTTCAGTGTTCATCATCCAATATTCAATGCAGGTAGCGCATTCAGTATGGTCTTTTCATATTACTTCAGCCCTCTGGTGGTGTAGTGGTAACATATATTACTGGCATGCCAATAACCTATAGTTGATTCCAGTGGGTGTCTAACACTTGCTGGTTTACTTTTACCGATAATGAATCCAGAGTTGGATTTCCTAATCGGAAGAGGTTCAGATTCCTCGGAGCACTGCATGTCCTGGAGCATCATTATCTTTGCTGTCCTTGCACCACAAACATGAATTACTGTATTTCTAGATTTTGTCTAATGTTGCACAATTTTTTATTGGTTTTCAAAATTTGATTGATAATATTTGAATTTTGTTTGTCTGTTTTTTCATTCATGCATAAATGTTAGTGTATACGATTATTTAGTGTTAAGGTGAAATTTTGAAACGTCAATCATTCATCATAAACATTTAAGTATTAATTGACAGTATCTTCACTAATGATGTAAAATTTCTGGAAATTCTGATATGCTGGAAAAAAGTCCTCCCCTCTCTCTCTCTCTCCTCTCCCCCCCCGAAAAATTGGAAATTTTGGGAAAAATTGATTTTGCATCATTTTTCATAATTATGTTTGCACAGTGAATAAAAAATAAATTTCATATATATATATACATATTTGTGATTAATGATGTTTTCTGGATCCAGTTGCAAAACTCGTTAAAGGTCTTAAAACCCATAGCTTCAGCTATAATAAAATCAAAATTGAATATTGCTCTGCTTTCTAATGCCCCTTAACTTTAAACTAATGTAAAAGATGTAACTATTAAGCTAATGTAAAAGATGTAACTATTAAGCTAATGTAAAAGATGTAACTATTAAGCTAATGTAAAAGGTGTAACTATTAAGCTAATGTAAAAGATGTAACTATTAAGCTAATGTAAAAGATGTAACTATTAAGCTAATGTAAAAAGACGTTTGCCAAACACCAGTGTGGATGGAAATGTGTGTTGAATGACAAAGACAGATAAACATTGCTTAAGGTTGCGATGAAAAATCAGAAGTCTACAGGTACAAAAGCAACTGCGTAGATCAGGGGTTCTCAACTTTTTCCAGTTAGTGCCCCCTTTTGAGATATGGTAAGGTCCCACGCCCCCCACCTATATAGTGACTATAATTTCGTATTTTTAACGAACATTACTTTTATACCAGTACATGATATTCCACACAATTAATGAAATGGTCCACGAAAAGAACAAATTTCAAATAAAGCAATTGGTGAAAAAAGAACCAGATGATAAATGATAAAGTTACTAAATATCAATGTGAATATTGACACTGTTTTGCCTTGATTGTGTCATGTATGTTTGATGTTGGATAATGAACGACAGAGATCACTCTCCACCTCTAAACGGCGATGCTGTTTTGTTTTTATGGCAGATAGTGTTGAATATCCTGACTCATAGAGATATGTTGATGAAAATGGCACACTGGCACGTATGGTAACATTTGAGACATTCGGATACGATGTAAGGTAATGTTTCCAAAATCCATCCAAACCCATTGTTTTAGAAGCGTCTTTCGCCTTTGAATCTCATTTCACTTCTACGGCTTCTTCTTGAAAACTTTGTGGCAGTACATCAATATCAGCAAGGAAAGGATTTTTTTATCAATATCCTAGACCAGTCATCTGATGAAATATCAGGGAAATAATAATTGAATTCGTCATCCAAAGAATACGAATGTAACTGAATTTGATTCTTTATTAGTCACTATTTTTTATAATTACTTCTTATTTATTTTTTTCAAATATACTTTAAAAATCGAAAAACAAAAACGTTATTAATAAATTCTCAAATCATTTCACACCCCTGAGAGGGTCTCACACCCCCCCAGGTTGAGAACCACTGACTTAGATGAATGCCACGCTCACCAACCCTATCAGCATTAAAACAGTACGAAAGGAACTGCACATATATAATGTATGAAAAAAACGTGGTGTGTCAGTGGCATGTGTGCACATTAAAACGGACACACCACATTGCTTGTGCACCTCATTAATATGTTATACACACACATTACAAATATAAATATTTATTATCCACATACAGTAGAAGCTCTTTAATCCAGTATTCTTGTTCAACTAACCCAGCGATACCAACTTCAAATAGTACAGGTATATGCACCAACATCAAGCCATACCGACGAAGAGGTTGAAGAATTTTATGAAGAAATCAAACAGTTACACACCAAAGGGAAACAACATATCAAGCTCATCATGGGGGATTTCAATGCAAGAATTGGACAACAGGAACAAGGAGAGACATCGGTTGGTAAATACGGATATGGGGAAAGGAATGAACGTGGCGATCAACTCATCGAATTTGCAGAAGCTGAAAATCTTAGCATCATGAATTCATTTTTTAAGAAGAAACCGCAAAGAAAATGGGCATGGAAACACCCCAATGGGGGAACTAGCGAAATTGACTATATCCTGGCAAACAAGAAATCAATTATTGAAGATTGCAGTGTACTGAACAGATTTAATACTGGAAGTGATCATCGAATGGTGAGATGTAAAGTGCACTTAAATACTAAATTAGAACGACAGAAGCTCATTAGGAAACAAGTAAGTAAGAGGGTGGATTTAAAGAAATTAAAAGAAAATACCGAGGCATTCAAGTTGGAATTAAAAAATCGCTTTTCTGCACTGGAAGGACTTATTGATGAAAGTGATATCTCAG
>QLNU02015359.1:57189124-57241239 GCA_006491805.2 Dysdera silvatica | reverse complement strand
TTGATTGATTGACATCGTTGTTTAATATGATACATAATATAAAATATATGTATAATAAAAAGGTACATGGCTGTACTCGGTCAATTCATAGTCAAAGCACTAGAATGGTGACATAAGGATTGCACGTTGGAGTTCAGCATGAGTGTGTGTGACAAATTTTCTTTTTCGATTATGAGGGAAAAAAAAAATATATATATATATACAGAGTGCTCTCTACAGTCTGGTGTTTCGCAAAGAACTTTTGAACGAAGGCTCGTAGAGCTGTAAAATTTAGGTGCGAGTATAGTGAAGTGCCCATGGCCGATGAAATGAGATCGACGGCAGCGTCATCTGTGGCGAAATTGGGAAGTTATTGCACCTAATTCTGGAACTAAGGGAGATACAGAAAATTTTTCAATTACAAAGTTGTTAAGCACCAACAAATTAGTAAGAAACACTTTTTGTTTCGCCATGTTAATAGGGCAAAAATCGTAATTTAGGAAGGTTTTAAGGGGTCCATTCAGCAACGTCATTGTTGGTCGAAGTTTCGATTCAACGTTAACTTCAATTTTCAAAATTCATGTTAACTTCAATCATTCATTCTTGTAATTCTGTAAAACTTCATTCATCATGTAAATACAGACTGCATGTTACATACAAGGTAGAGGAGTATGGTGGAAAAAAAAATGTTATTATTTTATGTTATAATGATTATTTGATATGATACTGTAGTGATGACAACCCTATTCAGCTGTAGGTGTACCAACGGCATAGTTAGTTAAGGTGTCAGCCTGGCAACCGAGTGGGCGCTGATTCAAATCCCATACATACAAGCCATGGTTGTTTCTTTGTAAGCATAGTAATGATGAAACATTAGGCGAAACTACTAAAGCAGTGGTTCCCAATTGGTGGTCCATGAAGGAGTTCCAAGTGGTCCGTGAAACGGGTCATTATTCAAAAAACATAATTAAAAAAATACAAAAATTATTATTATTAAATATAAAAATGAAATTGATGGTATATTTGTAGTATTTTACAATTAGACAGAACTTCCAGATTTTGCCACAGAGGGCGCGGCCACTGATCTCATTTCATCGGCTATGGGTACTTCACTATAACCAAATCTAACTTTTACAGCTTTACATGCCTTCGTTCAAATGTTATGTGCAGATCACCAGACTTTAGGGAGCACCTGTATATAAATAGAGAGACAGAGAGATCATACTATGACTTTTAAAAGTGATGTGTCAGACTTAACTGCAATGATTAATTTTTCCACACCATGTACTTTTTTCTTTTGTTAGTAAATACATTTTAAAAATTTACGTTGGCATCTCTCCTGTTTGAGATCTATCTACTGGCTACCATTGCACCATTGTGCAGAATGGTTATTTTTCTCTTTGAACATTCAAGATTATTCAACTGATTTTTAAAGGAAACAAAATTATCTGAATTTCCTTCAATCCTACTTTCAGATAAATTTGGATTGTTGCTAGTTTTTTCCACGGAATTAATTCCATCTTTTGCAACCCCTTTCATGCAATTTTTTATATTATGGATTTCACCCTGTTTTCCTAAAGTATTTGCTTTTATGTCAAAGTTAACTTTTTCTAGAAGATGTCCCTGTTTTGCAGATTCTTTCATACTAGGTATAACGGTAATTTCTGGGAGTAAGAGTGGTTTTGAAAACGTCATCTCTGATAGAAGTTGCCATGGTGGCAGCTGTGGTCTTGTTGGTGGCAACTGTGGTCTTGTTGGTGGCAACTGTGGTCTTGTTGGTGACAACTGTGGTCTTGTTGGTGGCAGCTGTGGTCTTGTTGGTGGCAGCTGTGGTCTTGTTGGTGGCAGCTGTGGTCTTGTTGGTGGCAACCATGGTCTTGGTGGTAATTGGTGTCTTGTTGGTGTTAGCTGTGGTCTTGTTTGTGGTATCTGTGTTCTTGTTTGTGGCAACTGTGTCAAATTTGGCCATATGATAATTGTTTTTATCTGATTATCCGGTGTCTTTATTTCCTGGAAGGAAAAATTAAATTTTTTTTATTTTTCAAAAGTTCTGCAAAAATGAATTAAATTAATTAAATAATGAGTTAAAATAATAGCAAAGAGTTAAGTAACAATATTAATTAGTCACTTATTCAAATGAAAATGAGCCAAAGGATGCAAAAGCTGGCTAATGTGTTTATTATGACATAAAATGCAGGGGGTACCACTATAGCGTTACCTTACAATGATGCACTAACACATTGCTTGTGATGGGATCATTTAACAACAGCATGTCTGCTATTGTTTAGGCCATTATAGGCATGCTTTATTTAAACAGTCATGATGAAAGTAACAAACATCAAACAGCAAATGCAAACAAGTGCACAGAGGGTCATATTGATCATTTCTGAACACGAAGAACCTGCTGTCGATTTAGTTCCTTATCACCAAAAATGCTGTAAATGCTAAGCAGTATGCAGAAACTCTCATATCCCTGTGAGTACTTTGTTGAATTTTAATGACACAAGGGCAGCAAAGATCAATCTGCTCTGTAAGCATTAACTAACTCCAAGTGGCCTAGACCGTGCACCATCATTATTCTTTGTGATAATGCCTGTCTCTATGTGGGAAAAGTTATCCAGGGTTGCCTTTAGAAATTTAAGTGTGAAATGCTCTGGCTTACCAACCAGATTTGCATTGCTCTAACTCTCATATTTACGGGGAGCTTAAGAAGTATTTGCTAGATTATAGATTTTACTCAGGCAAAGAGGTGAAAGATGCCGTTCGAAAATGGTTGAACCAGCAACTAACTGTCTTCTGCGAACACAAAATGGAACAGCTGGCGTCACGGTATGGTAATCTGTCCTGATAACCATGGTAATTATTTTTAAGGTATGTATGTAAGTCTCCATTAATTCAAGAAAAAGTCTACAAGGGCAAGGAGCTACAATTGTATGAAGAACTTTTGCAGCATTCCAATCAGGAGCATGTCCTTTCTCCCAAGCATGTTCTGTGGGAAAATTAGACATTTCACCTTTTTCAACAGTGAAAAGATGTTCCTTTTCCTCTTACAAACAACTCTTCCCATTTCACCCATATATATACACTTTCTTACAGTTCCTACATGGTATCTGATAAACAGCCCCAGCCGATTCTTCCTTGGGAACTCGATCTTTCACCCTGGCTAATAAATTATGTAAAGTAGTAGCTAGCCTGCAGAAGGTCTTAATGTCAGCTTTCCTCAACACATATGCAATCTCCTTCGAAACGCGTTTAACATAGGGCAAAACCACAGTTTCTTCTATTCTCTCTCTGCTCCACAGGTCCTCCATCTCTACTATCAGATCTTTGAAAGATGGGAAAGATCCTTGGGTAGCCATTCTCCACAAATACCATTTTGATCCTTCTTAACTCAACATCTTTCAATCTGACACTGCTACTGTGTATGTGAGAGCCTGATAAGTTAAAGCTTGCATGACAGAAGCCTTATGGCAAGTTGGGTGGTGGATGTGAGCAGAGTCCAAGTATCGGTCTGTGTACGTTGACTTTTAACCGAAGTTGACAAGCTTCCATCTTCACCTCTGGAAATTTGCATATCCAAAAGCTCTAAATATACTGAATATGAGGATTCAGGATATTAAGCCATATGAAAGCTATCCACCTTGCTTCTTAGAAGCATAACGAAAGTATCATCTACATACCTTTTCCAAATCTTGACATGAAAATCATCACAGTTCAAGATATTTGACTCAAACTTTTCCATATAAAAGTTGGATACAACACTTGAAACAGGTGACCCCCTTCGCGGTCTCATGCTTTTGTTTGTGAATAATCCCACCAAAGCCAAAGTGAGTGGCATCCAGGCAAAATTCCGACAACATGCTAACATCTTCTGCTGACAAACTTGTGCATGTCACAAGGAGGTTCTCGTTCTTTAGTCAGTCTAAAGAAGTGGAGAGGACAAGGAATATAGTGACAACACACTGTGTATGATGATACAATACACTGTGTATGTCAGGGGTTGAAATTAACTTTTTAAATCAGGTGCATTAAATACTAGTTAAGTGTACAAGTAACTAACAGAATAGAAAGTAAACCTCAACATTAAAAACGGGTAAAATGTAAGTGAAATAATTACATTTAAGCATGTAAACTACAACAAAATGCAACTTTTCAAAATAATTGAACATTCGTATGTAATAAAAAAAAATTCAAAGCAAATGCAGATACATTGAGAAAATTATATAAAATTATTCCGTAGTTCACTATTCTTGAAAAATAAATGCAAGTAGCCATAGTTTTGAATAGTTAGGTGCACTATGTGCATCCAAATTAAAAATTTACATGCATGGATAAAATTTCATGTGCACAGTGCACCCACTAATTTCGAACCCTGATATATGTATTGAATGGTGTAGTTTATCCTTATAAATTTTCTATGTATGATAGTGTCTTGTATCTATGTTTATCAACATGTCATGCATGTTTTAGAAAATATATATATGAGAACAGGGACAGCCACACAGGGCTCTACCCTTAGTGTAGTCAATGCTATTTCCCAATGGGCTATAAACTAGGGTGGCAAAATCTGTGATTCTTTAGGTTACCTACATACCTATGGAAAAGTTTAATTGTTAGATTATGCACAATACGATATTACAAATATTAAATAATAATAAAAACACTGTAATTATTAAATTTGTTCTCTCTCCTTCTCTCTCAAAACAAAGGGATTCTAACTTAGTGTAATCCTCCAAGGACAATAAAACAATGTGAAAAACATCTTGTACAAACACAGTTTATTAAGCTAAATTATTATATTAAATCATAATTACTAAATCAAAGATTATTTTAACATCAACACTGCAATAACATGGCAATATATGTATACAGCAAGAACGCTATACATAGACTAATTGGATGCAAATGAAGTGAGTTAATGTGGATACAGAGGATAAAGAAAAATGGGCTATGTACCATGTGCAATGAGGTGAAAGGGTTTTACTGTGGTACTCAGAATGGTATGCAATTTGAAACTCACACATTGTTTATTTCTGGAATTTTTTATTTAAAATTTTCGGGTTGTTACAAATCATGGACAACTATAACCGTGGAAACTGAACCATGTGAATATGGCTGTTTTATTGTAGCCTGCATGAAAATTTAAAACACATACATTTCTCTTATACATAAATATTGTATTTTTATAATCTGTTCACTAGAATTTTGCATTATCGTGGTTTTTGGATTACAGAGTTCTACCATACTTACAAACGATTTTGCCCTATCAAAACTGAATCTAACCATGTGACTAGGGATGCCATCTTTAGGGAGGGGCGGGCAGGGTCGGCAAGTTTATGCCAAGATGGTTAAAACTACAGGCTATAAACGGTTAAAACCAACACTGCATAAATTAGTTTCTGCCACAAAAGTGGCAATAACCGGCAGGGACCCAGAAAATAGTTATTTCATGCGTTAAAAACTTATCAGAATACCCCAACTTGCAAAAGGGAATGAATTTTATTTAAAGTAAAATAGGTGTAGTTACAATGTGTATAGTATTTATTCAAAGGTTACATCATAGCAAATTCACTAGCATTTAAGTTCAGGCTGATCTTTTCGATAAAGCAGTCTATAGCAAAAGATCAGTTTTCCTGCTATTTCCTAATTCAAATAATTTCTTAATTTATTATGAATAGATGAAAAGCTTGATAGAAATATTCTTCCAAGCCCATCAGTATTGCAGGCAATACCATCACTGCGTAGACAAAAGTTACAAAATCATCATTTATAGTTGTTTCCTTTAAACTAGACCACCATATAGGAACTGGGACATTTTCTAAGATTTTATTGGAGTAGTATGTTTCAGGAAAAGGAGCTGATTTTGCTCAAAAAGCTATAAAGTAAAGCACAAAATTTAGGTTAATGACATTAAGGAATTTCCTAGTATTTTCTTCCTGCTCATGTGACAATTTAGATCACATGTACTAAGCATATAAACTGGCATATATGATGTTGAGTTATTGCCTGATAAAGTTTACTTTTTACCCTTTTTTGATTCATTTCTATGAGATTATCATCATCCATTAGTGTCAACAAAATTTGACAAGAATCTGCAATAGAAAGTCACCTTTTCCGATCATATACAGGGCAACAGCAATAAGTTTTAAGAGCTGCAACAAGTCTTTTTACATCTTTATTAATCATCTGATTGTTTATGACTTGAACAGCTCCTTTATCATCCATATCATTTTCATGATCTGCGAGTAACATGGATGTTTCTTTAGGAATAATTCCAAGAAATCTACGTGGTTTTTCCACTTTATATTGCCTGGTATTTGTAGCTTCACAGTATTTATGTATTCCTTTAGCCAAGCACCTTGTCTGTAAAGACTTCTGAGCAGATACCGCATACTCTGCAACAGACTTTAAAAAATATATGGTCCATCAGCTATAATGAAACATCCGATTGGACATAGATCCCTAAGGCTTTTTCTTACAGCCAGTCTGTCAATGTTGTTGCTTTTTATTTTATAGCCAAAGGTCTAATGAGGTAGAGAAGACAAGATGAAATAGGTGTAATAATTTAAATAATATGGCCTGCGAAAGATGGTTTTTGTAACAAATCTTTGATGTACTCTAGTATTTTTTAATTATTTTAAAATATTTTAATTATTAAAATTATTAATATAAAGCTTTATAATATACTAAATTATTGTAATAAACATATATATTTGTAATCTTTCATTTACTAAATAATACAATACTGTTTTAAATACTTTTATTAGTTTCTGCCAGTTTCTCCCACTTTCTGCTAATTATAACCAGTTTCTGTTCTGGCATGGCAAAAACTAGTTTCTGCCGGCGGAAAGCCAACCCTGGGGCAGGTCACCTCACCCCTAAAAATATTTATAGGGGAGCGAACCCTTCCAAATGTGTATTCAGAGCCTAATAAACCCATTGACTTCTGTGGATCCAAAAATAATATATCATCATATCACACGCTGCCTCTGTGGATACTTGTGGAGCTACATAAAAATGGTTGCAGTTGGCACCCCTGCATGTATCTAGGTAAATATGCACAGAGTTTTACAGAGTTATAGCAACAAAGCATTTATTTATAATGTGAATACAGGGTTTGTCCCAGAAGTTCCCGGAATGATTTTTTGTAGTTGGCAACGCTGGCTGACGGGGCGGAGAAGTTGGTGGGGGATCTGAGCTTGGAAACGAGACCGGTATCAGTCGCCTGCGGGCAGTTGTTGAGGCAGGGTCACGCTCCGCGCAGAGGTATCTACTGCACCCTCGTCGATCAAAAAATGGACCAGTTTTTGGAGCAGCGTTATGCAATCAAATTTTGTGTGAAACTGGGTAAAAACGGGGCGGAGACACTCGAAATGCTTCGGAAAGCCTACGGTGACGGGGCGATGAAAAAAAGCCAAACTTTCATGTGGCACAAGCGGTTCCGGGAAGGTCGGGAGTCCGTCAACGACGACGACCGCTCTGGACGCCCGTCGACATCACAAACGGACGACTCGGTGCAAAAAGTGCGTCAAGTTTTGGACAATGACCGACGATTAAGTGTTCGGGTGATTGCAGAGGAGTGTGGAATACCCAAAACAATCGTTCATCGCATTTTAACGGAGGATCTTCAAATGAGGAAAGTCTGCTCGAAAATGGTGCCAAAAGTCCTGACGAGTGAGATGAAGGAGCAGCGTTTGTTGAAGTGCCAGGAATTGCATGAACGCTACGAAACGGACCCAGAATTTTTGGACAGAGTGATCACAGGGGACGAGACGTGGATTTTTCAGTACGATCCCGAATCAAAGCGCCAGAGCAGCGAGTGGCACACCAAGGAGTCTCCTCGCCCGAAAAAAGCAAGGATGAGCAAATCGCGAATCAAGGCAATGCTCATTGTGTTTTTTGACAGAAAAGGTGTAGTTCACAGTGAATTCGTGCCACAAGGACAAACAGTCAACAAGGAGTTTTACTGTGAAGTGCTCAAACGGTTGCGCAACAGGGTTCGACGCGTCCGAAACGAAATTCGCGACAATTGGATCTTGCACCATGACAACGCGTCAACCCACACCGCGCTCATTGTCTCCGAGTTGCTGGCCAAAATGGGTGTGGCAACGCTGCCCCAGCCGCCGTACAGCCCCGATCTGGCACCAGCGGATTTCTTTTTGTTCCCAAGGATCAAAAGAACCCTGAAAGGAACTCGGCATGGGACGCTGGAGGCGGTAAAAGCAGCCGCGACGACCTCACTGAAGGAGATTCCCGTTGACGACTTCCAGGGCGCCTTCAATGATTGGGTGAAGCGTTGGCAACGGTGCATCGAAGCAGGGGGAGAATACTTTGAAAAGTTCTGAAAAGATTGTAAACTGATATTGAATAAATGATTTTAAAAAAATCATTCCAGGAACTTTTGGGACAAACCCTGTACTACAGGTTAGATTCCTGATAAAGTCCAATGCTTCCTTGGTTGCTTTTCTCTACCCATCGACATCACAGGAAGTAATTTCCTAGCTGGAAGACGTTTCTCATAAAGCTACAGATCCTGTTACAACATGATCTTAACTGTCCTCACACCACAAAACGAAAATATACTTTTAAGAACAGCAAAAAAACGTGCACAACTCTCTTCTCTCTCATAAAGTTGCACTTAAAATCATATGGAAAAACAGCTAGAATTAGATTTAAAAAATGCTGCTCTAGTAGTTCCACTAAAACAGTGTTTCTCCACATTTTTGCACTTGTAGCACCTTTTAAATAATATTTCTGATCAGTGGAATTCTTCCATAGAATTTGTCATTCGAAATATCTTTTGTTATTTATAAACTTGTTCATAAGAAAAACTATGTATTTTTTGGATATCTGGTTTAACAAAAATTATATTTTTATTATCATATATGAAATTTACTGAAAATGCAGGAAAAAATGGATTTCAACTGACTGTGTAAAAGACTTCATGACAGAGTTTTTTTCACCCAGAAAAAAACCCCAAACTTATATCCATAAACATTAAAATTTAAAATATCATATGAGCAAATTTGAGTGCGAATGAAATGTTAAATTTAAATCAAATTCCATAAAATAAAGAGCACACTGCATTTCTCACAGCACCCCAAGTGGTATCTCGCGGCACACTAGGATTCAGTGGCACCTTGGTTGAGAAATACTACTTTAAAGTGTAGAATACTTCCGTACATGTAAGAGCAGATGGCACTTTTTTCTAGGGAACCAAGAGCATTAAAAAATAAACAAAAAACTATTATTGCACAAATAATTATACGTACAGTTTGAGCAGGCTTTTTAAAAAGTAAATCATTTGCCACATCTTTGGTAACTATACTTGTTCGAAAGGAAGCACTGGAGAACACTTTTCCCAAAAAGTCCCTTTCATCCAAATTCAGATAAGTTATAAGGAAAATAATTCTCCTTTGATTTTTCCCTGAGGAGCAAAATGCAAAGAACACAGTTTTCATTATGAGAATTTCAGAGTATGTCACAGTATCGTGGACAAAAATATACAGTCTTCCCTTGCTATTCAAGGTTTCGATTATTCGAATGTTTTTTTGTTTTTTTTTTAAGTTTCAAAAACTAAATTTTTAGTAGAATTAGCAGTTTTTAGGTCAAAACAATAATGTATACATACGATTATATATAGGCCCACAGTATTTTTAGTATTACATACTAAAAATAAATCGATAAAGAGTATGCACATGTGAACATTTTGGGTGTTGTTACTATTGTTAAGAAGTTAGATAACCAGTTGTTTACTTTATATTTATTGTTTATTTATTTTTCTTGCACTGTTGGTTTAAGCCTGATATATCCGCTGTGTTTATTAATCATCCGATAATGTGATGATGTGAGTATGTGAACTTAAAACGAGAAAAGAAAATAACATTAACAGGAAAAGGACAGAATGGACAAACTTAAGCTTAGGCACAGTTGTTGATGTTGTATCGAGTAATTATCAATTTTAAATTAATGTATAAATAAATGATTTATTAATCAAGGGCATTGTGTTTCATGTGATAAAATCATTACTGCCAATTGTGGAGCAGACCCTTAAACGCCCGATAGATATTTCTTCAGGATTAGACTAAATGGAAAAGAACCTGGGTTAAACTCTATACAAAGTAACACACAAAGCAGAAGGCGGCTTTAATCGAATGAAATTTTTACCATTATTGGTGCCGTCAAGACCAGGATTCCATAGTTTTCACTCACAAAGTATGAGGTAAAAAGAACATTCTAATTTCACCAAGATGATGACAGGAGAAGTATGTATAATGTCAACTGGCGACAATGCTGATGGCATCATCCTGAAGGAAGTGACCAGAGTATATGCAGGGTTAAAGATTTTTCTGAAAATGATCCAAATTTTATGTCAGAGGAATTGTTCAGAGAACTTGAAAAGACAGCAAAGTTAGGAAATTGGCAAAAGAGACCATATTAATTATGGTTCAATCTAAATTCAAAGAAATAGCCATCGATTTCCGAAATGATTCTACTGAATTGAAAGAAGATTATGAAAAAATAAAGGAAATGTTTATTAGTAGATTTAAGGTTGTTTAACCAATGCATTGGAGCAGGAAAATTTATTGTGTGCAAATAAAGAGCTGGAAGAGAGGTAAGACAGTATGACGCTAGTATCAAACGTTATGCATGCAGCTATTTTGGGAGTTGCAATACACAGTCAGATGACACATTAAAGATAATGAAGCTGGCAACTTTGTCCCAATTTTTGGTAGGAGTGCCGGAATGAATCAAAAGGTATGTATTATCTTGAGAACCAGAAATTCTCGAACAGGCAATTTGCAGTAGCTATAAAGGAAGAATGGAATGGCCAGATTGTGGGTAAAACAGTGTGCATGGATGTAACAGAAGGAAAGAAGAAGTGTGCAAATAACATTCAGTTGGACAGGATTGTTTTAAGTGTTTGCAGATCATATGAATGCCAAAGATATGAAAGTTGATCAATTGATGAAAATGATGGAAGTCCTAAATGTGAGGGTTGGTAACAATTTTTATGGGCATAAGAATGATAATGGTGGCACACATGTGATATAAAAAAAGAGAATAAGTTAAAAGGCGAAGCACGATGAACACTAAAAATGAGTATTGGTAAACTAATGGAGGAGCATTTATGGGTAAGTGCTTCAATTATGGAAAGAGTGGACATTTTACTCGAGAGTTTTGGATAGGAAGAAAGGAAAATGTGCATATTAAGCCCGTTTCCCCCCCACCTCAAAGAATTAGAGGATCAAATTCAAACATGGGAAAGGATTTGCCTTTGTCAATCTGTAAATGCAATTAGCTCAGATGGGATATATACGAGGAAGATTACTAATCACACAATTCCAATTCACCTAAATAAAACTATAAAGTTATTTCAAGTTGAACCGTTTGTCGTAAAGGAAAAGGATGGAGAAGGTGAGAGAGAAAACTTAGCGAAAAGTTCTTCTCATACTTGGGTTCAACATATCACCCTAGTTAGCAGGTCTGAAACTCATCCGTGGAATGTAGCAAAAATGGTCTAATGACAGTTCTACAAAAAAAAAGAGAGAGAAACTGTGCAAGTAACAAAAGTTCAGAGTGGCGCTATAAGATAGCATTTATTTATATAGGTGTGACTTCACTAAGTAAACAGCAGGAGAAGCTCCAAGCATGTTTAGAAGTACATGAGAACAATATCTTAGAACTAAGTCAATGAAAACTCAAAATTACAAGATCTGGATGCCCATCAAAGTAAACTCCAGGAAGCAAAAACTGCAAAATTCAAAGATTCTCAAGTGATGTCTTCACTCACCAAAGAATGTATGCAGTGACTGATTCAGGTGGAAGAACAGTTACTAAAAGTCCACAAAGAACGACTCGATGAAATATCAAATAGATAAAATTAAATCAGGAATGGTCCAAAAGAATAAATTAATGGAATTGGACAACGTCATCAAGGAAAAAGATCAGTGAATTAAAGAACTAACAGAGGAAGGAGAGAAGTTTTCAGAGAAGGAACTTAATTTAATCATGGCATTGTCGTTAGAAAATTGAGGGTGTAAGAAAAAAGAAAGGCCAACAGACTATCAAAGCTTTGAAAGAAAAATTTGAAGATTCAAGATAAGTTGACGAACTATGGGGATCATTAGTTGACAAAGATGGTCGAGAAAAGAAGCACAGCGATGTCATCCGACAGCCGTCTACCACAGGGAATAAACAAAGAAAAGAAATTGATCCTCTGAAATTTCACTTAGAGGGTTTCATTGAAGAGGATTTCAATCAGAAAGGACTACTGGAAAGCACATACACAGAACATTCGAAAATCATGTGATGCTAAAGGTACGTGTGCAGACAGGAAGAAGAAAAAAATTGTTAAATTTTTTTTTTAAGGTAAGAGGGATGATAATGTTATGAAGTTAGATGGCCAGTTGTTTACATTACATTGTTCGTTCATTTTTCTTGCAATGTTTGTTTAAGCCTGATATATTCCTGTGCTTGTTAAGTACCTGACACTGTGATAACATGATGAGCATGTGAATTTAAAACTAGAAAAAAAAATACTAGCAGAAAAGGAAGGAGGGAACGGTCAAACTTGAGCTTAGATGTAGTTGTTGATGTTGTATTGAGTAATTATCAATTATAAATTATTGTGTAAATAAATGATTTCTTAATTAAGGGCTTTATGTTTCATGCAACAGGATTATAACAATCAATTATGGAGCAGGTCGTTAAACGCCTGACAGATATTTCTTCATGATTAGACCGAACAGAAAGAACCTGGGTTAAACTCCATGTAAGATGACACACAATGCAGAAGGTGGCTTCGATCGAATGACGTTTAAAACACTATGTATTACTAAATTTGTTTTATACACAAATATAATGTTGATTAAAAGTTTTTATTTACATTGTACAGTTTCGGCAGAATACATTCAACTCCGTACTACTGCATGTGGTTTCCAAACTTTTTTAGTTTGTACAAGAATAAATCTGATGCAAAAATAACAGTAAGTAAAACATATTTATTTTTTCTGCATTTTTTTCGTAAATATATTGTAGTAATGTACAGCATTCAATATGCAAGACAATTATTATGAACAAACCCTCTTTTGGCATATAGTTTTGGTTTTGCCATTTATGGTTTTGCTATTCATGGATGATTCATGGAACATAACCTCCGTGAATAGCGAAGGACGACTGTACAACATTCAACAAAACTAGAACCATAAATTTTTATTTTATTATTGTCACATAAAATATGATAAATTGAACTTTTCACATGCAAAATTAATACCATTTGAGTGAACTAAATTGAGGTAAAAGAAAACAACTTTATATAATAACACATATTTTTTTTTTTAAATGTACAATATCCGAAGATGATTTAAAGACCAATGATGATTTTTCCTGTAAATACAGTGTAAATTGTAGCTGGCATATTTATGAGCATATCCGATGATAAATGTGTTTGAGCTTTTCGAGTCTAATAAGGATAAGGAGAATTTGCCGAAACATCTCTTGATTTG
Source organism: Dysdera silvatica (assembly GCA_006491805.2). Lineage (NCBI taxonomy): Eukaryota > Metazoa > Arthropoda > Arachnida > Araneae > Dysderidae > Dysdera > Dysdera silvatica. The sequence continues at coordinate 57,227,752 of QLNU02015359.1, read as the reverse complement.
TTATTCTCCAGCAGTTTCCTAGAACTTTTTAATATTGCACATCCTCAAAACATTTAATACATAAATAAAAATTTGGAATTCAAAACAAAATAAAACAATTACTTACATGCCATTCTAAAAGCAGGGTTCCTTGGAATTATTTTTTCATCACATAAGTCATCTGCACATTTAGCCGTAACATCAATTAATATTAATGGAAAACTGGGACTAATACAGCAAATGAGTTCTTCAATGTCAGGAGGTTTCAAAATTACAGTATCTAGGTAAAAAGTAAAAAAGTACAATCCATATGATTTTTGGTATTAATAACTTAATCAGGTGGCATTCCGTAAGGATTAATCTTTTAAGTTTGAAATATTAGTTGAGGCAAATATTACAGCAGGCAATTATTTGTAATGTCCTTCAATTATCATTCATAGTAAGTCACAATTCAATTGCAAATATTATAATAATATTCAAGGCTTGACAAATCAGGTCATCGGTAACACTGGATAACAAAATTTAATGAAGTGCATGCTTCCGAGATAAAAATAGCGAATTCTTAATGTATTCGATGTGCTGAACATGAATATGACCATAAAAAAGATGAATTGGCTACAGTTTGTTTGTAATATGCAGGTACACTTGTTGACAATTGATAAGGAACACTTGAATATTATTTCAATGGGAGAGGTGCATATTTTACGTATAAATGTATTATTTTAAATTAGTTTGTAGAATATCATTTCAGTGTATATATATTACACATGTTACATTACACTTCTTTGTGAGTCAATCAGAAATAATAAGCATAATTATAATGCGATTAAAATACATAGTGAAATTTTTTTTACATTTGTAATAAAATTAGTTTTCATATAGATACATATGCACATGCATCAGACGAACACCAAGGGGAACAGAAAATCTGTTCGTATTAACAGTAATTCATATTATCTGTAAAGTATGGGGAGGGGGTAGTCGCATTACTAAGTTATTTATCCCATTTCTGGTCACCATATACACATTCTATGATTACATATATGTTATTAATTATTGTATTTTGTTATATTTTATCAGTATTATTATTTTATTATAGAATACGCATTTTGTAAAAAAACACGTATTTATAGAGGGTTGGTTTTCAGTAAGGTCTTTTAGTGAATGTAACACTTGAAATCAGGGTATGCGGTGAATGAAAGTTCTGACAGGCTCCAGACATTTTGAGCAGAATCTTGAGATTTCCATTCATCGCAAGGGCCAGTCCGCATGCTGGTTACGAAAGCACTCCCCTAACTTTACTTTTTCTTTTTACGGCTCAAAGACTTCAGTGGTCATGCTGCGCCGGGACCTACTGTTTTCCGAGGAATCCGAACCTCTTAAGGCCTAGGGAACCAAACCCCGGACTACAGTGAGCAGTGCGATCTTTATGAGATCTCTGAGTAAGCGTTCTTTGCACTGCTGGGAGTCGAACCCGGATTAGCGGCGCACTAGGCGAACGCGTTACCACACTGCGCCACCGCAGGGCCGCCCTGCCAACTGTGAAATACAATCAGTCATCTGATTCTTAAAAACAAGAAACATGAAATCTGCAAATATTCATTGCCAGATACTCAAGGTTTACAGTGACAATGCAAGGAGTGACTCTAAAGTGCGTAAATGGGTAAGATTTTTCAAGGAAGGTCGGGGGAGAATGCCCATGACAAATCACGCTCCAGTCAGCCATCTGTAATCACTGATGATCTAGGGCAGGCAGTTGATAGCCAAATTCATGCAAACAGGAAATTTACAATTTCTAAGTTGTCATCAGAATTCCCACAAATTTCAGGGTCAGTTTGGTTTAAAATTGTGTCTGAGATCTTACAGCATAAGAAATTGTGCTGTCGATGGGTTTCTAAATTGCTGAGCAAGGAACACAAAAAGAAAAGATTGGCAAATTCTCTAACGTGTTCGAGTCTCTACAATGAGGAAGGTGATGATTTGATCATCCGCCATACAGTCAAGACCTTGCACCTAATGACTACCACCTCTTTCGCCATCTGAAGACCTTCCTGGGCGGCAAGCATTTAGACACTGATGAAGAAGTGAAAAACGACCGTAACTAGCTATCATCACAAGCGGCAGAGTTGTATGATGACGTTATCTAAAAACTGGTAGATTGCTATGATAAATGTTTCAATCGGCAAAGAAATTATGTAGAAAAATAAAGAAATATATGTAAATTCAGAATATGAAAGCTTTTTTGAAAAAAATACGCTTACTTCGTTTTCAAAACACCCTACTTAAAAAATAGCCCTCATATGTACCATTAACATGGATATTATGGTAGTTTATGGATTCGAAAAATCTTTCTTTTACTGTATGTGCTTATTGTGGTTTAATAAAAATATTTTCTGGATTACATACTGTGCCAAGGAAATTTTTTAAATCATAGCAGTACACTTAAAAAACTCAGCAATTGCAGATTGCATTCGCTTTCTGTCAGCACAATGTCATTAAAATTCATCAAGTTTTTAGAGAAGCACCAGAATCTAATTCTTGTATCGCAAAACAATGCACAGTTTGCAATGGTGTGAAAGCCTCCATCGCACTAACAGGATTTTCATTTGAAGGGAAGGACATATGGGTTCAAAATGGGGAGGGGGGCAAGAGGAGTTTGAGTGTGTGACCATTGTTTGAAAATTTGTTGTCAGAATTCTGCTATGCATTTTACTTTAAAAGTTTTACAATCATATTTTAAAATTAAGTACTTTTGAGCTCATTAATAGTATTATCAATTATTTTTGTGGCATTTTAGTAATGTTACATTTACTAAAACATTTAACAGCCTTGAGGAGAAATGAGGTAATGATATTTCTTATCCCACCACACAGACACACCACTAAAAGTACTCAGATGGGAACTACTGACGGATTGTCAGGTTTTCATCAGTATCCGAAAACTTTGAAAAAAAAACAAAATGAAGTTTATTTACTTGGGGGCATGGGGGGTGGAAAATGAAGTGTGAGAGGCAGAATTTTAGGGAGGGTCCACCTACTAACAACTTGGAGTGGTGGAATAGTTTCCCTCACCTCGTGATAATATCATTTGAAACAGGAAAAAAAAAAATATATATATAGTGCTTCTGCTGAAGGAAAAGTAAATCAGTGTATCCGTTTCAGAAATGAAGAAGAATAGGCTTTGACTGAAACCTCAAATTAAACATTTTTTGGCAAAGGCTTTGGGGCTTTTAGCGTAAACAGAAAGTTAAAGTACGATAAAGTATTAGTCTATTAGTAACTGGTAAAATGATTTCATTGTAAGTGAACAGTAATGTTAATTTTTATTTCACTGAGTTTTTCCCCACCTTTTTATTAACAGTTATATGATATCAGGTATTAAAAATCACACGCAACAAAGATGGCCCACACTTTAAGTGAGAGGGTACAAATTATTTTTATTTGCGGTAGCCAATATCGATGCATTCACAAAACAGATGCTGTTTATAATGAAAGGTATCCAGACAAAAAGTCTCCCCCCATTATGTCATGAGTTTAGTTAAAAAATCCAAAACCACTGGATTGGTGTGCAATAAAAAAAAAAAGCTGTCAGACCACAAGTTGTGAGAGAAATGACATAGTTGAAAGTTCTTAGTCATTTCAGCAATAACCCCACACTCTCTATGGGAACTACAGCTAATGAGGACTTTGCTGGTTTGCGGTTTTATGGCTCAAAGATTACGGTGATAATGCTGCACCAGGACCTACTGATTTCTGGGGAATCCAAATCTCTTAAGACATAGGGAACCAAACCCTGGACTTTGGTGAGCAGTGCAATCTTTATGAGACCTCTGAGTAAGTGTTCTTTGAACTGTTGGGAGTTGAACCTGGATTAACAGCACACTAGGCAAATGCGTTACAACACTGTGCCACCTCAGGGCACCTGGCTACTGAGGAATCAACCTCTCTCACCTAGAAAACCAAACTCTGGAAGGTAGAAAAATGGTTCATATTCACCTGTACCATTATTAGAATCGAATACATGAATGTGGCACAATAGAGGAATGCATTACTGCCATGTCACTGTACGGCATATACTTCTGAGTATTTATTTAATGCCAAATTTACACTTGCAACTTTCGATGTTCATCTTGGAAGAATCATCCAAAGTAGTAAGTGCAGATTGCTTTTCATTTTTGTTTCATCCACAGTGTACATCCAAGATGAATGATGGAAGAAATTGACTCCTACTAACTTTTGATGAAAGAGTCATTCTCGAACCGATGACTCATCCAGAGTGAAGGTGCAATGAAAAATGTAAACAAACAGGGTCCGTTCATTCCTGTTGCATTTACTTTTCAGTACTTCACATCTGCCAATCGAATCTCTGTCGGAGAGCGAAAATTCCTGCGTTTATTTTTCTGTTTGCTATTGAGCCACTTCCATGGCAGTTATTTTATAACAATGGAATTCAAGTGGCAAGACAGGCGTATGGAATTGTTCCTTGAAAGATACCATCAGTACGAGCACTTGTAGAATACTAAATGCAGAGATTACAGCAAATCAAACGTGCAGTGAAAAGCGTACTCCTCAATCCTCACTGATTTAAATATTCCTGGGTTGACTGTAGCAAATATAAAAGCTACAATAAAAATGATTTGAACACGATATGGAGCAGGACAGTGCAGTGAAACCACAACACTGGATGAAAATATGTAAATAAGGATGATTCACTCCGGATTTACACCAAAAGTGATATAGTGTAAATCCCGCTACATATATATACGTTATAGTAAAAGTGGACAATCACTAGTCATTATAGACATTCACTGGTTTAAGCAGTGAAAGTGCGCAATAGCGTGTCGAAGCGGACATAGTTTTCAGCAACCCTTTAAATTACCCCTCTGGCAAGAGAGAGAGAGAGGGAAAAACGCACTACGGAACAAATGGGGATTACAATATATATATTTACATTATACAGTATATATTTACAATATATAGTACATTCTGATAATTCAAGCTCAACAGGACTGAGACCACCAGGGTTTAAGCTAGGGTTGCTTTTTTTTTTACAAAACGTGACGAATTAATCAAAAATACAAGGAAGAAAATTATGTCTGTCGCAAAATAGCGACAACAGTTTAATAATCTGTCAACAAATTTTGTCTTTTTTTAATAACTTTGATTTATGTTTTATTGTTATTTTTTGAAACCTTAAAGTATGTTTCTTACAGTAATTTAAAGCACTGCTGATGTAAATAGATTTATTAATATGATTTTTCAGGCGGCGAAAGCAACTAACCTTTTTTAACATTTTGCTACAATTTTATTTCTCATTTTGTCATTTTTGAGACAGCATTTATTGAGCCAGTTTAAACCCTGGAAACTACCTTGAGTACTTTGCAACTACTTATTATTAACAGTACTTATATTAATTTGCGAGTTTTAAGGCACAAGAACAGAAATTATTATTATAAGGGTCATGCTGCACCGGGATCTACAGTTTTCCAAAGATTCCAAACCTCTTAGGCCTAGGAAACCAACCTCAGGACGGCGGTGAGCAGTTTGTCGGTAAGTTTATTTTGGACGGGGGGGGTACCGTTTGGAGTCGAACAAAGGATGATGGTGTGCTAGGTGAACACCTAACCACTGCACCCCCGCAGGACACATCTATGAGTCAACGCAAAATTTGTTACGAAATCTATTCATTAATGTTAAATATATTAGTCTGCTTAGATAGTATTATTGAATATATTAGTAAAATGCATCAAAATATTAATGAATTCTAAGCCTCCTGTAAAAAGTTTTTACATACAGCCATGAACTAAACAGGACATCTCTACCATCCACGCTAGAACAGGGAGGAAAAAAGCCTGGAGTTATTATAAATGGGCACCAAATTTTTAGACATGCAAAATTTTAAAAGGCAATGTTTTTTCTTATTTTTTATGCCAATCACTACTGTAGAATTCTGTCAATCTGCCCCCACCTCCTCGGGAACGTGCCCCTACCACCCCTTTGCCTTAATTTTACGAAAAATTCTGCGAAACACAGCTAGCTTCCCCCAATAGCAGAAAATCAAATAATAATAATAATCAAATAATCAAAAAAATTTTGTTATCAAATAAAATGAATTCATTTATAAAAATATCGGTGTTTTATAATAATAATGCATGTAAGGTAATCATAAATGTCCCCTCTCCCTCTGCGTTTTCCATCACAAAATATTTTCGTGGGTGGCTAGCTTAAACTATAAAATATACAATGTGGTAGAGGAGAGGTGTGGTGTCAAAAAACTGATGTGCCTAAGGTGCTTCACGCTTCAAATCACGATCTGGGAGAGGTGCGAAATACACTGGTCATTCTTGTTCTAAAAAAATGCTTCATCAAGTTTCTGAGGGAGTTCTCTATGCATATTCCCGGAAGTTCTTTTCTTTGAGTGTTCTCATTTTTGCAAAAGGCATATTACAAACCATGTGGTGTGAACTTCATGTTCATTCTTAATGTTGATTTATACTGCAAGAAGAATGACAGTAATAAAAATTGAAACTAAAACATACTTCAGAGAAATGTTGAAGAACAAGAGAACAAAATTATGGGCTTCTAAGGACTTGTTGAAGATTTTGAGTGAAAATAAGGGTACCAAAAATCGTTTCCTAAGAAATTAAGGACCTTTAAGGACATGTGAACTCTGTGAAAGCTACGAATTCATGATTTTTGAAAATATTGACTCTCCATTTTTTAAATTTAATTTTGATCAAAGATGATGGAGAACTAATTTTGAACTTTCAAACCTTGAAAAATCTTTTAATAAATAAAATGAGACTTTCAGCAGTTTAAAAGTTAACAGAAGCATACATATTCATGAAAAAGTGAGATTGTCCTTTTAAAGAAATGCTCTTCAACAAAAATGGTGCCTGATGGAAATGATAGAAACATTTGAGGGGCAGATTTAGCACCCCCAATTTTACAAAGTGCACTACAGTAGGAACTCGATTAATTGGACCTCAGTCATCTGGATTCTCAATTATCCAGACACACAGAGTTCAGATTTTTTTTTCGTTTTGAAACAAGCACCCTGTGCAGAAGAGGAGGAGAGGAAGAGGGTGCAAGGGGAACGATGCCAATGATAACAAAAGCCCTTTTCACATGCAGGCTGGTCGGAAGGTTCTTGCAGAGATGCCAACCTAAGAAAGTGGTCATCAGTAAAAACGTCAAGGATTTTCAGTAGTTTTAGGTAAAAAATTAAAAAAATTCAGTAGTTTTCAGTAAAACCGTACTCTCTAATTTCCTGCAAAAAGATTTTTCATAAGTAAAGCACCTGCAAGGCTACAAAGTAATATATGTACCCTGCTCCCCAAAAATAACATGTAAGTATTCTTAATAATGCGAATCGACTGTATAAATTATTTCAATACGACTGTATTACAAAAATGTTTATGTACTTATATTTTAAAGGATTAAAATGAGCTTAGGTTAATTAGTTAGCATTAATACTGAGTTTGGTTGCTTTATTAGCTCTGTTCAGTTGCCTTTTGTGAATTTTTTGTCATAACAAAGTTCAGATTTTGCAGTGTTCATAGCTTTCTTAACAATCAATGCATTTAATGTTCCTCTTAACAAGTTGTGTCGGAAATTGGTGGCATTTTTTTGCACCAAAGAGAAAAATCTCTCACTCGCAGCATTAATATGAGGAACAATTAAAATAGTTTTCATCAATTTACTCAAATTTTCATATTTTTTCTTTCCTTTACTATCTTTCATTAGAAAAGTTTAATGCCACATGATCCATTTGACTAAGTTATCAAAGTAAAAGGTTTCACTTTCGTAATTAACAAATTCTACTTCTAACTTATCCATCTAATCAATGGAGGATAAAAAATTTATTGATGAAAAAGAAATCTTTTTTTTTTTTGAAAACTCACATCAGCATGTGATAAAAAGTCATCATCCAAGGGAAATTTCTTAATTATATAATAACATGCAGCAGCATAAAATTCTCTTGCACAAAAATAAAATGATCCATTTATAATCTTTGCTCAAAGCAGAACTATTAATATATGCATGAGCTTTTGCGCCTATCATCAAATCATTGTCGGCTTTTTGGTTTTTAACCTTGCCATATTTTAGAAGTTTAACATCTTTGGTAGAGGCAAAAGCATGAGGTTTGATAAATCTTGAAATTAAATTTATTAATAAATTGTTCAATTTGCCTTTAAGCTTAAATACTAATTGTTTTTCATGCTGCAATTCTTGATTAATAGCAGTGAAAACTGGAAGTGCTGACGATAGGAACAAACAGTTCAATTTCAATGATGGTTTTTTTTATCAAAGACTGCAAGTTTTAAAATTGTCCATGATCATCATCAGCATCAAAAAAGTTTTCAAGAGCTTCCCATTATTCTAAAATTCTATTAACGCTTTCAAGAAGCGAAAGCCATTAAGTGCTAACGTACTTCAATACCTTGTAAGATTTTGATTTATAGATACCTTGGCTTACTTGTAATGGCTTTTTTCTTTTTCCGATTGAATTGAAGTAAAGAAATAACAGAACTACAACTTTTTGTGCAGACAAATTAATAAGATTACAAGTGCAATGAGCTATAACATTACAAGGTTGAATTTCTTCGATTAGAGGTGGCACACTTTTATACTGCCCACCATTGTACTTACATTATCACATGACAAAGCTGTTTTTTCAAGATACGTCATGTTTTTTCAGTTCACTCTCAATGGCAGTAAAAATTCCTTTAGCTGTGTTGTCCGATGTTTCCATCATTGAAAGCATAACTGTTTTATTACTACCACTTATCGCATTAAAGTACGTTAAAACAAGTGGATAGAGTTTTATATTATTTGTATCATTGTTTCGATCAGCAATTAAAGAAAATGCTTGCTTTTTAATAACAGATATTTTTCTTTTTGTTGAATCAGATAAACACTGTGTTAGCACTGATATTTTGTTCTACCACATGCATAATTCTTGGTAATTTCTGAATCTGGAAACATTGCACGAAACAAATATTTCGCATGATCAGCCGCTGCTGCAATAGACAAATTATGTTCAATGATGAACAATGTAAATAAGACCACTGCTTCAGTAAAATCATTAGTTTTCACAGAAAAATATTTTTCCAAAGGCTGGGATTTTAACTTCGTATAATCCTTGTGCTTCTTGCTCTTGGCATGCCACCTACAATCATCACGGCCACCATACACTACACTGAAATCACATCTACATGTGTTACGAAACACATGATTCGGTGAAACTTTCGATGCTTCGTAAAATGGCCATTCCTTGCTATAAATAGCATGATACACTTGCCGATAAACTTTGTCTGCCAATTTAATTTTTTTTTGCTGTCCCAACTTGTAACAAATTGTAATTAAGCAAATTTAATACGCATTAATATGCTAAGTCCAGATGGATGTTTTTCGATCAAGGTCAGCAATACTTGAACGTTCAGCAATTTATTGTGAATTCTAAATAACAATTTTCGGTTACATTCTCTATAATACAAATGATCACAAGCGTGTGGCACAAGGACCCATGCACAAACGAATCAACGTATAAGGTTCTTAAGACCGGAGCAGCACAGCCCCGTGCACCCAGAGCTGAAAATATTAGAGAACACTAACTGACAAAGACAAGAATTGAATGCTGTTTATACAGTTACTAAATTAAACTATGTGAGAAAGTTAACTGATCCAGACTTAAATGTCCATAGCTTAGCCCCAAATTTAACTCTATGGATCGACAGGCCATGTACATCTCTGCCTTGAATGAAAAGGGCTTGAACTCTTAAAACAAACAACTAAAAAGTTTTATACAAAAACAGTTAATGGTACTTCATACTCCTATACTTGATTAGTTTGCGCTCAACGAAACTTAACATTTAGAACTCAATAATAACAGTTTCTACATAACTTCGTATATGGTAGAAATTTAAACTCATATTTTTACTTAATAATTTTCGACACCCACTTAGAAATAAGCTCAAACTAGAGCTGTTTTTGTTTAGGAGAAAAAGAGATGCTATCCTCATCCTGGATTCGAACCAGGGTCCCTCCGTTTAGCCCGGAGTGTCTTGACCCGCTAGACGAATGAGGACAAGAAATAACGCTCTTTTTCTCCGTATGTAAAGATGTAAGATATTATTACCCTCCGCAGGGATAACACAATTGCCAAATAATGGTCAACACACAAAGCCACCAAGGAAAGTTTTTGTGAGTTTTCGTGGGGGAATTTATTTTTACTTAATAATTTTCAATACCCATGCAGAAAGAAGCTCAAACTATAGCTGTATTTGTTTAGAAGAAAAGGAAGCACCGTCTTCATCCTAGACTCGAATCAGAGTATCTCCGTTTAGCCCGGAGTGTCTTAACCTACTAGACAAACAAGGACAAACTCATATCCCAGCAGAAACTGGTAGATTCTTTGAACTCAATCATACCAACCCAAATCAGTTAGCAGAACATAAAACCGATAAAATGTGTCTAAGCTATTAAGGTAAATACTAAACAATACATCACCAGGTAGTCCCTTCTTTCACCATAATGCAAATTCAGTCCAGGTGGGAGCACCCATGAAATGTGACCTCCAGAGCAGGGCGAAGTAATATGAGAGAATTTTTCCGCCAACGTAATCCAAATCAGGCTAATGTCCTAGCAGCAAACATAGTAGTTAGGCCCCGTACAATGTCCTGTCTTTCAAAAGCAGGCAGTACTTAATTTTCATGGCAAACAAATCATTTTCAGACATGGCATTTCAATTTTCACCGGCAATAGCCCAAATTTCTGTATTTCAAAGGGCGGTGTATGAACGTTAATGCCTGAGCAAAGGTTGAAAGTAAAAGGTTAAACAAATTCGTTATCTACCAGCAGAGAACATTATAATCCGGTAAGAGAGCCGATTCTGCCTTCTCCTTGGGAGATTCATGTTCGCCTTTAAATCCTCAGGTTAATGGTAAACATTTAAACTCGATATTGTGGTGAAGGATATGGCATTTCCATCAGGAACCTAAATATGCTTTCCTTTAGGTAGAGCATACTCGTCATTATATTTCAAACTAGTAAACATGAGAACTACCATAAACATGCAAATCAATGGAATGTTATGCAAGCGTAACACCCAAAAGGCAAATAACTGGAAGGGGAACTGAAGGTGGCTATGCTGGCAAGCATTTCACAGTACTCATAGACCCAATATTCTACAAACTGTTTTATAATCACCACTGTTGCATTTCATTTAGTTATTGTAATCAAAATGTGGAGTAACCGAGAAAGATAATATCACTAGTAATGTTAATTGAAAAACTCTTTAGGAGTTGCATGTTCTAAAACTTAAAGGAAGAGGTGCCCCGGCATGCTTTGATACAACGTAAACTCTGGTTAGACATTGTTTATAAAGTGAAGAGACAATGACCAGTTTCACATATTTGCTTCAGAAAGAACTGAGTATAAGATCAACGTACATGTACCGTTTGAGTTACATTTCTGTGTACAACAACAAGTACAAGTTCCCGCGCATGTGTTTAGTTCCTTGTGATATGTGCTGAGCACACAATAGTGGACAAGTCGGAAGAGTCTTGTTCAAACATCTAATGTCTAAAAAGTTGGCTTTTTTTGAGGGGCAAGTACAGAATTGAATATGAGGATCTTGCAGAAGGTTTTCCATAGTTTTTTTGGTATTGACCATAAAACCGTAAAATGGAGTTAAAATCTGTAAAGCTTGGCATCTCTGGGTTGTTGTGCAGTTTAAAATCTTTGAAGCATCATAATTTTTTTTACATATAATATGTTTAATGAACATCAATAAAATTATCATATACCATTTTTAAATGGTCATTTTTTTCCCTGGTTTTCTGATTTTCTATTTATTTATTTTTTAATTGTATTTGATTATTTGGATGTCTCTGATCCCGATTAGTCCGGATAATTGAGTTTCTACTGCATTTCTTTTTTTTTTTTCCCCTCAAAGGAAGGATTTTCATCGTGACCAGTACAGCTGAAAATTCATGCGACCAATATTCTTAAAACCAGCAAGTGAAAAAAAAAATATATAAGTAGCATTCATTTCTTATTAAAATTATACACAATTCATTTAACTAATTGTAATGCTTTGATTTAGTTTCATTCAAATGATAATAAATACGAATATTTGTGATAATGATAAAAACAATTCTTGCTGACAAGCACGTGATTATGATAACCAGTGTTCTACAATATTAGGAAAAAGTACATATTCACAATTATTACCTTTTAGAGCTTGAAATGAAATGTTGGTAGATGTCACATTAGCAATTAAAAAAGGTGAACCACGATTGGCTTGAAACTTGAATGGGCCTATTTTAATTAAAGAGCATTTAAGTTTTAGATGAGGGCCATATAGAATAGAGGTTAGTAGCTCTTGTTGTGTTGTTTTATTGCAACTTGCAGGTAATTGAACTATGCATAGGCCAGGTGAAGCAGACGTTAGTAGTCTTTGTTGGATTGTTTCGTTGAAACTTGCAGGTATTTGAGCTGTGCACCGGACATGTGGAATAGAGGTTTGTGGCCTTCGTTGGATTGCTGCTATATTGTAACTTGCACGTAGACCATGTGAAGCAGAGGTTAGTTGATTTTGTTGAGTTGTTTTATTGTAACTTGCAGGTAGTTCATCATATGTGTGCATCATATCTTCAGCAATGTTTTGCATGTGATGTATGTGTCGTGGGTGAACATAGTCTATAGAAAATTTCGTGGGATTGTAACGTTTTGCAGGCCAAGTCCATGTCTGAAAAACAGAACAACTGTAAAGCATCTATTTATATCAGATAACAGAATAGAATAAAAAAGTTCCATTTTATGAGGTATATTTATTGTAATTATACTAGCAAAGGAACCCTTTTCGCTGTTTATTGCACTAAAGGGTGGATACAAGACGTTATTACAGAGAGGGGGGTAGTTTTGGGGCCCCTTACTGGGAAAATTTTTAGTTTTCAACTGTTAAATAGTTTAGGTAAATGTTATATTACTAGCCGTCCTTTATATAGGGTGTCTACCCAAAATTCTGTTTCAAACTTCCCCGACTTTTCCACGTTTCTAGACCAAATCTTAATCGATTTTCAGTCGCTAATTATAGTAAACAACACACAATGGATTAAAATTTGCGTAATCAAAATAAGTTTAAAGACAATAAAATCCATTAATGCAAACCCCAAAGCCATTTATAACTCAATTATAGTGAATTTACAAATTCAAAAGCTGTATTAAAAAGTGTATTTCTTTACACTAAAAACTTGCACTAATTAAATATTTACAGCAACATTTCCATTCTGCCCCTTTTGACTTTATTATAAAAGTGTTTAACTATATAATCGCAAAGCTGATTTTCTATTTACATTTAAAGTATGTATGACTACATATGTAAAGGAGATTGGTATGATCGAAATCCCTTACCGATTAAATAATTTAGCTAAAAACACTTTTTGTTTTTCAAGTTTTAGTTACATATTTGGCAAACAGTTTCTTCTGAAAAATATATAGTCTTAATAATTTTATATAAATTATATTAGTTTTGGTGCAAAAAGGTAACTTTTGGAAGAAGTAACCAATGTAGTATGAAAAGCATAGTTCAGGAAAATTATTTTAATAAGTTATTTATTATAACAATGAATTTCAAATTTCCTTGACTTTGGCCTTTGTATTTCAAATTTCCCTGACTTTTCTAGTCAGAAAAAACTTCGCGACCTTCCCAGGTTTTCAATGTTTTCCAGATGAGTAAACACCCTGTTTACACTTCCCGAAATATTTAATTTACGACAATGAATTAAAGCTGGGCTTTTCTTTAATTAAACTATATGGTTTAGAGCAGATTATAGTTAAGGGTAAGCTTCAGTCTGACCCCTCGTATCATGAAACCAATGTTGTTCAATGGGAATCTTTATTAATGTATCATGTTTTTGCATTTAAATATTTTAAAATGATTTTTTCAGCATGTAATTCTTTACCTTCCGGTGTACACATGCACTTAATTAATTACGCTATTTTGGTAGAAAGAGGGGTTAACAGCATGATAGGTGAAGTGCTATCTCAACATAACTGTAAGGCTTACAATATTTTTAATTTTATTAACAACAATGTGAAGTATGCTAAGTAAAGGAATAACTCAGTGTCATGTTTTACAATACCTAAATCCTCCTACTTTCCCATCTAATATTCTAATCATAACATTGATATTCTGCTAGGTTCCAAGTGCCCAAAAAGGTGGAAAGCGAAATCTATATTTATTACATGTGCATTACACCCATTGTATATGCATTTTAAGTAAATTGTTTACATCACATACATTTTACACCTCAAGCACATTAAAAAAAAAAAAAAATCACATAAAACAAGAGATTGGAAATACTTACACCGCAGTGAATCTTAGCTACTATTGCAGCTTTTGAGGTGGTTGTTGGATCATTTCCTGGCTGCTTGCTTTTCATCTCTCTTTCAGAATTTGTAGGAGCAAATTTGTTGAGGACAACGAGATAAAATTGTTGCTTGTCAGGCCCGTTTTGAGCATTTACACTAGATAAAGACTTGGGATGAATGGGAACCAATGCGAAAAAACGATTGTAACCAGGCCTTTGCAGAGGAATATCTGGTATGAATGTAATTTCATTTGGTTCACCACTAGGTGTTGAAATACGTAATTTATCTTCACTACTTTTATGATCCTAAAATGCAACAACGGTAGAATGAAAGTAATCGATACTCACTGATCAAATATAAACTTTATATACAGTAATCTCTCCCATCAATGACTATCAAGAGATGGAGTAAAAACAAATAGAAAAAGATGTTAATCATTATGCCTGTGATTCTATGACACATTTACCAGGATTGCAAAATACCATCATCAAACACTAGAAATAAAATACAGGGTACCAGGGAGGAAATTACATAAAAAGGTTAAACACTGGTAAAATAGCAATGAAAAAGATCACTCAAGCTTTCGGACGCATCAGCAGCAGTCCTTCATCAGGAGTAATGACGATGTTATGTTTCTGTCTCTTTTTTATACTTGAAATTTCTGGAAAACCCTTCATCAGAGTAGTCCCGCAGAATGGAAAAACCCAGTGGGAAACAATGGGAGGCCTCCAATAGGAATCATGAAAATACCCAATGGGAATCAATGAGAGACCTATACTACCGGGCACCTAATGTTGGGAAAATCCCATATATTTCAGAGTAAGAGTTGTTTATAAGTTTCTGGAAGTGGTTGTGATGTATTAATGGCTTTCCCGTGTAGTTTGTAAGTTTCCCAAGATTCTAAGAAGAGTCTACTATTCTTGTTTGTGATGTGACGGTGTAGTATTTTTGTTGAGTCCCAGTCGGGTTCGTGTCCGTGTTGTAAAGCGTGTTCTGCCAGACGTGAGGCTATGTCTCCTTTCGCGAGTGCTTGTTTGTGTTCTTTTTTTCTTGTTTTGATCATTCTTTTTGTTTGTCCTATGTAATGTTTGTTGCAGTCTTTGCATGGTATTTGGTATATGGCGCCTGTGAGATCTTCTGGTGGAACTGGGTCTTTAACTTTTGTAAGTTGTTTGCGAAGTGTTGTGACAGGGGAATAGAATGTTTTGATATTTGCCTCTTTAAGGATGCGAGAGATTGTTTCGGAAATGCCGTGAATATATGGAATAGATATGCGGGTGTGAGATGTATTGTTTAAAGATGTACTATTGGGTCTACAGTTTCTGAGAATGAATCG
Source organism: Dysdera silvatica (assembly GCA_006491805.2). Classification (NCBI taxonomy): domain Eukaryota; kingdom Metazoa; phylum Arthropoda; class Arachnida; order Araneae; family Dysderidae; genus Dysdera; species Dysdera silvatica. The sequence continues at coordinate 57,212,059 of QLNU02015359.1, read as the reverse complement.
TTTAGGGTATCCATTATTTTTAAGTGCCGTGTGTATGTGTTTTGTTTCTGTGTTTGAAAGTGTTTCATTACTGCAGTGAGAATTCGCTCTAAGACTTAATGTTTTAACAACGGAAGCTTTGTGGCATGTTGGATGATGCGATTTAAAATCGAGATATCTGTCTGTATGTGTGGGTTTACGGTAAACTGAGGTGAAGATTGAGTTATCGTGAGATCTGTGTACAAGAACGTCTAGGAAAGGGAGTTTATTGTTCTGTTCTGTTTCGTATGTGAATTTTATATGTGAGTTTAAGTTATTAAGGTAATGGAAGAAGCTTTGGAGTGTATTAGTTTTAAGTACAACAAACGTGTCGTCGACGTATCTTTTCCAGAATTTAATGTTAAAATTCGGTGAGGACAAAGCAGTTTCCTCAAATGACTCCATAACCAAGTTAGCTACAACACTTGAGACCGGAGATCCCATGGCAGTGCCAAAAACTTGTCTATAGATAGAACCATTTGAGGTGAACACAGCAGAGTCCAGACAAAATTTCAAGAATGTGCAGATGTGATGAGGTGTTAGTGAAGTGCGTTCATGTAGTGTTGTGTCATTTTGGAGGCGTGTAAGTGCGGTGTCGATTGCAAGTGATGTGGGAATGCAAGTGAAGAGAGAAATTACATCGAATGAGACCATAAGGTCGTCGTCGTCAAGTTGTAGGTTATTTAAAGAGGTGCAGAAGGATTGGCTAGTAGAAACAGTGTAGTCGTTATTACCGATTATAGGAGAGAGTAGACGTGCAAGATATTTTGATAGGTTATATGTAGGAGAGCTGCAAAAACTAACTATTGGTCTGAGAGGAATATTTTGTTTATGAATTTTAGGTAATCCGTAGAAGGATGGTAAGCGGCCGGAAGTGCATTTTAAAGAGTCGTAGAGATTAAATGTAAGTTTTTTAGATTTATAGAGTTTAAGAAGGAGAGAGTTCATTTTGGATTGAATTGTTTGTGTAGGGTCTTTTATGATGCGGGTGTATGTATTTGTATCAGATAAGAGTGTAGTAATTTTATTTAAGTAGTCTGGACGATTTAAGACGACTGTAGTACGGCCTTTATCAGCTGGCAGTATGACAAGGTCCTTGTCGTTCCGTAGCTCCCGGAGGGCAACCCTTTGCATAGGCGTTAGGTTGTCCTCAGGAAGTTTTGGACGCCGAAGGAGTCCTGCCACTCTGCAGCGGATATCAGCTGCAACGCGTTCGTCAGTGTGATTATTTTGTAGAGCATTTTCTATGGAAGCGAGAATCTGTGGTGTAGGAATTTTAAGTGGAGCAGGTGAGAAATTTAGACTGAGGGATAGTACAAATTGCTGTTGTGGTGTGAGATTTTTATTAGAAAGATTTAGTTATTTGTAAAACAATTAGCCATTAAATAAAATGATATTATTGAGTGATATTATTGCATATACAGTGAAAACTGTCTAAAGCGGAAACCTTCTCAACACGGAATTTTTTTACGGTCCCTTCAAAAGTCAATGGTAGTTAACATTATCTAACACAGAAACTGTCTAACGCGGAAGCGGAAAGCACTATTTAGTCCCCGCAAAGAGAAAAACCTGCATAAAGCGGAAAATCGTTAGTAGGAAGAAAATTTTCTTAGCAGAAAAAGGAAAGAGGGTTGTAATACAATGCAAATAGCAAAGTGGGGGATGACGAACAAAAGGCATTTTACAGATATAGAATGCCTTATTAACTTAAAGTTGGCATTTTATCACATTTTCTCAGACAAATGCCATACCAACATATTTATTTGCTTTTGATTCATCGGTGAAAATGAAAGAGTAGCCTTCATACCAACTAGATCATTAGTTCCCAACCTTTTTCAAGCCGCAACCAACTTTTGTAGTAGCCAAGTAACCTGCGACTAGTAACCGTGAGTATAGTAACAAAAATATCTGAAATCACCCCCTTTGTCTGCTACCGCCACATTTGCATAATAAAAGCATTTTTAACAAAGTAAAGAAAACACATTAAATATAAAATTATATTAATTATATATATCATATTAATTATATTTATTATAGGCTCAAACACTGAAAATGCTCAATGAGCGAAAAAAAAAGACCACAAATTGTTGTGGCTGTTTCAAAAATGCCAGGATACGAAATTCAGGTTGTGGCACTTTTAGCAAATGGGCAATATCTGTTCTGGCAGTATTACCCAACTCTAGGGTTAAAAAAAAATCTCCAAACATGCCAGGGCCGTATCAAGCTAGGTCCAAACCCCCCATCCTTTTTCTAGGCTGCTATTGGAGCTACGACTACAATATTCCGTATTCAGAGTGTATGCATAAGGGTACTTGAATTATCACATGTCAGGGCCAGGTTGGGCAGGGGGCCCTGGAGCTCTCATCCTTTTTCTAGGCTGCTATTAGACCTACGACTACAATATTTCGTATTCAGAGAATGTACATGAGGGCATTTGAAATGTTGCATGTCAGGGCCGTACAGGGGACACATCCTTTTTCTAGGCTGTTATTGGAGCTACAACTACGATATTCCATATTCAAAGAGTACACATAAGGACACTAGAAATGTTGCATGTCAGAACCGTATCGGATGCTACGGACTGGAGGGAAGTATATGGTTGCCGACCGCATTACCTCCATCGCAGCCAGAAGGCTAATTACAACAGGTTTTCACCTGTACACCCCCACTTCCGACATGATCGTTTGCGACGCTATAATCTCAGTGCAATTCAGCTTTCAGCACAATCTCACCTTGGCATGGGTTGTAGGCATTATGACCCAGAGATACTGATCTGTAGTACACAGCAGTATCTCTGGGTGACCTCCTCCCCACAAAGAGGATCCTACATCGAAGGGTAAACAAAAATTCTTAGAAACAAATATCAAGACATGAATTTTTTGAGAAACATTAAAGCATATTATACTGCCATTAATGTTTATTTCTGTTAATAGTACAAGGATAACTGAGGTCATGCTGCATTTTCACTAAAAAAATAGTCAACGCTAAGAAAAAGCAATCTTTGATAAACTTACATTGTGAGCAGGAGAAATAATTGGAGTGTCAGAAGTTGAAGATTCACTTATTGAAGTGATAATGTCATCAAGAAGATCATGGCACATCTTTGGAATGGAATCCTCTTTAAAATTTTCACCAAATGGAGGTAATGCGGGAAATGAAGGAACAAAATTTTCGTGATTTTTCGGGTGAGACACTTCTTCTAGAAGTATACCATGTCTTTGTCCATTGCCTTTTGCAACATGTAGTTCATTTTTAACACAATCAAGGTCCTAAAATTCAAGAACAAATTACAATTAATTTAAAATGGAAACTTAGTTACAAAGCACATAACAGCTTCATCTATATCATAATCCCACCCAATGTTTTGTGACAACTATATAATTTAATAAATAAATAATTACAAAACATACAGGTTGAATAATTTTTAATTTTGCTAGCATTATTCCACACAAAATGATTTATTGCAATATTGACACAAGCACTAATAATAAACACTAATGTTAAAAGTAATAATGACACAAGCACTAATAATAAACACTAATGTTAAAAGTAATAATGACACAAGCAATGCTATCATAACAGGTAAGAGGGAGAAGTTATCTGTTTGAAATTTGGCAAGGAAGCACTTCTTTGTATGCTGTTTATAACCTGAAAATTTCATTCTGTTATTCAAACTAGTCTATAAGAAACAGCCACCTCCAAACTGGAGAATCGGAAGATTGCCTTGAAAAGGATAGGGGGTGGGGGAGAGGATTTGAGGGGAAAAGTCGAACTTGTTTCGATATTTTGTATGTGCTGCCAAATTAATATTTCACTAAGTGTTAAATATTCTAAATATCGGTATATATTTAAATAATTAGAATTCCAGTGTATACATAAACATTTGTATTTCAAATTTCAGACTTAGATTTAGTTCAGATTTCAGTTTAAGACTTTGAATTATTTTATTCTTTAGTATTTATCAAATTAACTGCAACCACAAAGAATCATTTTTACCTGTTGCCTTTTGTACTTTAGTGAAACTGCAGAAGTGATCATCAGTCTCATCAAGAAGTGCATCATTAGTGATTGCCTTAATCACACAGTGTAAGAAGTTTACACAGTCCAAAAGGAATTGAGCTTTTAAAAGCCACTGTTCCATATGTGGGAAAGGTTATACATTTCTCCGACAAGGCATCAGAGCACTACAAAAAAAACAAAAAAATTATAAACCTCAGTCATTACCAAGATTTTGGACTGAATACAGAGTGGCATTTTTGTGCAACCTCACATGGTAAGGGACCTTGTGACGTCATTGGAGGGGCCACTAAAAGACTTGTATCAGAAGCGGACGTTCAAAGAATTACCCAGGATCATATCACAACACCAAAGGATATGTTTGAGTTTTGTAAACAAAACATATCTCAAATCAAATATGTCATTGTGGTACAATCAAAGGTTGAAGAGCAAGCAGAATTTCTTGAAGAAACATTTAATTCCTACATTAGGACTTTGAACACTCAAGTTTATCACAGCCACATTCCTTTAAATATATGTATTATAGGCGCCCATGAAACTCCTCTTTCAGAACATTTCATCAATTGTAAAATCTCCAAACGAATATCCAAGACTTTGTTTCCTTTGGGTGTGTAAAGAATAACAGTAATGTTGCTTGCATATATCAAGGAAATTGGCGGCTTGGAATTATAAAAGACATTTCTATTTCTGAACAAGATTTTAAAATAAGTATCTTTCATCCTTCAGGACCAAGTGTACCAGTTTCAAAATTTGTAAAAATGACTGCATATGGGTAGAACTGAAAAATATTTTAAGGATCTTGTGTCCTTTGGATTTATCAACACCCACAGGACAAGTGCATAACATAAAGCCAGAAATGAGTGATGCAATTTCTGAACTTTTTATCCAAAAAGACGCTAAAATAAGGCGAATGGAACATGAATAAATTAAACCATAAGAGACAAAAAGTGAACCTTTCAAGAACTTGGATGATAGACTTTATATATATATATTAAAAAAAAAAGAAAAAAAAAAGTTTTCCTCGCCCATTCTTGGCGGAAACAGGCTTTGGGACGGGCAGAGCGCCATGTTCCCAAGCCTCTTTTTACATCACTTCTTAATGTGCCATGTCTAGAAACTTCCTGACAATGTGACACGTGTTTAGGATTGTGGCTTTTTGTATTTCAATGTAGGTGTTTGGGTCAATGTTGAGTATCTCCAAATTCGTCGCAAGCGTTTTTGGTACTATCCCTGTTGCTGAGATGACTAACGGGATGATGAGGATCTTTTCCATACCCCATATATCTCGTACTTCATGTCTGAGATCTTGGTACTTGGTGATTTTCGTTGTGTAGGTTGTCTGTATGTTATTGGTGTTGGGTACTGCTATGTCGATTAAGTACGTGGTCTTATTCGATTTATCGACGAGGGTTATGTCAGGACGGTTATGTGGGACTGTCTTGTCTGTTATGATTGCTCTATCCCAGTAAAGCTTGTGTGTTTCGTTCTCATGCACGGTCTCTGGCTCATATTTGTAGTACGGGCATTTTTCTGTCAGAAAGCCAGCATTCGCTGCCAATTTCTGGTGGACTATTTTCGCTACTTGATCGTGTCTATGTTTGTAGTCTGACTGCGCAAGGATCTTGCATCCTGCCATCACGTGTTGGATTGTCTCCGATGCCGCATGACAGTGTCTGCATTTGTCGCTTTCTATGTCTTTTCTCTGGATGAATTTCTGATTGTTCCTTGTTGCGATCACTTGGTCTTGGATGGCTAGCATGAATCCTTCTGTCTCTGGCTGGAGAGTGCCTTTGGCCAGCCAAGAATTTGATGCCTTTTTGTCAACGTGTGGTTGTTGCAGGTCATTGTAGTGCCTGCCATGTAATGGTTTTCCGGCCCAAGTTCTCAGTTTCTGTTCGTTGGCTGTTTCGAGGACACGCTCTTCGGTACTACACAGGTTTAGTGGCGTGTAATTTGCATCTGCTTGTATTATGGCTTGGATGAGTGGCGATCGGGGACTCTTCAACTGGAAGTATTGCCTCATGCTCTGGATCTGCTTGTCATGTAAGTCTTTGAGGTCCGCTTGTCCGCGTCCTCCTTCTTCCCGGGGTAGTGTTTGCCGTTCAATTGCCGTTGCAGGGTGTAGTTGTCCGGCTCTTCTCTGGATGGTTCTCATTTTCCGCTGGAGTTGTTCTAGTTCAGTGTTGGACCATTTGATGATCCCGAAGGAGTAGGTGAGCACTGGTACCGCATATGCGTTAATTGCTTGCGTGGTGTTCTTCCCGCTCAGTTTCGTCTTCACAATGCTTCTAAGTCTTTCTTGGAATGCTTGCGTGAGCTGGACTTTGACTTTCTTGTGCTCCTGCTGCCGTTTTTGCATTATCCCTAGGTATTTGTAGGTTTCGCCCTCGTCCAAGGTCTTCAGTAGTCTCCCGTCTTCGAGTTCGATGCCTGGTAAATCTTCTTTGCTATTCTTCTGTATTTTGCACTTATCGAGGCCGAATTCCATTCCTATGTCCTTGGAGAATGTCTCTGTTATACTGATGAGTTGTCGGAGTTGGGTGATTGTTGGCGCGTATAGCTTGATGTCATCTACGTACATGAGGTGGGAGACTTTATGTAGGTTTCTCTTGTCTTTCTTCAGCATGTATCCGTATTTACTTGTGTTCAGCATCCTTGACAAGGGGTTTAACGCCAAGCAGAACCACTGGGGGCTTAGTGCGTCTCCTTGAAAGATTCCGCGGCGGATGGGGATCTCGGCCGTTTCTATTTTACTGTCTGGCGTGTTTAGCTGTAACCGGGTTCTCCATTGTTTCATGCTGCTCTGTAGGAATCGGATGATTGAGGGATGCACTTTGTATATGCTGAGTATTTCAAGGAGCCACGAGTGCGGAACAGAGTCGAAAGCCTTCTTGTAGTCTATGTATGCGGTGTTGAGTTTTCGCTTTTGTTTTCTTGCTTGTTCCAGGATAACTGAGTCGATGGTAAGCTGCTCTTTACATCCCAGAGTCCCTTTCTGGCATCCCTTTTGTTCTTCCGTCATTAAGTTGTTGCTTTCGCTGTGCCGGCTTATTTTTTCAGAGATGCACCCCGTGAGTATCTTGTACAGGGTGTTAAGGCACGTAATGGGTCGGTATTTCGCTGGGTTACTGGTATCCTGGTCCTTCGGTAGGAGGTAAGTTATTCCCTTGCAGAGGAATTCAGGCATTTTGCTGGGGTCTTCAATTATCGCCGTAAGTTCCTTGGCTAATGGGCCATGGGCGCTGGTAAATTTCTTGTACCAGAAGTTGTGTATGCCGTCAATACCGGGTGCTTTCCAGTTGTGCGTACGTTGGATTACCTGCTGGAGTTCCTCTATCGTGATGCCCGTGTACTCCATCTCCTCTATTCCTCTCGTAGCCTCCATTTCTTGCTGAATCCAGGGGGCGCTTTTGTGCTGTACTTCATTGGACCATAGTGTCTTCCAGAAGGTCTCTATTTCTGCTGGCTTTGGGGCTTCGTACTTGTCTTTGTTCGCTGGGGTCTCTCGAAGCTTCCTGTAGAAGGCCTTCTGGTTTGCTTGGAATTGCATGTTCTGTTGTTTTTTGTTGGTATAGTCTTTGTATCTTCGGAGTCTTCTGGCGTATACACCCAGTTTTTGTTTGAGGGTATCCAGATATTCGCTGATGTGTTTATTGGGCTCTTCGTGTCTTGTATGAATCCTATTTCTCTTAAGGGCCATCTTCACTTTCCTCACTAATTTCTTACCCCTATTTCCCTGCATGTACTGGGTTATTCGCCCTATGCTGCTGCGGAGCTCTTCTATTCTTTTCTCCAGTCTCACTTGCCATGGTGGTTGGGCTTTGTTTCCTCTGTTACTTCGGCCTTCGTTCCTTACTTCGTACCCATTGGCGCGTGATGCCGCTACTGCTGCACAGTATATGGCGGTGTGTATTTCCTGTAGGGAGTTGTGGTTCTGTAGGTGTAGTGGTAGAGTATGTTCATTGAGGATCTTGGTTGCTTTGCAGAGTTTCCAAGATGCCGGTTGGCGTGGTATTCTTGGCCTTGTTGCGGCATCCGAGCCTTCATATTCCGCCAGGGCACATTGGAAACCTTCTTCCATTTTCTCCACGTCCCTCCTCTCTTCTTCTTCTATGCTTGGTTGGAGCGGTTCTCTTGCGCTACTAGCTGGTGCTTCAGGGTTGGCCACACTGGTTGAAGTGTTTGCCAGGTCATTGGCGACTTCATCTCTTAACCTTTGTAGTATGGGCTCTGCTAAGAGATTTCTGGTTATTATGTTCCTGCGTTGGGTTGTTATCCTTTCTATACTGATGTCCAGGTGTGGGTACTGTTGTGCGAATTTGGCGTGAAGTGTGGGTCTGTAATTTGTCATGTCTGTTTCCAGCTTTGTAATCGTATAGTAGGTGCGCATGATGTAGGTGTTCATATCTATTGTCCATGACATGCGCTGGCGTGGTCTTTCAGCCCTAGTGGTTGCACCTATACTAGGCTGCAAAGCACTTTGGGCTGTGTTGGTTCTAGTAGCCGTACAGTTGGAGGCGCCGCTACAACCGCCGACACCTCCAAGGAGAGACTGTTGCATATTTTTCGAACTGGCCCCTCTGCTTAAAGTCCGAACGCGGTTCTGATTTAAGAGCGAGACAACCGATGCTCCATTCATATTTTCATTATGGTTCATATCATCAGAGTCTGAGATAGCCTTTTTCACGTCGCTGGGTTACCGATAGTTATCCCAACGGCGTTCCGGATGCTGGCATGTCGTCAGCAGGCTACAAATCCGGTTTTAATGGCCCAATGGTATTTTTATTCATTATTAATACTTTCACCGATCAAGACATCGCGCCATGAGCGTAGTAACGCTTGTTATTTTTTTCCCCCATGCTGGGGATCGAACCCTTGGATCTAGCAAACCTCCTGGTTAGTAGGTTTGCGCTTATACCACTGGGCCATCTCGACACATATATATATATATACTTTTTTTTTGTTTGTGGTTTTACAGCTCAAGGACTACAATGGTCATGCTGCGCCGCGACCAACTGTTTTCCGAGGAATCCAAACCTCTGGACCTACAATTTTCCAAGGAATCCGAATCTCTTAAGCCCTAGGGAACTAAACCCTGGACTACAGTGAGCAACTCCCCCCCACAAATCCCCCAGACCATATCCTTGTCAAGGCAATCTTCCGACTTCTTCAATTTGAAGGTGACTGTATCTCATAGACTAATTCGAATAACAGAATGAAAGAAAAAAATGGAGGAATAATGGGACAGAGCCACCCCAGTTGATGGTAGTAATAAACAAACATTTGTAATATGCTTTGTCATAAACAAAAATTTTTGGAAAAAAAATATCGTCATGAATTTTTGGAGAAGAACGGTGATTTTTCAATCATATTATATTCACAGGAAAGTTTGTGTTAATCATGCAAGGACAGCTAAGGTTATGCTGTGTTTTCATAAAAGCAATAGTGAAAACTTATATACGAAGAAAAAAGGCATCACTGGTCAGTTATGACGTTTTGGTCCAAATAAAGCTGTCCTCAGTTTAACTCTGGCTTGGAACAATGCTCTTTTTCCTTTTAACAAAAAGCTCTAGCTTGAGATACATGTGGGTATTACAACAAACAACTTTCTGAAATAAAAGAAACAGTCCCGATAAAGAAGAATACCACCTTTGATAAACTTACATCAACTGTGGCGTTACCAGCTGAAGATTCACTTATTCCATTGATGATGTCGTTGAGAAGATCATGGCACGTTTTTGGAATGGAGTCCTCTTTAAATTTTTCGCTAAATGTAGGTGATAGAGGCAATAAAGGATCCAAATTTCCATGACTTTTTAGCTGAGAAACTTCTTGCAGAAGCATGCAATGTTTTTTTCCATCTCCTCCTTTTGCAACATTTTGCTTGTTTTTAGTGCATTCATGATTCTAAAATTAAAGAACAAATTGCAATGAATTTAAAACGGAAACATGGTTATGAAGATATAACAGCCATATTTATCTCATAACCCCAACCATGGTTCCATGACATCTATACTATTTAACGAATAAATAACCACGAAACCCATCGGTTCACCTACCTATCACTATTTTATACACAGCAATGCTTTACTGTAATATTACTGTAAGTAGTGATAATGCCATAAGCACTAATAATGCCACAAATACCATTGATGCCACAAGCAGTACTATCTCAACAGGTGGGCAAATTAGTACCCAAATAGGAACCCTAAATTAGCAAAGCATATATATTTTTATTTCGAAGTTCGGTAAAGTTAGAAATCAAGCAGTACATAATGAAAAACAGTCAAGACCTGTCAAAATGAAATAAATCACCACATTTTAAACACTAAGAATGTTGCGAGAAACCATGTATGGTATTAGGTCAAGAGTGCCCTTCTTTGCAAGCAATTAGTTCTATGATTCTATGAACACCTGCATGATGGCAGAGAACGTCAGAGGGGTAGGGGGACCACACAACTGTTTCTTGACTTTTCTCTCCCTCATTCGCCTAACCATCCATTATTCACCCATTTACTAAAAAAAAGCATTATAAATACAGGGAATTACGTTTTTGTCTACAGATCAAATTAATTAACACAGAAGTAATCTATGTAGATGGTAGCTTTATTAGTTACAAAAATTTGCGGCAAATTTTTAACAACTGGAACATAATAAATTGCTATTTAAACATAATATGGGAGTGTGCTTACAACTGATCTGCAGACATTATTACATTTCAAAAACCATTAACAAGCTTTCTCCGAACAGAGGTTATTTATTATCCTTGGGTTCATAGCACATGTAGGAGGAAGTCAAGAGAAGCACGCTTTCCACCTTGCAACATTGACCTAAACAATGCATTTTCCAAGGACTTCCCCCCTCTTATTAAGTAGTGAAATATCTGATCATCCATTGTTTGAACCCCTCATTGAAGCAGGGATCTGGTGATGTGACCTCGACAGAGAACAACCTAGCATGGAATAATTTTTGAGGGTGTCAGCTTAGTCCACTATGAAAACAACTACTTTCTTGTTTACCCTTGTGAGTCGACTGTAAAAAAAATGAAGCGTTCTTATCCAAGTGATGCAACAAAAAAGGATAAGGATAAAAGCCAGCAGATCTTTGTGACCAAGTCTATTTCATCGATCAGAGCAAAACTAATTTTAGAAATATGACTGGATTTCATAAACAAAAATTCTTAGCAAACAAATACCAAGTCATGAAAATTTTGATAAAAGTTAAAGCATATTATACTGTCATTAATGTTTATTTGCATTAATTGTAGAGGCCTCCATGGGCTAGGCCTAGGCCCATGCACCCAGTCCACTGCTTGTGTCTGACTGGGTTTATGGGCCGACTATTGAGCTACAGGACAGCCTATGGACCGAGCCCGGCTTAAAGAAACAGGTTCCATAAAGGTCTCTGGTTTACAGTTCCGATCTGCGCTGACTTGTTTCGAAAATATCTTAGCCTGCGCAAGCCTATGGAGTCAAACTTGAACCCTGTATAGGTCAAGAGTCGCTCGTTTCAGCGGCTAACCCTCCCAACTCCTACCCATGAGTCACGTTCTCCCCTCCCACTGCAATGCATGTATACAGTGAGGTGTTTCTGTGCTCTAAAGTCAGAAAAGGACAGCATGGGCCTAGAACCTAGGCTGGGCCAACTTTTGCTCTTTCAGACCAAGCCTAAAAAAACAGGCCTGTGCAGAGCTCTAATTAATAGTACAAGGACAGTTGAGGTCATGCTGCATTTTCATTAAAAAAATAGTCAACGCTAAGAAAAAACAATCTTTGATAAACTTACACCATGATTGGGCGAAATAATTAGTGTGTCAGAAGTTGAAAATTCACTTATTGCAGTGATAATGCCACTAAGAAGATCACGGCACACCTTTGGAATGGAGTCCTCCTCAAAACTTCCATCAAATGTAGATAATGCAGAGAATAAATGAGCAAAATTTTCGTGACTTCTCGGCTGAGAATTTTTTTCTATAAGCACGCCATTTCTTTGTCCATTGCCCTCTACAATATGTGGCTCATTTTTAACACAATCAAAGTCCTAAAATTTAAGAACAAATTACAATGAATTTAAAATGGAAACTCAGTTACAAAGCACATAACAGCTTTATCTATATCATACCCTCACGCAATGTTTTGCGACAACTATATAATTTATTAAATAAATAATTACAAAAGATATAGGTTGAATAATTTTAACCAGCCTAGCATTATTCCACGCAGACAGTGACGACTGACTAATATTACTAAAAGCATTAATAATGACTAAATACTAATAACGTAACAAGCAGTGCCATTATAGCAGGTGAGCCAAAGGAATTATTCTGTGTCTCAAATTGACAAAGTTTGTTTACGAATGTTATTTTTTATTTATTTTGAAAGTTTGACAGGTAAAATTAAGCTATGCAGATCAAAGAATAGTTAGAATGCATTGAAATTAAATAGGTGAACTTGAATTATAAAACAGACCTTTGACTCCACATTAAAGCAGGGATCTGGTTATGTGATGGATGTGGGCTTAGTCCATGGCAAAAACAACTACTTTCTTGTTTTCCCTTGTAATGTAAAAAATTAAGGTCTCTTACTCAAGTGATGCATCAAATAGGAAAAGGACAGACACACAGCAAAAAACAAGCTGTGAAGAACTTCGAGTGTATCACATTATTCTTTAAATTAAGCTGATATTAACAAATCCAATAAAGTGCTTTAAAATACAGTGAACTACCTTTACGATGCGGGAGCATGTGGAAAAATGGGAGTGCTTGCACCTCTTCAGAGTGCCAAAAAAAAAAAAAGGAAGAAAATTTTGACCATGGAAAGACATTCTACAGTGACGAAAAAGTGGACACTAATTCACCGGACTCTCCAAAACTACTAGATTTTAAAAAGTCCACTAGAATGTCAGAATAAGGATTTCGATTTTACCATATCCATACCCCTGCTGTTATTCAGCAAATGATAGAAAGGTGAAAAAAAAAATTGAATTATGATGCCTTTTGTAAGAAATCATGGAATAAAGAAACTGTTAACCATAAGTAGTAGTTTACCTTAAAACCATCTAGGTTACTGTTTTGTGGGCCAGTTGTGTTTTAAAACAAAAAGTTTATTTTCAGCATATGAATTATATATATATATATATATATATATATGGCCTGCAAAAGGGTTGCTGGTATCTAACTGGAAGGAGACCCACACGCTGAACGTATGTGACGATGTGTGGAACCGGCCAGGCCAGTAACCTAGTGTCCTACCCCGCCTTCAAGTGGTGCAGGCTGAGCTTTCTATTTATGTGGCAAATTAATATTTGCTACACGGATAGAAAGGCGGAAGGGGAGGGCTAATTCACCAACCCGTTTAGCCAGCGTGGTGAAATTATGGCTAATTCCTCCATTATGTTGACACACCAGAAACCATGGCCCCTAGTCTCCAGGTGCTGGAGTGCTCCTGATCAAGGCAGCGGTCAGTGTGGCATGAAAGCAGGGGGTGCTAAGAATCACTGGAATGGCCCAGGCTGCCGTTTGTTATTGACCTTGGCTACGTTTAATGGACGATCCCTTGCTTCTGAAGCAAAACTTCAGGAATTGGAAGAAGAACTTGACAAGATCAAATGGGACATTGTAGGACTCAGTGAAGTTAGAAGAAAAGGTGAAGAGTTGGTGGAACTTAAAAGTGGACATTTGTTTTATTATAGAGGAACGGAAACTGGAAGAACAAGTGGTGTTGGCTTCTTAATCAACAAAAGAATTAAAGACTGTCTTCTGGAAGTTGAAAGTACATCAGATCGAGCAGCGAGGCTTGTTGTTCAACTAACCCAGCGATACCAACTTCAGATAGTACAGGTATATGCACCAACATCAAGCCATACCGACGAGGAGGTTGAAGAATTCTATGAAGAAATCAAACAGCTACATACCAAGGGGAAACAACACATCAAGCTCATCATGGGAGATTTTAATGCAAGAATTGGACAACAGGAACAAGTTGGACTCAAGATGAACCTACAAAAAACTAAGATCATGTTCAATAATTTTGTAGAGGAAACAAAAATACAAGTTGACAACATTGAGCTAGAAATTGCTGATTCATATATTTACCTTGGCCAGCTGATTTCAATGGATGGCAACATTATGAAAGAACTCAACAGACGTATTAAACTTGGCTGGAGTGCATTTGGAAGAAACAGTTTTATCCTGAAGGGGAAATTGCCTTTGTGTCTAAAAAGAAAGGTCTTCAACCAGTGTGTATTGCCAGTCCTCTCTTATGGATCAGAGACATGGAGTCTAACAGTTGGAGCAATACGAAAGTTACAGACAACGCAAAGGAGCATGGAGAGGTGCATGCTTGGAATAACTAGGAGAGATCGAAAAAGAAACACTTGGGTGAGAGAGCAAACTAGAGTAGAGGACATCATTGTTAAAGTAAAAGGACTGAAATGGCGATGGACAACAGAAATTCTGAACTGGATTCCAAGAGACCACCGAAGACCTAGAAAACGTCCTCAAACTAGATGGGTGGATGAAATAAGAAAACAGGTTGGGGTGACGTGGAAACGAATGGCCCAGGATAGACTTGTGTGGAAAGCATTTGGAGAGACCTTCATCCAGCAGTGGATAGATAATGGTTGAATATGATGATGATGATGATATAACAACTAAAAATATTTATTAACTCAAATTCAAATTATGAAACGTGAAAACAGGTCTGAATATTGTGTTACATGTTAAATTATTTGTCCAGATGAAAAAAGTCAAACACATTTGAGTCTCACCTTAATAGGGTATTTCTGGTATAGTTCATTACTAGGAATAATCGCTGAAAAGAATAGTGTCTGCAGAACATTTTCAATGAGCAGAGGTCTGGCTTTAAAAGCTAAAAACCAAATGATTAGGTCTAAGCACAAATGGAAAGTATAAGGCATTTTAGAACAGCTAAGTAAGTTTGACTTTTCCTTGTTTTCCTCCTAAATTTTAGAAACATACTTCATTTTCATATACACAAACATTTGGAAAATATCAAATCGTGAATTTTTTGAGAAGTTCAAGCATATTATATCCTCAGCAAAATTTATCTGTGCTAATAATGACATGCGATATTTCCATAACAAGTAGGAAGTGACTGATGGCAAAATCTGGTCAATGGACCAATGTCGATTTTTTTACCGATCGTTCAATTTCATACCATCGCCGAATGAAAATATATCCATCCGCTGATTCGATGTTTTCAAATTTTATTAATTAGTAAATTTTTAAAGATTACATTATGTCTATGACATCGATATTTATGAAGGATATTTTCTCATAATTAACTTTTTTTTCACATATTCACAGGATTTCCTTTAGACTATTTTTTTCTCAACTTCTTCCATCGGACCCAACCTTGTTCAGGCTTTTAAAAGGTATACAAAAAAAAAAAAATCATATTCAGTATTTGCCGAAAGTATAAAATCCAATTTAGCGTTTAGTGTGTCATGCATCATATCAAATCCAAAAAAAATGAAATAACAACAATAATCCACAATTGTAGTTAACTGACAGATGAAAGAGGTGCAACAGCTACCAGAAAAATGAAGGCGGAAAATGGCACACTTCCTTAACGTACTATGAACTTCAAAAACTGAAACTATAATAATAAATTCCCTTCAGAGTACTCTGGAAACATATTCAGAATTCAATTTCATCACATGTAAGCAGTGGTGAAACTAGACAAAAAAAAAATTGGGGGCACAAATTCAAACGTAGGCAGAATATTAAAATCTGGTAATATTTGGGGAGCCATGGCCTCCTAGGCCCTAGCCTAGAACTGCCACAGCATGTAAGGCACACAAAAGTCGTTTTAAATAAACAAAAACTTGAAAGATAGAAACTACGCAGTAAGAATCACGAAGACGCAAGACAAAGAAAAGGCAAAATTCTATGCTCCTCATACGTCGAAAAGCGATGCCTGAAACTAAATTCGTCACTGCTTAGACAATTTTGGATCTATAGAATAATAGATCCCATGAATAGCAATCTTCTATTCCAGTAGGCCGTAGAGAAAAAGTTTAGGATGCAAAAGTGACATCATTCGATATGTTTACAAAAATGTAAAAGGTGTTTGCAGATAGAAGCTGAGAAATTTGTGGTGATTGTTGAAAATTGTGATCTATTTCCCCACTTCTTATCAAGGGGGAAAAATATAACATTGGCCGATGGCTAATACAATCAGCCAATTGGCTGATGATTTTCAGTTTTTCAATCAGCTGACAATGCCAATTTCCGAGAACATCAATAAATCGGCCCCAAATGATCAGCAAGCCGATCTATCGGTCAACCCCTAATAACAAGCAATCGTTGATAAACTTACATCAATGTGAGTAGACGAAACAATTGGGGTGTCATCAACAGTTGAAGATTTGCTTATTGCAGTGATGACATCGTGGAGAAGATCATGGCACACTTTTGGAATGGGATCCTCCTCAATATTTTCACCAAATGTAGATGATGCAGAGAATGAAGGATCAAAATTCCCATGACTTTTCGACTGAGTAACCTCTTCCAGAAACATTCTATGTTTTTTTCCATCCCCTCTTTCTGCAAAACCTTGTTCATTTTTTACAAATTCAGGGTTCTAAAATTAAAGAACAAATTATAGTAAATATAAAATGGAAGCCTAGTTATAAAGCACATAATACGTATCATAACTCAACATACTTATTTACACCAATTCTGCTCATTTAATAAATAAATAAGTATGAAACATATGGATTGAATGCTAATATACATAGCATTGTCCCACACGCTCTAACAGTTGGTTGGTTAGTTGGTTGCATTTTTATGGCACAAGGACAACACGGATTATTCTGCACCAGACAAAGTGAGACACTGGTGTGTCATCGTATAATATTGCCATAACCACTAATAATGCCAGAAGTTTGTGTGAGTTTTACGACAGCAAGGGCCATGTTGCAACAGGTCCTACGACTTCTCAGGGAATCTGAACACCTCAAAGACTAAGGTACCAACTCTCGCACTATGGTGAGCAATTAGTAAAAAAAAATTATTTTTTTAATCACAGTTCAAAGTTGAACTTGAGATAACGCCTTACCACTGCACTATCATAAATACTAATGGGATT
This sequence comes from Dysdera silvatica, assembly GCA_006491805.2. Lineage (NCBI taxonomy): Eukaryota > Metazoa > Arthropoda > Arachnida > Araneae > Dysderidae > Dysdera > Dysdera silvatica. Next base: position 57,194,912 of record QLNU02015359.1, on the reverse strand, counting down.
ATTATGATTACAGATACTAAACAAAATAGTAGACATTTGCTGAAGTTCACCAGAATGGGGGATTTACAAAAATTTGGCAGGCTGAATTTTAACTGTTTATTCATCTAATATTATCCCATATATGTTGTGTTATTGTATAATATTGTCACTACTTACTGATAATGCCATAAGTACTAATGGTACCATCAGCAATGCTATTTTCACAATAAGTACTAATGAAGCTATCAGCAGTGCCATTTTGTAGAGCAAGAAAAATGGGCTCCTGAACCAAACAGGGGCCTAATATTAATGAAGTTTATTTATTTATTTATGTTATTTTTTCGTTTTCAAATTTGGAAGTTAGAAATTAAGCAGTACATAATACAGAACAGTCAAAACGCATTAAAACCGAATAAGTAGTTTCATTGTTTGTTTGTGGTTTTATGGCTTAAAGTCTACAATGGTCATGATGACAATGGTCATGATGCAACAAGACCTAGAATTTTCCGAGGAATCCGAACCTCTTAATACCTAAAGAACCAAACCCTGGACTACAGTGAGCAGTGCAATCTTTATGAGATCTCTGAGTAAGTGTTCTTTATATCACTGGGAGTCGAACCCGAGTTAACGGCATACTAGGCGAACGGGTTGCCACATTGTGCCACAGTAGAGCAAAGTCACTTCAGTTTAAGCATTTCCGATATTCCAAAAACATGTATGACATTGTACCATAGGTGTGCTTTTTTTTTAACCAATCCATATTATGTTGAGCAAATTCACAGCAGGGGGGAAAGCTGCAAAATTATTTCCTATTTTTCTCTCCCTGGCTTGCTTGTCTGACCATTTGACTGTCTACTAAGAAAAGGTCTTACGAACGTAGGGAACTGCAGAGAATTATGTGTGTGCTGATAGGTCAAATAAACTATTGCATAAATAATCCACGTAAAATGTTGCATTATTAGTTTCATTAATTAGTTACACATTTAAAACAACCGAAACATAGATCATTATTTAAATATAATATGGGAGTATGCGCTTCGCACTGGCCCACAGACATCATTACATTCCAAAAATGTTCAACAAATTGTACTCCCTTGAATAGAGGTTTTCATCCTTAGATTCATACCACATGCATGAAGGAGTCAGGAGAAGTATGTTTCCCATCTTGCCATCAAGAAACCAAACAATGCATTTTCTAAAAACTTTCCCTACCAGTCAGTAGATAACTGTTTGATCGCCTGTTACTTAACCTCTAATTAAAACAGTTACTTAGTGAAATGAGAATGATAGTACAATCCAACACAAGAAAACTTCTCCAAGTAGTGCATCGAACAGGAAAAAGGCAATGCTGCAGGAAAATAAACTGTGAGCCATTAATATTTCAAGGAGCTGAAGTGTATTATGCTCTCAGAAAAATTTATGTTAGTAATGCAAGGATTGCTATGACTATGCTGCGTTTTCATAAAAGCAGTAGTTCCCGAAAAAAGAATCTTTGATAAACTTACACCATTGGGAGTGAATGAAATGATTGGAATGTCAGGAGTTGTAGATTTACTTATTGCAGTGATAATGCCATCGAGAACATCATGGCAACCCTTTAGAACAGAGCTCTCTTCAAAATTTTTACTAAATGTAGGTAATGCAGGGGGCAAAGGAACAAAATTTCCATGACTTTTCGGCTGAAAAACTTCTTCTAGAAGCATATTACGTCTTTCTCCATCCTCTCTTGCAATACATTGCTCATTTTTAACACATGCAAGGCCCTAAAATTAAGGAACAGATTGCAATAGATTTAAAATGGAAACACAGTGATAAAGAACAGAATAGCTTTAGCTGCACCATAACGATAGCCATATTTTCATGACAACTATATTGTTTTTACAAATAAATAACTGCAGAACATTTAAGTTAAAAAGTTGCTGAGCTACCTAACTTTATTCCATACACATGGTAATGTGTAATAATTAATTCCTAGTAAATAGCTAATTCTTTGTACATTTAAAAAAAATTGGGAGTGTATTTCTTTAGATAATATTAAATATTAATACCGTGTCTTGTCTCTCCCTTGGGTGACCTTTTCCTCAGTCTGTCCCCCTCCACTTCCTAGTGGAATCTTCGGAAACCAGACGCAGATGAAAGTTTTGGTCCAGACATTTCAGCAGAACAGCATCACATGTGCAAATGAGATTTTCTAACACAATTTTATATTTATAGAGGAGCCATACTTCTGCGTGTGTATTCATTTCTCAAATAATAAAACAAGATAGTGAAACAATATACAGTAGGACTTACATATAACAAGAAGTTTGGAACCAATGAAAATGTTCGCTATATCTGGTTGTCGCTTAATCTGTTTGGAATTTAAAATTTAAAATTTTGAAAAAAAGCCTGCATATGTAACACAAGTGCACATAATATGCACATAATAACATTCGGTTTCGAATTTACTTGAAATTTGATGAACAATATATTGCATAAACCAGTGACAAATTCAGGAAATTGAAACCCTTGGGCACAGACCATATAGTTGCCCCCTTTTTCCCTTGCAAAAGCAGAAAGGAATACTTTTGAGAAAAAATATGAATTTCGTACACTTAACTTTTTATAAGTGAAAGTAACTTTTCCCATAATTATTTAAATGAATACTTTAATTTCATATAGTACTTAATAATTTATTTCAGCCCCTCAGCAGCTGCCCCCAGGCATGTGACTTGTGTGCCTACTTCGAAATGCACCACTAGAATTTTAGTGCATGAAAGAATGATGTGTGAAATGTGTTAAAAGAATGAGCATTGATAGACGCATATGTCAACTACGAAAAACTTTAAGTGACTGGGCACATTCTTGCACATGTTAGGCTGTGGGGATTCACATGAATATTTACAGATCTCTACTGAACGTTGCCTAATGATATTTCGTGTCTAGACAGGACAAATTGTTTATATGATCATAAAAGTTGTTCTGTGTATAGACACCTTTCTGTCCATTTTTAATGCTGAGAAATCTCACAAAATTTTTACGGGATAAGTAGACCAACATATTCTATCCCATATCAAGTTCTTTGGCCATTTTCCCTCTTTCAATACAGATACAGCAAAAGTTATATTCACTAGAAGTGAATTAATACATTGTATTTTAACATTGGATCAAACAAAACTCATATTTTCCCCCACTAAATCCAGAAACTTACTACAACTGGGTTCATTATAAGTGGGTCATACTGCATATTTATATGGAACAGAACACAAGCAGTGCATGAAACGACATCTGAAGTTGCGATAGAAAAAAATGGTTGTTCAGAGAGATTATTTCAAAAACCACTCCTTAGGATTACCATCAATTTTTTAATTTAGGTTGGTTAATTGTACTTTTATGATGCAAGGAATGTAAGCATCATTGTCGGCCAAACAAGATGAAACGGTACATGCAGTTTTAAGATGAAAAAGAAATTAAAACTATAACTGTAGAAAATGTATTAAAAGTACATTGAAAAGAAGAGAAGTAATGAAATCAGTTGAGACTGGAAAAGCCAATATTACACAAAAAATGAAAACTTATTTCATGATTAAAAGAATCACCTAAAATGTCATGAAGGTTAAAAGCTAAAATGAACGTTGTTGGTTAAAATTCGTGAAATTTTTTTTTATTTTAAATCTTTTTGGAGTTGTTCTGCTTTTAATATTAATCAAATGAATGAAATTATTTATTAAATCACTGCTGCCACCCATGTTTGCATTATTCTGTTTGTTTTACCGACTTCCTTATTAAAAGAACCTGGTACAAAACCCAATGAAACCTCAAAGTTGAAAATTTTTATACACAAATATCAAGTCACATATTTTTGGAGAAAAATTAAAGTACAATATACTGTCGTTAAAGTTTATGTTAATTATACAAGGATAGTTGAGATCATGTATTTTCATAAAAACAATAATCCTTGTAAAGAAAAGACAATCTTTGATATACTTACAGCATCATGAGTGGATGAAAAAATCGGTGTATAAGAAGTCGAAGATGCACTTATTGAAGTAACAATGCAATCAAGAAGATCATGGCACACCTTTGGAATAGAGTCTTCTTGAAAAGTTTCACTAAATGTAGGTAATGCAGAGAATGAAGGGTGAAAATTTTCATGACATTTTGGACAAGCAACTTCTTTCAGAAGTGTACTAAAACCTTTTCCATCTTTTCCTCCTTTTGCAATACATAGTTCGCTTTTAACAGATTCAAGGTCCTAAAATTTAAAAACAAATTGCAATGAATTTGAAATGGAAACCTAGTTATAAAGCATGTAATAGCTATATTTATATCATAACAGCACTCAATGTTTCGCAACTATACAATTTAGTAAATAACTAAAAAATATATAGGTTGAAAAAGTAGTAATCCCCTGAAAAGGAAAAAGCAATCTTTGATAAACTTACGACATTGTGAGTGGATGAAATAATTGGGGCGTCAGCAGTTGAAGATTTACTTATTACACTGATGTTGTCATCGAGACGATCATGGCACACTTTTGGAATAGAGTCCTGTTCAAAATTTTTACCAAATGTAAAAGGTGGAAGAGAGAAAGGGTCAGAATTTCCTTGACTTTTTGCCTGAGAAAATTTTTCCAGAAGCTTATTATGTCCTTTTTCACCTTCTCCTTTTGTGATACATTGTTCGTTTTTAACATTTTCAGGGTTCTACAAATAAAGAATATATTGCAATAAAAATAGAAACTCGGTTATAAAGCATATTTATTTACAACATAACCTAACCCAGTTCTTTTTGCCAATTATACTATTTAATAAATATCTATGAAAGATATAGGTTGAATAAGTTTCTACCCATTTAACATTATCACACACAAGGTGATTGATCGTTTCACTGAAACCTTGTACAAGTACTATTGAGATTACAATCAGTGCCATTTTAATGTGTGGCTCAATTTGGCCTGGACCTGTAACCAAAATATTGTGGCCCTGAATTGACAAATTTTAAGTATGTTGTTTTGTTTCATTTCAAAGTTTGAAGGTTAAAAATTAAGCAGTAGGTAACATAGAATATTCAAGACCCATTATAGATATATTAATGGAAGAAGGACATCCAAGATCATGTCATTATAGCATTTAACTATTAGGTCTACCGGGAAGTTCTATCTGATAATGCTATTTCAAGTTTCAACACACATACACATGTTCATTTGAGACACACATGGCTGTCTCTCTTCATCATTGCATTTGTGCACATCTGCACTTCTAAATTAACTGAAACAAAAGTGTCTTATTTCATTATCAAGTGAGACGTGACCCTGTAAACATGGCTACCAATAATGTTCATTTGCGACACCGTATTTTGTATGAATTCCAACAAGGCAGAAATGTTACAGAAGCGTACCAAAATTTAGTGAAAGTTCTTGATGGAGATGCAGTTTCGGATAAATCATGCAAGAAATGGTTAAAAAATTTTGAAGCAGGTGAATTCAACCTTAATGATAAGCCCCGCTTTGAGTGGCCATCTTTTATCAATGACGATATTGTCAAGACCATGATAGCGCAAGATCCTTTTTCGACAACATCGGAGATTACAGAAAAGCTTAACTCAGCTCAACAAACAATTTCGGATCATATTCGGAAACTCTAGGATTGGTCTATAAATATTCCAGATGGGTGCCTCATGAGGTAAGTGAGAAAAATTTACATGATCGAGTCGCCATATGCACATCTCTGCCTGCTCGGAACAAAAACAAACCCTTCTTGGACCAGATGATAACTGGTGATGAAAAGTGGATTAACTAAGAAAACATCATCGGGAAAAAAAAAGCATA
>QLNU02015359.1:57172719-57189024 GCA_006491805.2 Dysdera silvatica | reverse complement strand
TTTCGAATACAGTAAATTATATATACAGTAGAACCCGCCTAAAGTGACCACCTTTGGGACTGGATTGCAATGGTCACCATAGACAGGTGGTCGCTATACACAACAGATTATGATATATAGGCATGATTAAGTCGCTACCAGATCTCTCTTATAAGAAGTGGGCACTTCATTCAGGTGGTCACTTTACTAGGTTCTACTGTATACACACATAGAGGGTGTCCCTGAATTCATGGTCAACATGTTCGGGGGTTGTAGGGGACATCAAATAAACCATATTGGCTGAAATCCCCATGTCCACAACGGCCCTGATTTGGCTGCAGAATGAAACTATTATTTACATCCACCTCATTACTACGTAGGCATTTATATGCACAAAAATTTTTTTTTGATACATGATTTAAGTGATTGCCCCAATAATGCAACAGAAACAAAAAAAGATTGGAAATTCCTTTTCCTGTTTCTGAGCAGTGTTGCCATTTAGTCATCAAAGGTATGGAAAATGATTCTTTTACCATACTGGGGGCAGTTGGGGATTGTCAAGCATGTGAAGGAGAACAAAAGAAACAACTTTGGTCCAGTGAAACAATGTCCGAAAATGAGCCGTTCTGGAACTATAGGGCTGTTATTATTTACGTCCACATTAGTTAATCATGTAACAAAATTTGCCATTCCGGTCTAGAACCATATTGCAGAAGATTCCACCGCTTACTACGGTCCTAAACAATTTCCCATGGCCAAATTAATGCAATTCGAGAATTTATGACCCAAACGTGAGAGGGTGCTAGCAGGGCTTAAAATAAAAATTTTTACGAACCGAAACACCATCCCGGTTTGCTCCAGACATTTTGAGCCCTGGATGGTACAGCATCCAACAATGCTACATATCCATAAAGAAATTACGCGCTTAGCAACACAGTGAGGAGTCGTAAATGAAGGAAAGACACAGAGGTTTCCAGAGTGACATTTATTGTGCATAATTACAACAAATACTGAAACATGCATCCACCAACACTGACACACACTCAGCACAACTGTGGAGTAACGATTGTTGTAATTTCTTGTAAACACCGGGCTGATCGCACGCATTGCCGGCTGTGGAGGTCACTCAAGTTACTAGATTCTCTGTGGATAGCACAGGCATCTCATACACGATACTTTTCAAATATCCTCACAGAAAAAATCGAGACAAGAAGGATCAGGTGATCTGGGATGCCACGGGGTAGGGCACCCGCCCCAATCCACCGGTTCCCAAATGTGGCATTCAGATGCTAACGCACGTCTCTGCTAAAATGGGCAGGTTCCCCATCATACCGGAACCACATACGGGCATAGATGGTGAGAGGAATCTTCTCCAGCAATTCGGGTAATACCTGTTGCAGAAAAATACTATGGGCTCGCCCATCCAAATGGTCCGACAGTAGGTAAGGCCCAATTAAGTAGTCATGCATGATCCCCACTCACATATGGATGCTAAATCGTTGCTGGTTTGACTTTGAATGTGCACCTCGTATATTCTGGGGCACCCATAAATGTGCATTATGCACATTCACTATACCTTCACGTGAGAATGTTGATTCATCCATAAAGACCACCAGAGTGGGGAAATTGACATTTACGGCACTTTGCTGTAGGAACCACCGCATGAAATCTAAGCACAAGGAATAATCAGCAACTTTTGATGCCTGCACTGGCTACAAATGATAAGAGTGTAAGTTTTGCTTCAAGCAATACTTGCCAGACACTATTCCGCTATACACCCATGCTCTGAATGACCGATTGCGTGCTTGTTCCTGGGTTCTCTGTCACCATATGCACCACGTTATCACCAATAGCTGGTATTCTGACCACCCTTTGTCATCCAGAATCCCATCAGCTGATGTGGAAGGTGACTATCTTACATAGCTGGTGGTGTAGCCTCACAATTATTTTGTGGTCGAGCACACGAGGCATAGGATATCACTCAAGGTACAACCTTTGCACCTGTTCACCATTGCATTCAGCTATGCCGTACATCAGGTGCATATCTGTTTTTTCTGCATTTATAAACTGTTCCATCCCATGTACGATCGATCGACACCGTAAATATTGTGATATGGTTGAACCACTGCTTTTAAATCCTGCCATGTTGTGTGCACCCCCTTATTGACACGGCTGCATTTCTGAGCATGTAATTCCTTTATGGATACATTGTACTATTGTTGGATACTGTATGTACTACCATCCAGGGATCGAATTGTACTGGAGCAAACCGGGACGCTGTTTCAGTTCGTGAAAATTTTCATTTTAAGCCCTGCTAGCATCCTCTCACGTTTGGATCATAAATTCTCGAATTGACCATGGGGAGTTGTTTTGGAGCGTAGTTAAGTGGTGGAATCTTCTCCAATATGGTTCTAGGCTGGAACGGCAAATTTTGTTACATGATTAACTAATGTGGATGCAAATAATAGCATCCCTACATTTCCAGAATGGCTCATTTTTGGACATAGGTTCACTAGACCGAAGTTGTTTCTTTTGATCTCTTTCACCTATTACACATGCTTAACACTTCCCAGCAAATCCTAATTGCCTCCAGTATGGTAAAACAATCGTTTTCCATACCTTTTGATGACTAAATTGCAACACTACTCAGAACCATGAAAGGGAGTTCCAGATTTTTTTTTGTTTCTGCTGCATTATTTGGGCAATCGCTTAAATCATGTGTCAAAAAAAATTTTTTTTGTGCATGTAATTGCCTACGTAGTAACGATGTGGATGTAAACAATAGTTTCACTCTGCAGCCAAATTCGGGCCTTTGCTTACATTGGGATTTTAGCCAATACGGTTTATTTGATGTCCCTTCCAACCCCTTAACGTGTTAGCCATGAATTCAGGGACACCCTGTATACACACAGTAGAACCTGGTGAAGTAACCATTTTTTATAGGAAAGATCTGGTAGGTACTTAGTCATGTCTATGCTGAAGTCTGTTGTGTATAGAGACCACTTATCTATGGTGATCATTGCAATCCAGTCCCAAGGTGGTCACTTTAGGCAGGTTCTACTGTATATATAATTTACTGTATTCGAAAAGCACTTCTGCTCAATCAAAATATAGTAGAACCAGCCAATTTGGTTTATTTGATATCCCCTACAATCCCTTAACGTTTTGGCCATGAATTCAGGGACACCCTGTATATACATGTTAATATTAAATTACAATTTATAAAATCATGCATCTGAAATTATGGTAGTTTTGTTATTGTTTTTGGTTAAACAGCGCTTGGTTTTAATCATAGTCATAGTCTGGCGGGGGCAAGGGGCACTTGCCCCCTCCCAGTTTTTTTAGAAAAGAGGCAAAATCACTCTTCTTTCCATAAAATTTTGAGTTTTTGTTTTTTTGCCTCTCCAGTTTACACTATATTTAGCCCCCAAATTACACCTATGGTTTTAACTACTGAAAAGTTAAAAGTAATAAAAGTGCTTAAAGAATAATCTTCAAAAAGATAGCCCATCTTTTGGTTCGAACTTCTCCACATGGTTAATTTTGTCTGAGTGTGGTTCCTTGGGTAGGACATTGGTTTTTGATAAACGTATTTTGATTCAGGGAGATATGCTTAGTCAAATAATCACATCCCTAGCTACCTGTGGTGTGTATTAAACTTGGTGGATAATCACTTCTGACACCTACACTATGAGCTCAAAGTAAAGTTTATTTTTTATATAGCAGAAAAGGAACGATTACCCTGACCCAGTGTCAAACTGGGGACCCTCCACTAGATCTGGAGTGCCGTAACTGCTTGGCCACGAGGGCAAAAACGACGCCCCTTTTCTTCGTATTAAAGGAGTATTATAAAATATTATCGCACTTCGCAGGGTTAACATAATTGCTAGACTGGTCAACAAATAAAGCCACTGGGGTGTGTTTTTTAGAATTTTTCATGGGGAAATTAGATATGCATAATCAAATATAATAAACAAATAATGTTACATTATAATATAACATTGCTACAAATGCATACCTTCATGTGAAATTGTGAAATAGTAATGTTTAAATTTGTAAAATGTACAATGCATTGGAAAAAATTATCATCATCATTATTATATAAAATAAAAATATGGTTTTCATATGAAAAATTCCCATGAAAATTCTAAAACTGTCCCAGTGACTTTATGTGTTGACCAATTGTAATCAACTCCTGCAAAGTGATAATATCCTATTACATGTGTTAAACTTACGTCCTGTTTGTGTGATATTATTACCCTTCACAGGGATTGCCAATGTGATCAACAGACAAAAGCCACATAGGGGTGATTTTTTTTTTTTTTTGGTGAGTTTTAGTGGTGGAATTTATTATACAATAATTTTCGATATCCATGAATAAATAACCTCAAAATAGAGCTTTTTTTTTTGTTAGGATGAAAAAAGACTCCGAAAACACAAAAAAACTCGCCCCGGTGGCTTTGTGTGTTGACCATTATTTGGCAATTGTGTTATCCCTGAGAAGGGTAATAATATCTTACATCCTTATATACGGAGAAAGAGAGCGTTGTTCCTGTCCTTGTTTGTCTAATGGTCAAGACATTACAGGCTCAATGGAGGGACCCTGGTTTGAATCCCGGATGAGGACAGCATCTCTTTTTCTCCTAAACAAAGAAAGAAAAAGCTATAATTTTAGCTTATTCCTATGTGGGTGTCAAAAATTATTATATTAGTCCTGTTTAAATGTATTCTTCTTCAAAGACCGCATTTAGTGCTGTTTATCATATTTTAGGTAATTGGGTGTTAGTGTTCCATCTAGAAAAAAATTAGGGCAGGGTGCAAAGCCTGACAGAAGGCTATTTTTTTTTGTGTGTGGAGTACTCTAAAGACATGGATACTTATGATAAACATCCACAGTTTCGTCAGCTTTACTGATACTAACTTTTTCAAATGTCTTAATTGGTTTAGTTCCTATTGATGCTTTCTATAAATTTTTTAGTTTTTGTTTGCAGGTAAGCATTTTGTTTCTGAGTTAAGTATATGTGAAAGGCAAGAGAAAAGTGCACGTGATCGCCATCTAACGACAGTGTTGCCAGTTGGCAAGATTAAAAAAATCCCAATTTCATAAAAAATCATAAATTAATATAACTATAATTTAGTTAAACATTATCCTATACTATATGACAAGTAAGAGTAATAAAATAGGGATGTAAAACATGCTTAATTTAGTGCTTAAAGACAAACAAATTGATTTTAACAAAAATTTGATCTCAAAAATAGGTGGAACCGCTAACGTTTGTCGGAGTAGTCCATGGTTGAAAGTCTGCAAACCTGGGAACAGTGCTTTGTTTACAAATATTCGTCTGCAATCTGGTTTTGCCAAAACCATCAGTGTTATTACGGAAATGAAATGCTGGACTACAAAATTTTTATAAACCAATAAATTTCGTCACGCGTTTTGGATTCTAACGTGAGAATTTAAATCATCATCGGGGAAGGATGGTGATGGGTTATTTTTCCAGGGCTAGAAGGGACATTTGGGCACAAGGACGGTCAAGTTGAAGGGCAGGGCATTGCGCTTGTTCACTTTAGATCACACAGTAGGGTGTTACGTTTTAATAGGTGACAGCAATTATAAGTCTGTTGAAACAATTTAATTCTTTTTTATTAAAATTTTTTAACTGCCAGTAGGTAACATTCTAAATCCGCAAACTACTTATTATTCTTAAGAAAAAATGTTGATCAAACGAACCCTTCTAAGGTTGCAGTATTTAAATGTTTTGTGGCCACGAGAAAGTGGCTATAACTTAAATGAAGTGGCTCTAATGAAGATGGCCCTGCTAGTCAGTGGCGACTAATCAAATACCTGAGTTTTAAGCTTTGTTTCTTATTCGTGATTTTGTTAAAATGTAGAACTTTCTAGCTGACCATAAAGATCTGAAGGTTTGTGATATGTTCTGACGGTGGACTCATTCACACATGATTTCCAATCTGCCACATATCTGATCTATTTTGTCGTTGATGAAGGATATTTTCACGTACCTGAAGTCCTGACTTTCGTTTTGTCCTTTTTTTTAGAAATACAGATGATGCCAGATTTTATGTTGTCCTTTATATGCATATTGTTAATTATATACTACAAAGTAGCTAAATGTATGTACGCTCAACAGAGCAGTATCCATGAAGAGCTGGGTTTTCTCGTAAATTTATTGCCATCGAGTTCTGGGAAATGTAATGCTTCTAGGTGCATACTGAAATGCTTATTACAGTATTTGCACAGCTTAAGTAGGGAACTTTGTCTAGTAAATAGTTTTCTTAGAAACATGAATATATATTTTGTTCTTACCAGAGTTTAAGCTGCATTTTTATTTTTCTTTAGTATTTTAGCAGAAATAAATTTTAGCATTTTTAAATTTCTTTTAGTTCTCTTTTTCTACTGTAAATACTGAAAATTTTCTACTTCAGGAGAGTTCCGAACAAAATGACATAATGAAATTTTAGAACTACAAATAACACTTTTTATTTTGTATGAAATAATCCAATTAATTAGCTATATTTTTGTACAATTCTGATTGGCTTTGCTACACACCACAATTTGTAGAAATTTTCAAAATCGAATTGATTTCAATTCACCTGTTCATGATGTGTGCAGAAGGACTTCAAGATCATCGTATGGCAGCCACGGCCGCGGACATAAAACTGTGAAAATTTTTAATTTTCAGGGCTTTCGCTTTTTAGCGAAAGTGGTATTAAATTTTTTCGGAAAATGCAATATCCTTTCATAAAATGCGAAAAAAAACTTACGCAGCTTAAACTCTAGTTCTTACTGTTTAGAACAACCATGCATATGGTGTGTGTAAACTTACTATTATGAGCAAGGTTTAATAAATATGCATATGTATAAATATATAATAAATTTATATATAATATACATTGTATATCCTTATCTTTTGTCTTTCTATATATATATTATATATAAAAGTAAACTTTTTCAAAATTTAATTTTGATTAGTATTATTCTAAATTCGTTATAATTCCTTTTCAGGATCATGAATGCTGAAGAACAATTTTTCATTTTGAAACACAAAGCTAGAAGAAGCAGAATTCTACTTCCTCCCAATATTCGAAAGCCCATGCATCATGAAAGATTAGTTCTCACATTCGCTCCTTTTACTACATCCTTTGGTTTTAAAAGGACTACAAAACCATGCAAATATCTTCCTGAACATTTTCATTTCCATTCCCTGAATAAAGTTGGTGTTGTACTCAAATTAAACGAAGAACAAAATGAAAATTCTATTAACAGTTTTTCCATTGTGGAAACTAGGGCAGTATTAAAAAATGTAAGACATAGTATGCCTTGATACAATTATAATGTCTTGATATATTATCACAGCTTAATTTGTATTGTGGCCTTGCTGTGGTACAGTGGTAATATATTCACCTAGCGCACTGTTATCCCAGATTTTTACGGATTAGTCCAGGAGTTGGTTCCCTAGGAATTGGCATATACAACGGGGTGTTGATGGGGGTTGTAACCCCCCATTGCAATGAAATTTTGTATATTTAACATAGGAATATGCGAGTTGTAGCTCTGTAACCCCCTCCCATCTTGGACGTCCCACCATATACACAGCATTCTCTTATTCAGGCTCAACCTCGGGTTGATGGTGGAGGGGGAAAGTTGTCCGGGCTCACAATATGCTTTTTTTTTCCCGATGATGTTTTCATAGGTAATCCACTTTTCATTACCAGTTATCATCCGGTCCAAGAATGGTTTGTTTTTGTTCCAAGCAAGCAGAGATGTGCATATGACTCGATCATGCACATTTTTCTCACTTAACTCATGAGGCACCCATCTAGAATATTTATAGACCAATCCTAGTTTCCAAATATGGTCTGAAATGGTTTGTTGGGCTGAGTTAAGCTTTTCTGCAATCTCTTATGTTGTCAAAAAAATTTCTTACGCTATCATGGTCTTAACAATATCGTCATTGATAAAAGATGGCCACCCAAAGCGGGGCTTATCATTAAGGTTGAAATCACCTGCTTCAAAATTTTTTTAACCATCTCTTGCATGATTTATCCAAAACTGCATCTCCATCAAGAACTTTCACTAAATTTTGGCATGCTTCTGTAGCATTTCTGCCTTGTTGGAATTCATACAAAATACAGTGTCGCAAATGAACATTATTGGTAGCCATGTTTACAGGGTCACATCTCACTTGATAATGAAATAAGACACTTTTGTTTCAGTTAATTTAGAAGTGCAGATGTGCACAAATGCAATGATGAAGAGAGACAGCCATGTGTGTCTCAAATGAACATGTGTATGTGTGTTGAAACTTGAAATAGCATTATCAGATAGAACTTCCCGGTAGACCTAATAGTTAAATGCTATAATGACATGATCTTGGACGTCCTTCTTCCATTAATATATCTATAATGGGTCTTGAATATTCTATGTTACCTACTGCTTAATTTTTAACCTTCAAACTTTGAAATGAAACAAAACAACATACTTAAAATTTGTCAATTCAGGGCCACAATATTTTGGTTACAGGTCCAGGCCAAATTGAGCCACACATTAAAATGGCACTGATTGTAATCTCAATAGTACTTGTACAAGGTTTCAGTGAAACGATCAATCACCTTGTGTGTGATAATGTTAAATGGGTAGAAACTTATTCAACCTATATCTTTCATAGATATTTATTAAATAGTATAATTGGCAAAAAGAACTGGGTTAGGTTATGTTGTAAATAAATATGCTTTATAACCGAGTTTCTATTTTTATTGCAATATATTCTTTATTTGTAGAACCCTGAAAATGTTAAAAACGAACAATGTATCACAAAAGGAGAAGGTGAAAAAGGACATAATAAGCTTCTGGAAAAATTTTCTCAGGCAAAAAGTCAAGGAAATTCTGACCCTTTCTCTCTTCCACCTTTTACATTTGGTAAAAATTTTGAACAGGACTCTATTCCAAAAGTGTGCCATGATCGTCTCGATGACAACATCAGTGTAATAAGTAAATCTTCAACTGCTGACGCCCCAATTATTTCATCCACTCACAATGTCGTAAGTTTATCAAAGATTGCTTTTTCCTTTTCAGGGGATTACTACTTTTTCAACCTATATATTTTTTAGTTATTTACTAAATTGTATAGTTGTGAAACATTGAGTGCTGTTATGATATAAATATAGCTATTACATGCTTTATAACTAGATTTCCATTTCAAATTCATTGCAATTTGTTTTTAAATTTTAGGACCTTGAATCTGTTAAAAGCAAACTATGTATTGTAAAAGGAGGAAAAGATGGAAAAGGTTTTAGTACACTTCTGAAAGAAGTTGCTTGTCCAAAAAGTCATGAAAATTTTCACCCTTCATTCTCTGCATTACCTACATTTAGTGAAACTTTTCAAGAAGACTCTATTCCAAAGGTGTGCCATGATCTTCTTGATTGCATTGTTACTTCAATAAGTGCATCTTCGACTTCTTATACACCGATTTTTTCATCCACTCATGATGCTGTAAGTATATCAAAGATTGTCTTTTCTTTACAAGGATTATTGTTTTTATGAAAATACATGATCTCAACTATCCTTGTATAATTAACATAAACTTTAACGACAGTATATTGTACTTTAATTTTTCTCCAAAAATATGTGACTTGATATTTGTGTATAAAAATTTTCAACTTTGAGGTTTCATTGGGTTTTGTACCAGGTTCTTTTAATAAGGAAGTCGGTAAAACAAACAGAATAATGCAAACATGGGTGGCAGCAGTGATTTAATAAATAATTTCATTCATTTGATTAATATTAAAAGCAGAACAACTCCAAAAAGATTTAAAATAAAAAAAAATTTCACGAATTTTAACCAACAACGTTCATTTTAGCTTTTAACCTTCATGACATTTTAGGTGATTCTTTTAATCATGAAATAAGTTTTCATTTTTTGTGTAATATTGGCTTTTCCAGTCTCAACTGATTTCATTACTTCTCTTCTTTTCAATGTACTTTTAATACATTTTCTACAGTTATAGTTTTAATTTCTTTTTCATCTTAAAACTGCATGTACCGTTTCATCTTGTTTGGCCGACAATGATGCTTACATTCCTTGCATCATAAAAGTACAATTAACCAACCTAAATTAAAAAATTGATGGTAATCCTAAGGAGTGGTTTCTGAAATAATCTCTCTGAACAGCCATTTTTTTCTATCGCAACTTCAGATGTCATTTCATGCACTGCTTGTGTTCTGTTCCATTTAAATATGCAGTATGACCCACTTATAATGAACCCAGATGTAGTAAGTTTCTGGATTTAGTGGGGGAAAATATGAGTTTTGTTTGATCCAATGTTAAAATACAATATATTAATTCACTTCTAGTGAACGTAACTTTTGCTGTATCTGTATTGAAAGAGGGAAAATGGCCAATGAACTTGATATGGGATAGAATATGTTGGTCTACTTATCGCGTAAAAATTTTGTGAGATTTCTCAGCATTAAAAATGGACAGAAAAGTGTCTCATACACAGAACAACTTTTATGGTCGTATAAACAATTTGTCCTGTCTACACACAGAATATCATTAGGCAACGTTCAGTAGAGATCTGTAAATATTCATGTGAATCCCCACAGCCTAACATGTGCAAGAATGTGCCCAGTCGCTTAAAGTTTTTTGTAGTTGACATATTCGTCTATCAATGCTCATTCTTTTAACACATTTCACACATCATTCTTTCATGCACTAAAATTCAAGTGGTGCATTTCGAAGTAGGCACACAAGTCACATGCCTAGGGGCAGCTGCTGAGGGGCTGAAATAAATTATTAGATACTATATGAAATTAAAGTATTCATTTAAATAATTATGGGAAAAGTTACTTTCACTTATAAAAAGTTAAGTGTACGAAATTCATATTTTTTCTCAAAAGTATTCCTTTCTGCTTTTGCAAGGGAAAAAGGGGGCAACTATATGGTCTGTGCCCAAGGGTTTCAATTTCCTGAATTTGTCACTGGTTTATGCAATATATTGTTCATCAAATTTCAAGTAAATTCGAAACCGAATGTTATTATGTGCATATTATGTGCACTTGTGTTACATATGCAGGCTTTTTTTCAAAGTTTGAAAGTTTAAATTCCAAACAGATTAAGCGACAACCAGATATAGCAAACATTTTCATTGGTTCCAAACTTCTTGTTATATGTAAGTCCTACTGTATATTGTTTCACTATCTTGTTTTATTATTTGAGAAATGAATACACACGCAGAAGTATGGCTCCTCTATAAATATAAAATTGTGTTAGAAAATCTCATTTGCACATGTGATGCTGTTCTGCTGAAATGTCTGGACCAAAACTTTCATCTGCGTCTGGTTTCCGAAGATTCCACTAGGAAGTGGAGGGGGACAGACTGAGGAAAAGGTCACCCAAGGGAGAGACAAGACACGGTATTAATATTTAATATTATCTAAAGAAATACACTCCCAATTTTTTTTAAATGTACAAAGAATTAGCTATTTACTAGGAATTAATTATTACACATTACCATATGTATGGAATAAAGTTAGGTAGCTCAGCAACTTTTTAACTTAAATGTTCTGCAGTTATTTATTTGTAAAAACAATATAGTTGTCATGAAAATATGGCTATCATTATGGTGCAGCTAAAGCTATTCTGTGCTTTATCACTGTGTTTCCATTTTAAATCTATTGCAATCTGTTCCTTAATTTTAGGGTCTTGCATGTGTTAAAAACGAGCAATGTATTGCAAGAGAGGATGGAAAAAGACGTAATATGCTTCTAGAAGAAGTTTTTCAGCCGAAAAGTCATGGAAATTTTGTTCCTTTGCTCCCTGCATTACCTACATTTAGTAAAAATTTTGAAGAGAGCTCTGTTCTAAAGGGTTGCCATGATGTTCTCGATGGCATTATCACTGCAATAAGTAAATCTACAACTCCTGACATTCCAATCATTTCATTCACTCCCAATGGTGTAAGTTTATCAAAGATTCTTTTTTCGGGAACTACTGCTTTTATGAAAACGCAGCATAGTCATAGCAATCCTTGCATTACTAACATAAATTTTTCTGAGAGCATAATACACTTCAGCTCCTTGAAATATTAATGGCTCACAGTTTATTTTCCTGCAGCATTGCCTTTTTCCTGTTCGATGCACTACTTGGAGAAGTTTTCTTGTGTTGGATTGTACTATCATTCTCATTTCACTAAGTAACTGTTTTAATTAGAGGTTAAGTAACAGGCGATCAAACAGTTATCTACTGACTGGTAGGGAAAGTTTTTAGAAAATGCATTGTTTGGTTTCTTGATGGCAAGATGGGAAACATACTTCTCCCGACTCCTTCATGCATGTGGTATGTGTTAAAAGATATCAAAAATTACGCTAGAAATTATCAAAGCGCACTTATCTTTTTCGTCGGGTTCGGGATATGAAATTACAAATCACCTACTTCAACTCCGCTTTCGTAAAATTGATGATGGTAGTTTAAGCACTAGCACAGCTCACCAAATTTAACACGGGTAAACATACCTTTATTTACAATTTTACGAACACCCACATTCATATAAACTACTAATCGAATTCTAAAATACAGAAAAAACAAGAGAGCCACACCTCGTGGCATCTTAGCGTGCTCATGACTTAACCAGAACCAAAACTTAACACAAACTTCACTATAACTGTAACAGTTTCTTTGAGCACTGACGATGGCGAATGGAAATGTCTCCGACTACGGTCTCTTGCATCGTTAGCTTTCCACATTCTCCCACCTTTGAGTTAAATAGAGTTCAATAGTTAACTCAAACCAAAAATTTTGCGAGAGTCTAAATGCATCACAAAGTCAATCTTTTCGGACATTTAACAGTTCTGCCGCACCTAGTCTTTATTGATACCTCAGGCACATCCGCTGTTCGTGACGAAAGTTCCAGTGGAATCGTACTCTCATCGAGGGCACCATGTCTGGAAATAGCAACATCGTTGTACAGTAGACTTGCTTCATCATTTATTTCTAAAGGATAAAGTCTCTGTACAGCACGAAGATATTCTCCATCTTTCATTTTCAGTTTAACAAGACGGACTGACCCATCTTTCCCTGGATACACTTCAACAACTCTTGCCAAAGGCCACTCAATTCGTTTAATATTCTCACTTCCAACTAAAACAATGTCTCCATGTCGAATTTCATAGGCATCTTTAGCAGCTTTGTGTTGACGTAACTGTCCAAGATATTCACTTCTGAAGCGTTTTCTGAGATCGTCACGTATTCTCTGTCTGTAAGAGAATCTTTTGTTCATCCGAACTTCTTCAATGCGGTCTAGGTCAGGTATTCCAGTTTCTCTTATCTCCTGAAGGAACACTGATGGAGTTAAAGCGACAAGATTGCTTGTGTCTTCGGCCACGTACGTGAGTGGTCTCTAATTAATGATACTTTCAACATCTCAGAGAACAATATTTAGTTCTTCGTATGTTAAACAGGCCTTTCCCAGTACCCTCTTGAGGATGTCTTTGATAAGTCTTATCATTCTCTCCCAAAATCCTCCCCACCACGGAGCAGATGGTGGATTGAATTTCCATTTGATTTTCCTAACATTAGCATATTCTTGCAGTTTTTCCCAATTGAGTGATTTGATTTCGTTGTTACATCCTACGAAGTTGGTACCTTGGTCAGAGTACACCATGTTCGGCCGTCCTCTACGCGATATAAATCGCCTGAAGGCCAGAAGAAAACTATTGGTTGACAACGAGATAGTGAGTTCTAGACGTATAGCTCAGAAAACTGCACAACTAAATATAACGATCCATGCCTTGGTTCCGTTCTTTAAATATAACGGTCCGGCGAGGTCAATCCCAACAATTTCAAAAACAGAGGCATCTCTAACTCTATCTTCAGGTAGAGGGGCGCTCACTACTTCAACAGGACGGGAAGAAAACCTCTTGCATCTGATACATTCATGAATGACATGACGAATTGTCTTTCTAGTCCGAAGGATCCAGTAATTTTCTCTCAAATTTGACATCAATACATGTACTCCAGCATGATTTAGGTCTAAATGCCGTTGTATAATCAATTTCGAAACAATTTCATGTGTGGACGGAAGAAGGATAGGGTAGCGGAACGCATCAAGATCTTGTCTTAAACTGATTTTCGATTTCACCCTAAGAAGTCTTTCCGTATCAATATACGTTGGCATAGACAATTTCTGCAAAAAATCTTTACGAAAATTTTGATTCTGAACATATTTCAAAATAATCCTTTCAGCTCGAAAAAGTTCTTCTATTTGTAAATTTCCACATTTTCTATTACCTTTGTCTCTGATGTTGTTGTAAAATCGAAAAATCCACGCGTTCACCCTAACTATCTTATTATATGACGATATCCTCTCAAACAGACATGTATTTTCCCTAACCATGTCTGAAGCAGAAATAATAGTCTTCCTTTTTTCGGAATCAACAATTTCTGGATCAGCAAGAAAATCACATTTTGGCCAAAATTCTGATGGCTTCTTTAACCATTCAGGTCCCTCCCACCATCGGGAATCCAATAGATGTTTATCTGAACATCCTCTAGAGGGAAGATCTGCCGGATTCAAAGTTCCTGGAACAAAATTCCAAGAATCAGGATTTGTTAAATTACGAATTTCTTTCACTCGATTGGCAACAAAAATACCCCACGAATCAGGTTTCTTTATCCAGTGCAAGGCATCTGCAGAATCAGTCCAAAACTTAGTAGGAATTTTCTCCAAATCTGTCTTCAATGAGTTGTATAATCTGGCACCTATGTTACAAGCTAACAGTTCTAAGCATGGAATGGTGACCTTCTTTAGAGGAGATACTCTAGTTCTCGCTTGAACCAGCTGACAGTATACTTCATGACTGCTGTTTTCAACACGCAGGAAGATACAAGTCGAGTATGCAGACTTACTGGCGTCGCAAAAAACATGTAAACTGCAACTGCTTTCAGATTTCAGCCAGCCATAAACATGTCGTGGTATATTAATATCTTTGAGGAACTTTAAGTCCTTTTTCCATTTGCCGTATTCTTTGCTTATTTCCTCAGGCAACTCTTTGTCCCAAGAAATTTTCAACTGCCAGCACTTCTGTAGCATTATCTTTGACAGTAACGCAACAGGACAAGTAAAACCAATTGGATCAAATATTCGATGAGCTGTCGACAGAATTTTCCTTTTTGTGATTATTTCTTCCTTCGTATCAACCAGACCTCTTAGATCAACGCTAAGAGTATCCGTCTTTAAATTCCACGAAAGTCCAAGTACAGGAGCAGTGTCACAGCCATTCATTAGATCCTTTGACAACTGACTTTCACGTTTAAAGTCTGAACTGGTTAAAGAAAAATCATACGTTAAATTCCACTGCCATCCACGGAGATCAAATTTTGCCAAAGATATAACTTCTTTTGCTTCATTTATGAATTTTTGAAGCTCAATTTCACTATCTATACTTGAAACACAATTGTCAACATATAGTGATCTTTTCAATCGGTCTGAAGTTTCTTCCAGGTGAGGAGGTAAGTTATCCAAATGATAAGCTAATGTGGCACCTAACAAGAAAGGGCTGGCAGACACGCCAAACACAACTCGACAGTACCTATAAACCTTAAAATGCTCGGGATTTCCTTCCTTCCACCATAGAAATCGTAAAGTAACTTCTAGCATTTTCCTGCAACAAAATTTGCAGGAAAGCTTTTCGGATGTCCGCAATCACCGCGAATTTACCAAGACGAAATCTATTAAGAATAGACGGTATAAGTTCAACGAGATTCGGACCCTTTTCCAAACAGTCATTCAATGAAGGGAAGTTTTGTGTCTTTGCCGACCCATCAAAAACAGGTCTAATTTTTGTCGTTGCATTTTCCTTGAAAACTGCCCTATGAGGAAGGTAATGTACATTGGCTTCATCATTACAAGAAATCTTCACTTCTTCAATAATGCCCTCTCTTAACCATTCCTTTAGGATGGTTTCGTACACTTCTAATTTATCTTTAGATATAAGGGATTTTACAGTAGATTTTAACCTTTTCTCGGCCAATAATCGGTTATTAGGGAGTACACGATGACCTTCTACCCATGGCAATGATACTTCGTATCTTCCATCATGCTGTCTTCTCAGCGTTTTCAAAAAATAGTTTTTCGCATCCTCTTGAAGTTCTTCACGATTCCTTTTTTCTGCTGGATCCAAGATTCCAAGACAATTCAAATTCCACAGATCAGGGATTTGCGCCTCAGCAACATGTAAGGAGAGGACTAACATCGACGAATCGCTACAACTTCTTTTATTTGTTTTTCCCATTAAAGTCCATCCCA
>QLNU02015359.1:57125606-57168319 GCA_006491805.2 Dysdera silvatica | reverse complement strand
AATTCGATGAGTTGATCGCCACGTTCATTCCTTTCCCCATATCCGTATTTACCAACCGATGTCTCTCCTTGTTCCTGTTGTCCAATTCTTGCATTGAAATCCCCCATGATGAGCTTGATATGTTGTTTCCCTTTGGTGTGTAACTCTTTGATTTCTTCATAAAATTCTTCAACCTCTTTATTGATATGGCTTGACGTTGGTGCATATGCCTGTACTATCTGAAGTTGGTATCGCTGGGTTAGTTGAACAACGAGCCTCGCTGCTCGATCTGACGTGCTTTCGACTTCAAGAAGGTAGTCTTTAATTCTTTTGTTGATTAAGAAGCCAACACCACTTGTTCTTCCAGTTTCCGTTCCTCTATAATAAAACAAATGTCCACTTTTAAGTTCCACCAACTCTTCACCTTTTCTTCTAATTTCACTGAGTCCTATAATGTCCCAATTGATCTTTTCAAGTTCTTGCAATTTCCGAAGTTTTATTTCAGAGGCAAGGGATCGTTCATATGTAGCCTAGGTCAATAACAAACAGAAGCCTGGGCCAGTTGATGATCCATCTCCCGACAATGATATATAACGATAAACCCCTCTACAACGATAATTTTTCTCGGTCCGTATAATAGTGTTGTTTTACTGTATAATGAACCCTCCCTATAACAATAACTCTTTCTACAATGATAATTTTTCTCGGTCCGTATAATATTGTTGTAAAGAGAGAGGTTTTAGCGTGTATATATATATATGCAGAAGGTGTTTACGCTTATTTATAATGACTTTTACAGCATAAATAAAATGCATGTGCAATAAAAAAAATATTTTCTAATATATTCTATCTAGTAGCCCTATCTTTTAACTATCATATTACATCTAGATTTCCATGATAAAAAAATAAATACATAAAATGTGAATAAAGACCACACTGACCATGCCGAAAGAATCAAGAATACTTTGTAGATGTCATGTCGGTGATTGGTGCCATTTGGATAGATTCAGTTGTTTCCCATTCTTTTTTTCTGCAAATTATAGTCCATTTTATTCGTCTTTCTTTCCAAGGTGGAAATCTAACCATTCTAAATCCATTTCTTGAATGATGTAAGAAATTTGCTGCTACATATTCACCCATTTCAAAGAATTTAGAATATTATTTCCACAACGAACGCACACCGCCCCATGTTCAAGATTGGAAATGACGTGAAATGGTAAACAACGTGGCAGATGTGTCAGCTCGGATTACAGCAGACATACTGTAGGTTGGTGATGCAGCATTACCTCAGCAATCCTGGAGCTATGAAAAACAAGAAAATCAAACTTTATTTAGACAGATACCCTTCACCTTATTTGGTACAGAATGATGTTTGCTATTCTTGAGCTGTAAAAATTCAATCCACTGACTGACCAATTAAGCAGATGCAATTCATTCAATAAAATCAGAGGCGAACCCAGAGAGGGATTTTGGGTGAGGAAATGTAAAATATAGTAGGACCCATTTATAACAAACCCACATTTAGAGAGTTTCTGGATATAGCGAGAAAGATGTGAATTTTGTTTGGTATGATGATTAAGTGTAATACATTTTAGCCGCTTTTAGAAAACAAGCCCTTTTTTTTGGCCGTAGATTAAACGAATAGTTAAAGTGAGATAGGAAATCAAACTTTTTGTAAAAAATTTGTTATTATATGTAATTGTTATAATCGGCTCTCGTAACTGATTCAATGGCAGACACAGACCTTCATTTTTGGGTTTGGGGTCAAGGAGAGAATTTGCCATGGTCTTGGAATAACACCCTTCATTTATCATGAAAGTTGGAATTTTTTACAGTGAAAAAATATATTTTTGGGAGGTCATGACTCCTGTGACCTCCCTACATCTGCCCTTGAACTGATTTGCCCCAAAGCAGAATGTTTTGCAACGTTCTGCAACAAGACTTTCAGCTAATCAAAAATGTTCTGCAGGAGATGCATGTATGTATATATATTTATTATATACATTTTTAAATTCTATAAAACGTAAATTCCTTTTTTAATGGACATACAGAAAATGTTTATCTTACTGGTTTTTTTTATTTATTTATTTAAGACCAAAAAAAAAAAAAATTGATATTTCCCGCAATTGTTCTGCAGTGAAGCTGTTTGTTCTGTGATGTGCGTCGCAGTTTTTAGCACATTCTGCTTTGAGGCTGATTTCCACCTCATTTTTATGGATTTGAGATGAGAAATTTCCCTAATTCCCCTCCCCATCCTCCCGTGGATCTATCACTGAAAAAACAATAGGTAATGTTTCATAATTTATGAATTAATTTGATTCATTTCGGCAAAAGGTAAAAACTGTGCTGTCTGATAGAATCCATACTGCCAGGAATAGGGATATAACTAACAGAAGTGGGAGTAAATATAATTTCAAAAATAAAAAAAATTACTTAACGAATTAGCAATTGTGCTCAATAATGTGATTATTTTTCACTATATATTTTAACAATATTGCTGAAATAAAACAATTTTAACAATAAAGATTTATTTATTGTTAAATATTTATTGATTAGTAAAACTTCATTTAAAACAACATACATCAAAGCAACTTTAACAAAACAGCTAATAATACCCTCAGTCACTAGCATCAACATTTTTAATCAAAATTTCATCAGTAGTCACACAATTGTACATCATTAGTCCTTATAGCATCATTAGTACTTAGCTAATGTTAAAATAAAACATTACTTTGTGGGATAATGCTAGTCAAGTCAAAGATCGTTCAACTTAAATTTATTATATTACATATATAATATATTATTATATTTCGTAGTTACTTATTTGTTAAAGAATATATAACTGTCATGAAAAATTGGGTGGGGTTATGAAGTAGATAAAGCTATTACAGTAAAATATTCCTCTTAACAGACATACCTCAGATATAATCATCCTGTTTTTACCATTAGATAAAAATTCCCTTGGCAAAAAATTTCTTTATAAAATCCCCTTTTTTTTGAGTACTCAGTAACAAGGTGGTTTTACTCTACATTACTTTATAATGGGATTTCTATTTTCACAGTACATTGTTCCTTTATTGCAGGATGGTGAAAACGTTAAAAACGAACGATGTATTGCTAAAGGAGAAGGTGAAAAAGGACATAATCAGCTTCTAGAATTTTCTCAAGCAAAAAGTTATGGAAATTCTGATCCTTTCTCTCTTCCACCATTTACATTTGGTAAAAATTTTGAACAGGACTCTTGTCCAAGGGCATGCTGTGATCTTCTTGATGATGTTATCACCTCACTAAGTAAATCTTCAACTGCTGACACCCCAATTATTTCATCCACTCGCAATGTTGTAAGTTTATTAAAGTTTTTTTTTTTTTTCTTTCTCGGATACTACTGCTTTTATGAAAACATTGTATGGCAAATTCTATTAATAGAGGTCAGCATCTCCTAGCAAAATGTTAATAATATTTTACCCATGTGATGTACATGATATTTGCATGTGATCACTATCCCACTATTAGTGCGTTATGTTTATTAGAAGGTCAGTGACCGAAACATGTGAGCCTGTTGATGATGCGAGAAATGCGCTTGGTTAGGCATTCAGAGACTCGAGTATTGAATATTGAACTCGCTTTTC
Organism: Dysdera silvatica; assembly: GCA_006491805.2. Lineage (NCBI taxonomy): Eukaryota > Metazoa > Arthropoda > Arachnida > Araneae > Dysderidae > Dysdera > Dysdera silvatica. The sequence continues at coordinate 57,164,711 of QLNU02015359.1, read as the reverse complement.
AGAACTTAATGCATTTATGTAATGTTTGGTTATTACAGTTTTTTCTCTTGTTCTAAAAATAGTAATTTACTTTAAATAGTTATATGCTATTAAGGCATAATTTCGGATGTCCATCTGCCATTAATATATCTATAATGTGTCTTGAATATTCTATGTTACCTATTGCTTAATTTTTAACCTCCAAACTTTAAAATAAAATAAAACAACATACATAAACCAACTTTATCAATTCAGGGCCACAACATTTTGGTCCGAGGCCCAGGCCAAATCGGGCCACCTATTAAGATGGCACTGATTGTGGTTTCATTAGTACTTGTGGTAAGCTTTCAATGAAACAATCAATCACCTTGTGTGATAATGCTAAATGGGTAAAAACTTATTCAACCTATAAAATCTTTCATAGATATTTGTTAAGTAGTATAATTGGCAAGAAGAATTGGGTTTGGTTATGTTGTAAATAAATATGCTGTATAACCCAGTTTCTATTTTTATTGCAATTTATTCTTTATTTGTAGACCCCTGAAAATGCTAAAAACGAACAAAGTATCACAAAAGGAGAAGGCGAAAAAGGACATAATGAGCTTCTGGAAGAATTTTCTCAGGCAAAAAGGCATGGAAATTCTGATCCCTTCTCTCTTCCACCATTTACATTCGGTAAAAATTTTGAACAAGACTCTGTTCCAAGTGCATGCTGGGATCTTCTTGATGATGTTGTCACTGCAATAAGTAAATCTTCAACTGCTGACACCCCAGTTGTTTCGTCCACTCACAATGTTGTAAGTTCATCAAAGTTTGCTTTTTTTCTTCTTCTCATAAACTGCTGATTTTATGAAAACACAGTATGGCAAGTTCGATTAATACAGGGTTTATACAGTCCCTAAAAGTCCTTATTTTCACTCAAAATCTGCAAAATTTTGTTCTATTTCTCAACATTTCTCTGAAATATGTTTTAGTTTCAATTTTTATTATTGTCATTCTTCTCACAATATGAATTGACATAAAAAATGAACGTTAAACTTTACAACGTGTGTTGTAATATGCCTTTTACCAACAATGGGAACACGCATAGAGGAGAACTAACTTCCTGTGTGAATATGCATGGAGAACCCCTCTCTCGGAACTTGCTGCGGTATTTCTTTTGAACAAGGATGACCAGTACATCTCGCACCTCTTCCAAACCCAGATTAGTATGAGGCACAGCTTGAGTGCCTTTAGCACTCCGGGTACTACAGCCTTTTTCCCTGTCACACTGTATATTTCATAATTAGATATCCGCTATGAGAAGTTTTACCTTACTCTATATGCGTCTACTGTTCATTCCATCCATTTTTAGAAGGGCAGATTGTTCTACGTGGTCTTCATAATTAAGGTAGCTACCTACTCAAGAAAATATTTTATGACAAAAAGTCACGATTGAGGCGGGGCAGGGGTGGGGAGCATTTATGATTACCTTATATCCATTATTATAAAAAGAATGATATTTTTATCAACGAACTTATTTTATTTGATGGTGAAATTTTTTATTTCCTGTTATTTGGGGAAGGTAGTTGTTTTTCACGAAATTTTTTATAATATAATACTAAGGCAAAGAAGGGGTGGGGGCAGTGCTGGATTTATAAATGGGCATGTTGGGCACTTGTCCAGGGTGCAAAGTTTCTAGTGGTGCAAGAGGCTGCGGATTTTTTTTTTAATTGCAATTTATTTACCGTAGAATTCTGTCGATCAGCTTTCCATGAGAAGGTGCCCTCCACCCTTTTTTTCTAAATCTGAAAAACTGCATGAAACAACCCCTGCCCACCAAGGCCGGATCCAGACAGGGACGTGTTCCCCTGCCTGGATAATAAGTTTACATTAAAAATTATTATTTTCAAGTAACAAATACTTTAAACTAAACTTAAAAGTGAAATTTTCAAGCTTTGCACCCTCCTTGAAAATTTGTTCTGCATCCACCCTTGCACCCTCCCTCAATATTCAGAAGAAAAAGATCCAGAAATCGTCAAATAAACTAAATTTGTTTATCAAAAAATCGTTATATCTTATAATCATGAAATAGAATACATTGTTCTATTTACTGCATAAAAATTTGGGAGAATTTCTCAGCATTAAAAATGGACAGAAAAGTGTCTCATACACAGAACAACTTTTATGGTCGTATAAACAATTTGTTCTGTCTACACACAAAATATCATTAAGCAACGTTCAATAGAGATCTGGAAATAAATAGTCATGTGAATCTCTACAGCCCAACATGTGCAAGAATGTGCTCAGTGGTTTAAAATTTTTGTAGTTCACATATACTTCTACCAATGCTCATTCTTTTAACACGTTTCACACATCGTTCTTTCATACACTAAAATTCAAGTGGTGCATTTCGAAGTAGGCACTCAAGTCACATGCCTATGGGCAACTGATGAGGACCCAAAATAAATTATTAGGTACTATATGAAATTATCAAAATATTCATTTAAAGAATTACGGGAAAAATCACCTTCACATGTAAGAAGTTAAGTATACGATATTCATATTTTTCCTCAACAGTGTTCCTTTCTTTCTTTGTAAGGGAGAAAGGGGACAACTGTTCAGTCTGCACTTAAGAGTTGCAATTTTCTAAATTCGCCACTGGTTTATGTAATATATTGTTCATCAAATTTCAAGCAAATTCAGAGCTGAATGTTACTGTATGTATATTATTTGCACTTCTGTTACTTATGCAGGCTTTGTTTTCAAAATTTGAAATTTGAAATTCCAAACAGGTTTAGTGACAACCAGATATAGCTAGCATTTTCATTGGTTCCAAACTCCTTGTTATGTACGAGTCCTACCATATATAGTTTCACTACCTTGTTTTAGTGTTTAAAAAAATAATAACGTACATATAGAAATATGACACTACTACACAGAGTACATGTAAAATTTGCTTCTTATGTACTTATGAGATTTGGTTATCTCTCAATCTATCACTTCTGCTGGCTCAGTAGTAATGTATTAGAAAATCTCATTTGTCTATGTGTTACCGTTTGTTGAAACGTTTTGACCAAAGCTTGCATCTGCATCTGGTTTCCAAAGATTCCACTGTAGAGGGGCGACAGACTGAGAAAAAGGCCATCCCAGGGAGAGACAAGACACGGTGTTAATATTTAATATCATCTAAAGATAAGAAATACACTTCCAATTTTTTTTAAATATACAAAGAATTGGCTATTTATTAAGAATTAATTAATTACTACACATTACCATATATATGTATGGAATAAAGTTAGGTAGCTCAGCAAATCTTCAACCTAAATGTTCTGTTGTTATCTATTTGTTAAAACGGTATAGTTGTCATGAAAACTTGGCTAGTGTTATAGTGTAGCTAAAGCTATTTATGTGCTTTATCACTCTGTTTCCATTTTAAATCCATTGCAATCTGTTCTTTAATTTTAGGGCCTTGAATGTGTTAATAAAAACCAACGTATTGCAAAAGAGGATGGAAAAAGATGTAATATGCTTCTGGAAGAAGTTTCTCAACTGAAAAATCATGGAAATTTTGTTCCTTTGCCCCCAGCATTACCTACATTTGGTAAAAATTTTGAAGAGATCTCTGTTCTAAAGGATTGCCATGATGTTCTCGGTGGCATTATCGCTGCAATAAGTGAATCTACAACTCCTGACATTCCAATCATTTCATTCACTCCCAATGGTGTAAGTTTATCAAAGATTCTTTTTTCAGGGAGTACTGCTTTTATGAAAACGCAACCTAGCCATAGCAATCCTTGCATTACTAACAAAATTTTCCGAGAGCATAATACACTTGAATTCCTTGAAAAATTAATAGCTTACAGTTTATTTTCCTGCTGTGTTGCCTTTTTCCTGTCCAATGCACTACTTGGAGAAGTTGTCTTGCATTGGATTGTACTATCAAGCTCATATCACCAACTATCTATTTTAATTAGAGGTTAAATAATAGGCAATCAAACAGTTCTCTACTGACTGAGAGGAAATTTTTTTTAGAAAATGCATTGTTTGGTTCATTGATGGCAAGGGGGTCCCTGTTTGGTTCAGGAACCCAGTTTGCTTGCTGTACAAAATGGCACTGCTGATGGTATCATTAGTACTTACCATGAAAATGGCATTGCTTATGGTATCATTAGTACTTATGGCATTATCAGTAAGTATAGTGGCAATATTATATAATAGCACAACATATATGGGATAATGTTAGATGAGTAAACAGTTAAAATTCAGCCTGTCAAATTTCTGTAAATCTCCCATTCTAGTGAACTTCTGCAATTCTCCTCCTGCAGCAAACTTCTAATTTCCCTTAGTATCTATACTCGTAATAATCCCATTAGCATAGTCCATTCGTGGAAAGTTGTCCACCAGACCCGTTAGATTTTGGCGCAGTATAGCCCAGATGCTCTTGCGCCATAAAAAAGCCAAACAATCAATCAAACACCAGACGTAAAGGAACTGAAGTAACAGATTGGTTGTTCCATTGCAGTAGAGGTAAGGGCAACTTTCTGAACTGTTTTTTCGTGTGCGAAAATCCAGTTATGAAAAACGCCCTTGCCTCTACTGCAATGAAACAACCTAAATTGGCATCGACAGCTGATTGAAAAACTGAAAATCATCGGCCAGTTACCTGATTGTATTAGCCATTGGCCAATGTTATATTTTTCCCCCTTAATAAAAATCAGGGAAATAAATCATAATTTTTGGCTTCATCGTCACAAACTTCTCAGCTTCTATCCGCAAAAGCATTTTACATTTTTGTAGAAAATCGAATGATACGGAATCAAATGATACCGTTTCAGATTTTTTCTCTGCAGCCTACTGGGATAGAAGATTACTATTCTTGGGACCTATTTTTCTCTAGATCCAAAATTGTCTGAGCAATGATGAATTCGGTTTCGGCCGTCGCTCTTCGACGTGTGAGGAACGTCGAATTTCGCCTTTTCTTTGTCTTGTGTCTTTGTGACTTACTGCATAGTTTCTTTGTTTATTTAAAAAGATTTTGTGTACCTTACATGCAGTGGCAGTTGTAGGCTAAGGCCGAGTAGTCCATGACCCCCCCAAATATAATTGGATTTTATTTTCTGCCTATGTCCATGAACCCTTCTGCAGCCATCCACATAGGCAGGAGTTTGTGCCTCCAATTTTTTTGTTTAGAATCGCCACTGCTTACTTGTGATGAAGCTGAATTTTGAATATGTTTCTAGAGTACTCTGAAGGAAGTTTCACATTTCAGTTTCAGTTCGAAATTCATAGTACATTTAGGGAGTGCGTCGTTTCCCGCCTTCATTTTACTAGTAGCTGTTGTGCTCGTCAGTTGAAAGCTATTATGGATTCTCGATTATTTCATTTTCTTTGGATTTTGTAGCCTGTGTGACATTCTAAATGCGAAATTTGATTTTATACCTCCGGCAAATAGTGAACATGAATTGTTTTTTTGTTTTGTTTTTTTTTGCTGTGAAAACCTGAATGGCAAAATTTTGAGTTACAGGATAGCGAGAAATTTGAAAGAAAAAGTAGTCTAAAACAGAAATCCAGTAAATATATGGAAAAAAAAGTTAATTACAAGAAAACATCCTTCATAAATATTGATGTTCATATCATAATGTAATCTTTAAAAATTTTACTAGTCAATCGTAATTGAAAACATTGGCAATTGGCCAATGGAATATAAAAAAAATCTTTTTTTCAATCATCATCGGCGATGGTATGAAATTGAACAATTGGTAAAAAATCGGTGTCTGTCCATTGGCCAAATTTTACCATCGTTTACTCCCTACTTGTTATGAAAATATTGTATGGCTTTAGCTGTCATTATTAGCACAGATAAAATTACTGAGGATATAATATGCTTGAACTTCTCAAAAAATTCACAACTTGATATTTTCAAAATATTTTTGTTTATGAAAATGAAGTATATTTGTAAAATTTGAGGGGAAAACAAAAAAAAAAAGGTCGAACTTACTTAGCTGTTCTAAAATGCCTTATACTTCCCATTTGTGCTTAGACTTAATCATTCGGGTTTTTAGCTATTAAAGCCAGACGTCTGATCACTGAAAATGAAGAAGTGCTGAAAAAAACAGTGTCAGAGACACTGCTCTTTTCAGCACTTCTTCCTTGTAATGACACTTTACTAGAAATATCCTTTGTAGGTGAGATTCAAATGTGTTTTCCCCATTTCATCTGAAGAAATAATTCAACATGCAGCACAATGTTCAAACCCACTGTCATGTTTCACAATTTGAATTTGAGTTAATAAATATTTTTGGTCATTATATCTATAAATTAAACTATTAAATCTATTAACTAATAAATCTATTAAACTTGCATACCAAACAATAAATTGGATGGTTTGAAGGTAAACACAACAATTACTCATAGTCAACACTTTTCTTTATTCCATAATTTCTGAGAGAAGGCATTGGAATTTGGATTTTTTTTTTTTACTTTTCTATCATTGCTTAATAACAGCAGATACATATGGTAAAATCAAAATCTTTATTCTGATATTTTAGTGGACCTTTTAAAAGCTTTTAAAATCTAGTAGTTTTGGAGAGCCCTGTGAATTACTTTCTACTTCCTAGACACTGTAAAATATGTCTTTTCAGGGCCAGCATTTTCTGTCCTTTTTGGAACTCTGGAGAGGTGCTAGCACTCCCGTTTTCCGACACTGCTGCATCATAAAGATTTTTCACTGTATTTTAAAGGACTTTATTGGATTTGTTAATATCAACTTAATTTGAAGAAGACTAATATGATACACTAGGAGTTGTTCACAGCTTATTTTTTTTTTGCTGTGTTTCTGTCGTTTTCCTGTTTGATGCATCACTTTGATAAGAGAACTTTGTTTTTTACATCACAAGGGAAAATTGTAATTCAAGTTGACTTATTTAATTTTAATGCATTCTGACTATTCTTTGTTCTGTACAACTTAATTTTACCTGTCAAACTTTCAAAATAAATAAAAAATAACATTCATAAACAAACTCTGTCAATTTGAGACACAGAATTCCATTGGCTCACCTGTTATAATGGCACTTCTTGTTGCAGTATTAGTACTTTTGCCATTATTAGTGCTTTTGGTAATATTACAATCAGTCATCACTGTATGCGTATAGAATAATGCTAGGCAGGTTAAAAATTATTCAACCTATATCTCTTGTAATTATTTATTTATTAAATTATATAATTGTCGCAAAACATTGGGTGAGGGTATGATATAAAGCTGTTATATGCTTTGTAACTGGGTTTCCATTTTAAATTCATTGTAATTTGTTCTTAAATTTTAGGACCTTGATTGTGTAAAAAATGAACCACATACTGTAAAGGGAAATGGACAAAGAAATGGTATGCTTCTAGGAGAAATTTCTCAGCCTAAAAGTCACGAAAATTTTGCTCCTTTATTCCCTTCATTACCTACATTTGACCGAAGTTTTGAGGAGGACTCCATTCCAAAGGTATGCCATGATCTTCTTAATGACATTATCACTACAATAAGTGAATCTTCAACTTCTGACACTCTAATTATTTCACCCACTCATGATGTAAGTTTATAAAAGATTGTTTTTTCTTACCATTGACTATTTTTTTAAGGAAGATGCAGAATGACCTCAACTGTCCTTGTACTATTAATTAGAGCCCTGCATAGGCCTGGTTTTTTTTAGGCCCAGCCTGGGTTCTAGGCCCACACCGTTCTTCTGTGACTTGGAGTACAGAAACACCTACCTATACACGAGTGCCTCGGGGGAAGAGGAGGGGAAATGTGTTCGGGGGGAGTTGCGAGTGACTCTTGAATTATATGAGGTTCCAGTTTGGCTCGATGGGCTTACTCAGGCCTACACATTTATGGAACAAGTCAGCGCAGATCAGAACTCTAAACCAGAAACCTTCACGGAACCTGTTTCTTTAAGCCGGGCTCTGTTTATAGGCTGGCCTGTAGCTCATAGCCCCAGCCCGACACAACTAATGGGCTGGGCCCATGAGCCTAAGCCTGACCCATGCAGGGCTCTACTATTAACACAAACATTAATGACAGTATAATATACTCAAACCTTTCTCAAAAAATTAATGTCTTAATATTCGTTTATTAAGAATTTTTGTTTATGAAATCCAGGCATATTTCTAAAATTAGTTTTGCTCTGATCCATGTAACAGACCTGGTCAGATAGGTCTGCTGGCTTCTGTCCTTTTCCTTTTTCTTTGCATCACTTGGATAAAAACACTTCATTTTTTACAGTCGATTCACAAGGGTAAACAAGAAAGTAGTTGCTTTCGTAGTGGACTGAGCCTACACCCTCAAAAATTATTCCATGCTAGATTGTTCTCTGCCTAGGTCACATCACCAAATCCCTGCTTCAATGAGGGGTCAACCGATGGATGATCAAATATTTCACTACTGACTAAGGGTAAAAGTCCATGGAAAATGCATTGTTTAGGCCAATGAGACAAGGTGGAAAGCGTGCTTCTCTTGACTTCCTCCTGCATGTGCTATGAACCCAAGGATAATAAATAACCTCTGTTCGACGAAAGCTCATTTTGTTAATGGTTTTTGAAATGTAATAATGTCTGCAGGTCAATTGGAATCACACTCCCGTATTATGTTTAAATAACAATTTATGTTCCAGTTGTTAAAAATTTGCCACAAATTGTTGTAACTAATCAAGATACCATCTACATGGATTACTTTTGTGTTGATTTGATCTGTGAACATAAGCGTAATTCCTTGTATTTATAATGCTTTTTTTAGTAAATGGGCGAATAATTGATGTTTAGGCAGATAAAGAAGAAAAAAATAGAGAAAGAATTGTGTGGTCCCCCTACCCCTCTGACAATCTCTGTCACCATGCATGTGTTCATAGAATCATAGGACTAACTGCTTGCAAAGAAGTGCACTCTTGACCTAATACATGGTTTCTTGCAACATTAGCAGTATGTAAAATGCGGTGATTTATTTAATTTCGATAGGTCTTGATCATTCTACATTATGTACTGCTTAATTGTAACTTATCCGAACTTTGAAATAAATAAATATATATATACATTTTGCTAATTTATTGTTCCTATTTGGATTAAGGAACCAATTTTTCCACCTGTTAAGATGGTACTACTTGTGGCATCAATGGTATTTGTGGCATTATTAGTGCTTACGGCATCATCAGTACTTATGGTAATATTATTGTAAAGTATTACTGTGCATAAAATAATGATAGGCGGGTGAACAATTATTGAACCGATGTGTTTTGTGGTTATTTATTTGTTAAATAGTATAGATGTCATGAAACCTTGGTGGGGGGTTATAAGATAAATAAGGCTATTATGTGCTTCATAACCATGTTTCCGTTTTAAATTCATTGCAATTTGTTCTTTAATTTTAGAATCATGAATGCACTAAAAACAAACAAAATGTTGCAAAAAGAGGAGATAGAAAAAAACATTGCATGCTTCTGGAAGAAGTTTTGCAGCCAAAAAGTCATGGAAATTTAGATCCTTTATTGCCTCTATCACCTACATTTAGCGAAAAATTTGAACAGGACTCCATTCCAAAAATGTGCCATGATCTTCTCAACGACATCATCAATGAAATAAGTGAATCTTCAGCTGGTGACGCCACAATTGTTGTAAGTTTATCAAAACTGGCTTTCTTCTTTATGAGTACTGTTACTTTTATTTCAGAAAGATGTTATAACATTCACATATATCTCAGCTAGAGCTTTTTTTGTTTTGTTTTTTTAAAAGAAAAAAATATTTTTTTTAAAAAGAAAAAGAGTGTTGCTCCAAGCCAGAGTCAAACCAGTGACAGCTTTATTTGGACCAAAATGTCATAACTAACCAGATCACAGGAAACGATGCCTTTTTTTCTTTATATATAAGTTTTCACTATTGCTTTTATGAAAGCACAGCATAACCTTAGCTGTCCTTGCACAATTAATACAAATAAATTTTCCTGGGAGTATCATAGGCTTGAAAAAAAATCACCATTCTTCTCCAAAATTTCATGACTTGATATATTTTTCCAAAAATTTTTGTTTATCACAAAGAGTATTACAAATATTCGTTTATTACTACCGTTAACTCTTTTCTTTAAAACCCTGAAACTGGGTGAAATTTCTATTTAAAGGATATATATTTCCCCCTATATTCTTAATAGACATTTTTACATACACTTTTAAAAATTTAAAAATACAAAAAAAATTTTTTCAAAAAAGTGTGACAGTGTCACCCCGGCGCGAGGTGACTTTGTCTTATGTCTCAAAAATCATTCAATAAACCTTTGCAGAGGGCCTGGATACAATGCCACCTTTATATTCATGACTAGTTACAGGTCCGTAGGCAGTTTGACAGAGCCCTGCAGTGGTACAGTGTGGTAATGCATGCGCCGTTAATCTAGGTTCAACTCCCAACTGTGTGAGGAATACTTACACAGAGTTCTCATAGAGATCGCACTGCTCACTGTAGTCCGGGGTTTGGTTCCCTAGGCCTTAGAGGTTCAGCATTTCTTTTCAGTGGTGATAATTTTTTACTTGGCAAATGAGACTCAACTATATTTGACTGCTTTTGTATGAATAAATAATTCAATATGCAAACAAGATATTCCAGCCCGCTTTCATATCCCATAATTCGAATTGATATATGTTTTCAGTCATTAAATTTATGTGATAAAAATAAACTCTTTGTATAAGAAAACATGTACATACAACAGTTAATTATATGATTTGGAAATAAATGCATCAACTACTCATGGTTAATACTTTCTCTATTCTATAGTTCCTGACAGAAGGCATCAGAATTCAGTTTTTTTTTTTGTTTTTGTTTTTTTTAACTTTTGTATCAGATGCCGAATAGCTGATAAAGTGGGTAAAATCAGAATCCTTATTTTGACATTTAAGTGGGCCTTTTAAAGGCCAGGACATTTGGAGGGACTTACAAATTAGTGTTTACTTTCCAGTCTCTGTAGAATATGTCTTTTCGCAGCCAATGTTTTCTGCCACATTTTGGCACTCTGAAGAGACATCATAATCAGCTTTTATCCAAAAAACCTTGATTGGCACAGGGTGACCGTTGCTGTCCTTGCACCATAAAATTACAACCAACCAACCATTTTAACCAAAAGAATTTTATGTGATTCTTTTAATCATGAAATCATTTTTAATTTCTTTATCTAATACTGGCTTTCCCCACCTCATATGCTTTTTATATCATTTCATTTGGTACGTTTAATATATTACTTTCAATATGGTTTTACCATTTTAGCTTTAATTTTTTATGTATAACACGTTGTATGTATGTGCACGTTCTCACTTTGTTTGGCATAAAATGACCCTTGCTGTTTTTGCACCATAAAAATACAACAAACCAACCAACAAGACATTATTACTTCCATTTGTCCACACTCCACAACACAGGGATCTTTCACTGATTTTTCTTTCAAGGACTTTGTCAGATTTATTGATCTGATCTTCCTTCGAAGAAAAATATGATGCACCAGAGAAATTATCTGCAGTTTATTATTATTTATTTTTACTGTGCTTCTTTTTACTATTTTTTGATCTATTACTGTGATAGGAAAGATTCATTTTTTACGCCCAATCACAAAAGAAACTGAGAAAACAATTGTTTCCGCAGTAGACAGATTACTGCGGGCACTCGTCTTCTAAAGTTATTTCCTACTAAATTATATTATCAGTGTCACAATGATGGATACAGAAATCTTTCAAAGTTGGGGGTGGGGGAGGAGAGATTTGTTTTCGATTCCTATTTTTAGCCAAGTGCCCGTACATTTCATTTTCCACCATGCATTCCCGGATAGGGATGGGGCAATCACTCCATCACCCTCCCCTTGAATCCGCCAGTGCAAAGTCACATCACTAAATCCCTGCTTTATTAGGTGTCAAATGACGTTGGTCAAACGCACACAGTGCACTACTGACAGAGAGGAAATGTTTTTACGAAATGCATTATTTGGTCCATTGAAGGTAATGTGGAAAACTTACCTCTCCTGGCGCCCTCCAGCATGTGGCATGAACTTAAGAATAAAAACACCTATTTGAGAAAGAGAAAATTCAATTTGTTTTTAAAATATTTTCTAATTGTAATGATGCCAGCAGGTAACCTACTCCCATGTTATTTTTAAATAACAATTCATTTTGTTTAAGTTATTTAAAGCTTGTTACTAATTTGTGTAATTAATAAAGCCACAGTCCACATGAATTATTTTGTATTAATTAATTTGAGCTGTCGCACACACATATAGGTAAGTGTGTTTTCTGCTTAGTTTGTTCATGAGACAATTTTTTATTATACTATAAGGGATAATAAAGAAAGCCCAAGTGTGGAAAACGAGAAAGAATTGTGCAGCTTCCCCTATCCTCCTCTCCCGGACTGGGTTTACTCAAAAGAAAGTGAACTTCACACAATGTCACTAATTTATTAAAAGAAAGTGCACTTCACAGTTCCATATGATTTCTTGCAGCATTAGAAATGATTAAATCAAAGTCGACATTTAATTTTAATGAATTGTGACTATTCTTTGTTCTGTATGGCTTAATTTACCTGTCAAACCTCAAAATAAAAGAATAACATCTGTAAACAAACTTTGTCAATTAGGATGCAGGGATCCGTTGGCTCACCTGTTACGATGGCACTGCTTGTATCATTATTAGTACTTTTGACATTAGTGCTTGTAGCAGTATTACAATAAATCATCATTGTGTATGGAATAATACTAGCGAGATTAAAAATTATTCAACCTATATGTTCTGTAATTATTTATTTATTAAATTATATAGTTGTCGCGAAACGTTGGATGGGGTTATGACATAAATGAAGCTGTTATGTGCTTTGTAACAGGGTTTCCAGTTTAAATTCATTGTAATTTGTTTTTGAATTTTAGGACCTTGATTGTGTTAAAAATGAACCACATATTGCAAATGGCGATGAACAAAAACATGGTATGCTTCTAGAAGAAGTCTCTCAGCCGAAAAGTCACGGAAATTTTGTTCCTTCATTTCCTGCATTACCTATATTTGGTGAAAATTTGGAAGAGGGCTCCATTCCAAAGGTGTGCCGTGATCTTCTTGATGGCATTATCACTTCAATAAGTGAATCTTCAACTTTTAACACTCCAATTATTTCTCCTGCTCACAATGTAAGTTGATCAATGATTGCTTTTTTTTAGCACTAACTATTTATGTAATGAAAATGGAGTATGTTCTCAACTGTCCTTGTACTATTAACACAAATAAACATTAATGACAGTATAATATGCTTTAACGTTTCTCAAAAAATTCATGTCTTGATATTTGTTTCTAAGAATTTTTGTTTACCCTTCGATGTAGGATCCTCTTTGTGGGGAGGAGGTCACCCAGAGATACTGCTGTACTACTACAGTATCTCTGGGTCCTAAATGCCTACAACCCAAGCCAAGGTGAGATCGTGCTGAGGGCTGAAAGGCACTGGGGTTTTAGTGTCGCGAATGATCACCTTGGTGTGGGGTGTACAGACGAAACCCCGTTGTAATTAGCCTTTTGGTTGTGAGGGATGTAATGCAGCCGTCGACCGTATACTGATATAGAAGATATATCATAAATGATATAGAAGAGGAAGAAATAATTTCAGAACTTGACGAACAAGGTGTAATAGCTGCCAAAAGAATTACAATCCAAAGAGAAGGCCAAATTATCAAAACCAAACGTATTATATTGACATTCAATAAACCTCAGTTACCCAAATCTATTAAAGCCGGTTATGATAATCTATAAAAGCTTTCATTTTAAATATGTCCATACATCCCTAATCCGACAAGATGTTTACAGTCCCAGCTTTATGGGCATTCCAAAGTCGTAGTCTCCAACGAAGTCACATGTTTAAAATGTGGCATTGTTAGTCACGGCGACAAGGGATGTTCATCAAACACCCTTAACTGCATAAACTGCAAAAGAGATCATGCGGCATATTCAAGATCTTGTCCAAAATGGAGGGAAGAAAAGGCAATAATTAAAATGACAGGTATTGACCACATTCCATATCCTAAAGCCAGAACACAAAACTAAACCAAAAAAATATAAAAAGAAATAGCATACACACATAGAAATATAACTGATTCTCGATTGGCACACAAAATTTGAGTTTTTATGTACTCATAAGATTTGATTATTTCTCAACCACATCTGCTGGGCTCAGGAGTAATAGGTTAGAAAATTTAACATGCCAGTATATCATTGTTCTACCTAAATAGTTGTAGCTGGGCCCGCAGCTTCATCTGGTTCCTGATGGGGAGAGTTGGAGGGGGGAGAAGGTTGAGTAAGGTCATTGAAGGGAAAGAAAATCTACTGTATAATATGTCACTATATGTACTATATGTCATTAATAGCATTTGAAAAGAAAGATCACTCCAAGTTGTTGGGGTTTTTTTTGGGGGGGGGGAGGAAATAACAAAAAATTAACTACCAAGAACTACAATGCTGGAAAAAGGTTTAAGAAAATGAAAAATCACAAGATACGTCTAATGAATTATATGCAAATTAATAAAGTAACATATACAACAAGAACTTAAAGTGCATAATATTAATGCTGAATAACAAAAAGGATAACATATTGTTGTTTACATAAATTGTAGTTAATATGTCCTGGCAAAATGAATAAGGATAATCAGGATTGTGGCCGAAAACATATGAAAAAGCTATAAAATTGCCCCGTTTCTCTATGATTTCAATCGTTCGTGAAATCATGGAGCCGCGACGTTCATTTACCACAGTATTCGGGATTTTCTGACAGGCAGGTTTGATGGCTCTAATTAACTTATCTTGCCTATCATACTGTTGCCCATTTTGGTATACCTCGCAAACCAATATACCCCACAGGCTTTTCATGAGGTTTAAATCGGGGCTTCTGGCTGGCCAATCAAGCAATTTTACGTCATTTACCTCAAACCATGATTTTGTTGAAGCAGATGCGTGGATTGAGGCATTATGTTTTTGGAAAATATAGTCTCCAGAGGCGATGAGCAGTGCCGCAGGCAATAAATTTTTGGGCCTGTATATTCTGATAAGCATCTGAATTCGTTTTTAGCCTCAATACAGTAATTGGGATAACACCTTCAAAAGCAAATCCACTTCACACCATCACAGAGCCACCACTGAACTGTCGCTTTGAAAATGTGGCCTTTTCATGAGGAAGGTCATTTCCAGTAATTATGAAATATGTCCGGCCCATCCAAATTAAACTTCTTTTCATCTGAAAACAAATGCAACTTTTTTTTGTAGCAGCGAATTCAACTTTATGCTGCTTCCGTTTTTTCGTAAGAAGTGGTTGGGCTTTCATTTTTGAGTACTCAATGCTTGGATTCCTCATTAACATGTTACATACTGTTCAGCTAGAATAAGATAATCCTAAATGATGAAGATTGCTTTTTATGACAGGCTTTCCTAAGTATGGCTCTCTTTTGACGTGTAGTAACAGAAACTGGCCTACCTGTGTATTTCTTTTTCTCCTAGCTTTCTGGATCATTTAAGAAATTATATACAACAGTTTTAGATCTATTGATTTTTCACGAAATTTTGCGTCTCATTCCATATTCTTTGAAACCAAGGATTTGGCCTCGCTCAATCTCTGATAGTTCTTTACTTTTTGGCATTTTAAAAATCACAGTTATTGTGAAATCAACTATATAAAATGATTTGCAATACTTAATACTACTATAAAAACAAGATAAAATATGCTAATTTAGTTTGTGACGTAAAAAATCTTGGTGGTTCTTATAGTTTTTCCAAGCTGTATAGCATCCAAAAATTGTTGAATGGTATATTAAAAGTAGTTTTACGATTTTAAAAATAAATACTATCAAAAAATGTTCCATTCTACCTCATAGTAGTTTAATGTCATTTGTATGAAGTTATATCCTCTGATTTTCCACATTTCGTACTTTTTCGCGTGTCCTTAAACGTTTTTCCAGCACTGTATAATTAATGAAGTGAAATAAACAATATTGATTTATAACTTTGTATATATGCAGTAATATCTCTCAATAATATCATTTTGCTTAATGGTTAATTCTGTTTGTTGATGATATTTTGCAATCCTGGCAAATGTGTCATAAAATTACACACATTACGATTAACGTCTTTTTCCGTTCAACATTTTTACTCCGTCTCCTGAAAGTCGTTGATAGGAGAGCTTACTGTATATAAAGTTTATATTTAATCAGTAAGTACCGATTACTTTAATTCTGCCTTTATTGTGTTTTAGGAGCATAAAAGTGGTGAAGATAAAGTACATGTTTCAAAACCTAGTAGTAAACAAAGGGAAATTATATTCATCCCAGATATTCCTCTGCGAAGGCCTGGTAACAATTGTTTTTTCGCATTGGTTCCCATTCATCCCAAGTCTTTATCTAGTGTAAATGCTCAAAACTGGCCTGACAACCAACAATTTTGTCTTGTTATCCTCAACAAAATTGCTCCTACAAATTCTGAAAGGGAGATGAAAAGCAAGCAGTCAGGAAACGATCCAACAACAACCTCAAAAGCTTCAATGGTAGCTAAGATTCATTGTGGTGTAAGTATTTCCAATCTCTTGCTTTTTGTGATTTTTTTTTTATATGCTTAAGATATAAAATGTATGTGATGTAAACAATTTACTTAAAATGCATATACAATGGGTGCAATGCATATGTAATGAGTACAGATATCACTTTCTGCCTTTTTGGGCACATGAACCTAGTAGAATATCAATGTTATTATTAGAATATTAGATTGAAAAATAGGAGAATTTAGTTATTGTAAAAAACGTGACAGCCCCCGATTGTATTTCCACCTTGTGGTGGTAGTGTGGTTTGAATGCTGTAATGACGCCGAGAGCTAAGCCTGCGGTAGCATAGCTACTGGAAGGGTCACCAAAGCCGGACAGGTCTTCATGGGGTAGGAGCCAGACTAAGATGGCTACCTAGGAGAAAGCAACTCCGATCTAAATCCCTGGTTTTGGGTAGCAGCAATTACCAGTACTACCATGAAGCTGCAAATGAAGGTCATCGGATGGCTCATGAACAGACACCTACGGAGTAATCTGTAGCACTGCAATGCAGAAGGCAAGGGGAAACTACTGCTTTACTTACCAAGAATGCCAAAATAAACCACACCCAACATATCAAGGCCCCTAGTCTTTATCAGGCCTTAAATGACCGAGGAGTGCTAAGAATCCGCAGAAAGACCAAAATTTGTATGTGGAATGTTCAAAGTCCCTATCAATGGGAAAAATTACATAATGTGATAAAATAAATGAAAGAAATCCAACTAAGTATTTTAGGACTAAGTGAAGTAAGATGGACAGAATCTGGTCAGTTGAAAATTGACAAATACTCAATGTGGTATTCAGACTGCAATACCTGTAACAATCATGCGGGTATTATTATAGAACAGAAATTGTCAAGTGCTGTTGGAAGTTGCAAGGCAGTCTCTGATTGAGTCATTGCTTTGAAGACGAACACAAAGCCAATTAAAATGAATGTTATACAAGTCTATGCACCTAAAGCAGATGCTAGTTACCAGAAAATTGAGGAATTCTATGAAGGAATAGAAAATGCGATGGAAAGCAGAAAAAATTGAATGTGTGAGGTTTATTGTATAGTCCAATAGCTTTAGGCGATCAGCTCTATAAAGAAGTGATAAAAATAGAAAATAAAATTAAAAATGTAACTGAAAAAATGAAGATAACATAAAACAATATAATTTGTGATATTCTATAGTTACAATTAAACACTATTTTCAATATTATAATGTTGTATTTTTAATTATTTTTAGGTATATTTGCAAGTGGCAATGTAAAGTCTTTAAAAAAATTATTTGGTCCTTGAAAAGTCCTTAAAAAGTCCTTGAATTTCATCAGGACAAAAGAGTGGGAACCATGCAATATCACTTCATTTGTCAATATAAAAATCACAATTATCTTCAAAACCTAAACTGTCGCATTCACTGATGATGATATTATAAATTAAGTCTTCAATTTTAGATAACAATTCTCGACTTCCCTTGAGTTCTTAGTCAGTTATTACCAATGGCAACATTGTTGAATATGATTTTTGGTGGGTTGTTTAAGATATTATGTACTTGAATTTTAATATTTGGTAATGTAATTAATAGTTAAAATTGGGTTAAATTTGTTATTGAAGTCAGTTATAATGAATTATAATTATTATTTTGAATATTGGCTAACTTTGTTGTTAAGTCGCCAAGTTGGCGAAGATTTAGACACACCACATCATATATTTACAAACATCCATCCTTTTCCATTCTAATGAAAATACGAAAAAGGTTTGATTTCCTATTAAAATATTACAAGGTTTTGTTTTCATGGATTGAACTTAGGAAATGACTTCCTAGTTCAAATTCAAGTCTCTCATGTTAAAATTCCTACCATTAATTCTTTATAATGACATGTGATATTTATGTGTGGGGTAGAACAGATAATTATGGACCGTGATAACATCCAAGAACGGTGCATGAGAACAGGCAAATGGATCAACAATATAATAGAATTGAATGTTAAAATTAAATTAAAAGTTTTCAACTAATAGTTACATGCAGCAGTTTTACCTTCTCGCTGAAAACCCTTATTTTAATTTAACATGTAAGTAAATACAACAAAGAGGGGGGAGGGGGAAAGGTGGTCCAATAACTTTTAATTTTGTTATATCTAAATGCACATAGACAATAAAAACAGCAGAACAAAAATGTATCATTTCCTTTTTAGTGGCCTACCAGTTAGGTCTCCAACATATCTCTCTATATATATTTATTTATGTTTTTCTTTTCAACCCCTTTTTAAAGGTTGCAGCCATTAGTGAGTACTCTTCTTTGCTAACCATCCCATTTTGCCATTGGAAATTAGTGTTGAATGTCTCCATTTTACTGTCTTGGTTGCAGATTTAAGACTCTGAAACTTAACCTTCTTTGTGCATTTATGGCCATTGCTGAAAGTTAATGGGTTGCAGGTGGCGGTTGGAACTAAAAGTCTCAGAGGGTTAGGCAGTTGAGGGGTAAGGGTGTGAAATTACCAGGGATTTGAAGAAAGGGAAGCAAGTAGAAAAACTGAAATTCCAAGGAGGAGGATGTGGGTGGATGGATACAAGTAACTTTAAAGGGGAATTTATAGCTATCAACGTTTACAGAAAAAAAATGGCTAAAAATACTTTTAAGTGGGAATACTTATTTGGCAAAGTAACGTATTTAAATCGATCTAAATGAATTAAACAAACTTTTGTAATAAAATAAAATAATATCATAATAATTATCTATGTACATTTTACATCTTTGGCAAATGAATAGTTCTCCCTAACTAACAATAATGAGAGAAAAAAAACCAAACATAAAATATTGTTAACAACTATTCATAAATATTAAGTTCACTGATTATGTATGTTCCTCGTTGTAATTTCTTTTATCTTGCTTTAAAAAAAAAAGTATTTAAATTTCTCTAATCTATGGCTTGAAAAAACAAAGTTTGTGGTTTTAGTTCACTTCAAATTAAAACGTTTACCATTTCCATTCTTTGGCACATCCATTATTATTGTTGTTGCTGGAATGCATCAAGTCCTTTTCACTTCTTCTTTGCAAGGTATTTTTTTTTTCTTTAATTGATATTACACATTTTGCACCACCTGAAAAATAAACAGGGACTGGGACAAACAGAGTAAGAATAATAAAAATTAAAATGGAAATGCTTTGTCTTGCAATTTTTGTTTTATTTGTTTGCTGATTTTAATAATTATTTTTGAAAGAAAGGTGCATGGCCGGAATGTGGGGTTATTTGAATGTATTTAAATATTTAATTTATTGAAAAAGATAAATTTTTTTTTTTAAATTTTCTACACAACAGCATATTGTATTTATTTACAATCAAATTCGAAACAGACTGAATTATATTAACTATATTTTTCTTTCTTTTTTTGCAATTGAAAACTTGCAGAGTTAGATTGATGTGCGAATGAGGCAAAAATGAAATGTTCTGCCAATTCTTCTGAACTGTAGCCAAAATATCTATAATAAAAGTTTTTTTTCACATTAATTTTTTTATACATTAAATATGGTAATTCTTCATAATCTTCTAGACTTCAAAAGTGTTTTTGCTCATGTGCAGTGCGATTAAAAAATATCAAACCTTGCATAAAAAGTGTGATTTTTGAACTTTGAATATTAATAAAAAGTTATCATAAACTTTATCAGAAGAATGATTCCATACTCCTGATAAGGAAGTTAGACACTCAGTTCCCATAGGTCTCATCTGAAAGTGCAGCCAAGGGCGGATCCAGTGAGGGAGAGAGAGGGCGACTCTCCCATCAGGGTTAATTAGGGGGAAAATGAAGAAAATGGAGCATATTTTATATGTAGTTTGTTCCGACTGTAATAAATAAAAGCCTTAGACTGTCATCCAAAGTCTCCACGTCTTGGAGAAGTGCAGTCCAGGCGTTTTTCCATGAATCTATAGCTTCTTGCCCTTCAATCTATGTTTTTAGTAAGTGTTACTTCAGCAGAATATAGTTTTTCATTGTTGAAGCACCTTCAAACTCGGCTTTGAATATGGATGACAGAAGAGAGACTTTTAATACACCCCCACAGAGACATACAGATTGATGTAAATAAAGTGATTGACAAATTTTCAAAGAAACCAAGCTGGCTTGACTTTGCACTATAAACTTCAAGTTTTTTAAAAAGTCGCTTATTATAAAAAAAGTAAAATAATTACGATGTTTTTGTAGTTTAAATTTAAACTTGTTCTATTAATTACATTGTAAATTATCGTTTTTGGTTATTGTATATGTCTCCTTTACTAGCTTATCCTTCTGTCATACTTAACTATAATCTACCCTAAACCATATAGTTTAATTAAAGAAAAGCCCAACTCTACTTCATTGTCATAAATTAAATATTTTGGTGAGTATAAAGGTTTGCTTTTTGGTTTTACGGCTCAAAGACTACAGTGGTCATGCTGCGCCGGGACCTACTGTTTTCCGAGGAATCCGAACCTCTTAAGGCGTGGGAACCAAACCCCAGACTACAGTGAGCAGTGCAATCTTTGAGATCAGAGTAAGCGTTCTTTGCACTGCTGGGAGTCGAACCCGGATTAGCGCCAGGAGAACGCATTTGCAGGGCAGGATATAAAAGGCCGGCTATAATATAACATTTTGTAAACTATTTAGCAACAGTCCAAAACTAAAAAATTGTTCCCATGAGGCCCCAAACCTCCCCCCCCCCGGTAAAAGCCATCTTGGATCCACGCTTGAGTGCAATGCACAGGGAAAAGGGTTCCCTTGTTTGTATAATGACATCAAATATACCTCATAAAATTGAACTTTTTTAGTCTGTTCTTTTTATTTGATGTAAATAGATGTGTTCATGCTTTGCACTTGTTTTTTCTGTTTTTTTTTCAGATACGGTCTTGGCCAGAAAAACGCTACAATCCCACAAAATTTTGTATAGACTATGCTACGCCACGATACATACGTATGATGCAAAAGCATGCTCGAACTGTGACACACACAGATCGACTATCTTCAAGTTACAATAAAACAACCCAATCTGCTTCACATGGTCTACACATAGCTCAACCACCTGCAAGTTGCAATCAAACAACTCAACAAAATCAATTAACCTCTGCTTCACATGGTTTATGCACAGCTCAATCACCTCCAAGTCACAATATAGCAATTCAACAAAGGCTACAAACCTCTGTTTCACGTGTTCTGTGCACAGCTCAACTACCTGCAGGTTACGACAAAACAGTCCAACAAAGACTACTAGCATCTGCTTCACATGGCTTATGCATAGTTCAACCACGTGCAAGTTCCAATGAAACAACCCAACAAGAGCTACTAACCTCTGTTCCACATGGCCCTCATCAATTAATAGAACTTAAGTGCTGTTTAATTAAAATGGGCCCATTCAAGTTTCAAGCCAGTTATGGTTTACCTTTTGTAATCGCTAATGTGACACCTACCAGCATTTCATTTCAAGCTCTAAAAGGTAATAATTGTGAATATGTACTTTTTCCTAATATAGTAGAACACTGGTTACCATAATCACATGCTTGTCAGCAAGAATTGCTTTTATCATTATTACAAATATTCGAACTTATTGTCATTTGGATGAAACTATTTCAAAGTATTACAGTTAGTTAAATGAATTGTGTACGATTTTAATAAGAAATGAACGCTACTTAACTTGGGTTTTTTTTTTAAGAATGTTGGTCACATAAATTTTCAGCTATACTGGTCATGATGAAAAAACCTTCCTTTGTGGGAAAAAGAAATGCAGTAGAAACTCGGATATACGGACTAATTGGGACAAGAGACATCCGAATAAGCAAAAATCCAGATAATTGAATACAATTAAAAAATAAGTAGAAAATCAGAAAAGCAGGAAAAATTTAAAAAAGACGTTTAAAAATGGCATGTGACAACTTTATTGCTGTACATTAAATATAATGTAAGTAAAAAAATTATGACGCTTCAAAAATTTTAAACTACATAACAACAACCCAGAGATGCCAACCTGTACAGATTTTTCGTAGTTTGTATGGATTTTACTACATCTTATGGTTTTTACAGTTGATACCAAAAAACTATGGAAAACCTGCTGCAAGATCTTCATATGCAATTCTGTACTTGCCCCTCAAAAAAAAAAAATTATGTTTTTTTTATAAAAAAAACCCCACACTTTGCAGATGTTAGATGTTTGAACTCGACTCTTCCGACTTGTCCACTAGTGTCTACCCGTCACATATCGTAAGGAACTAAACACATGCACGGAAGTACTTCTTTGTTACATGATATCCCATCTAGCTACACTAGACTTGATAGTGTGGCCAAACAACTTATTAGATTTATCTGCAGAAATGTAACTTAAACAGTACATGTACATCGATTTTGTACTCAGTTCTTTCTGAAGCAAATATGCAAAACTAGTTATTGTCTCTTCACTCTATAAACAATGTCTAGTCGAAATTTATGTTTTACCAAAGCTTGCGGCGGCACTGCTTCCTGTAAATTTTAAAACATGCAACTCCTAAAAAGTTTTTTGATTAACATTACTAGTGATATTATCTTTCTCTTACTCCACATTTCGATTACAATAATGAAATGAAATGCAGCAGCGGTGATTATGAAACAGTTTGTAGAATATTGTGTCTATGCGCATTGTAAAACGTGTGCCAGCACAGCTGCCTTCAGTTCCGCTTCCAGTTATTTGCTTGTTGGGCATTATGCTTGCATGACATTCCATTGATTTGTATGTTTATGGTAGTTCTTGTGTTTCTTTTTAAATCACCTGCTTTTGAAAGACTGGACATTGTACATGGTCCACCTACTATTTTCGCTGCCAGAACGTTAGCCTGATTTGGATTGAACTTATTGGTAAGTGTATCATGATATGTAGTAAGGAATGGCTGTTTTACAAAGCATCGAAAGTTTCGCTGCATCATGTGATTTGTAAAACGTGTGGATATGATTTCAGCACAGAACATGGTGGCCGCGATGATTGTAGGTGGCATGCTGAGAGCAAGAAGCACAAGGATTATGTGAAGTTGAAATCTCAGCCTTTGGAGAAATATTTTTCTGTGAAAACTAATGATTCTACTGAAGCTGATACCTTATTTACATCGTTCATCATTGAATATAATTTGCCTATTGCAGCAGCATATTAATTTTATTATATTTATTATTATATAATATTTGTTTCGTGTCATGTTTCCGGATTATTATTATCCAGAAATTACTAAGAATTATGCATGTGGTAGAACAAAAACAGCTTTGATGCGGTGTTTATCTGATTCAGCAAAAAGAAAAACATTGTTTGTTATTAAAAAAGCAAGCATTTTCTTTAGCTACTGATGGAAACAATGATACAAAACTCCATCCACTTGTTATAATGTACTTTGATGTGATAAGTAGTAGCAATAAAACAGTTATGCTTTCAATGATGGAAACATCAGACAATACGGCTAAAAGAATTTTTACTGCCATTGATAGTGAACTGAAAAAACTTTATGGACCTTGAAAAACTGTATAGCTTTTTCATGCAATAATGCAAGTACAAAAGTGGGCAGTATAGGTGTGGCACCTCTAATCCAAGAAATTCAACCTTATAATGTTATAGCTCATTGCACTTGTCATCTTATTAATTTGGCTGCACAAAAAGCTTCTTGGAAGCTTAAAAAATTTTGTGTGGAGCAAGTTGTAGTTCCGTTATTTCTGTACTTCAATTTAAGCTGAAAAAGAAAAAAACCATTACAAGTCAGCCAAGCTATCTGCAAATCAAAAAACCACACAAGATATTGAAGTACATAAGCACTTGATGGCTTCTGCCTCTTGAAAGCGTTAATAGAATTTTTAATGAGAAGCTCTTGAAAACCTTTTTGATGCTGATGATGATCATGGACAGTTTAAAAACTTGCAGTCTACAATAAAAAACCCATCATTGAAATTGAACTGTTTATTCCTATCTTCAGCACTTCCATTTTTCACTGCTATTAATCAAGAATTTCAGCATGAAAAACAATTAGTATTTAAGCTTAAAGGTAAATTGAACAATTTATTAATGAATTTAATTTCAAGATTTATCAAACTTCATGCTTTTGCCACTACTAAAGATGTTAAACTCCTAATATATGGCAAGGTTAAAAACCAAAAAGCTGACAATGATTTGGTGATAGGAGCAAAAGCTCGTGCATATATTAATGGTTCTGCTTTGAGCAAAGATGGTATTGAATCATTTTATTCTTGTGTAAGAGAATTGTATGATGCTGCATGTTATTACATCATTAAGAAATTTCCCTTAGACGACAACTTTTTATCACATGCTGAAATTGCTGACGTGAGTTTGCAAAAAAAAGTTTCTTTTTCATCAATAAATTTTTTATCCTCCATCTTCAACTTCTCCATTAGTGAGATAGATAAGTTAGAAGTAAAATTTGTTTACTTTGTAGATTGTAGCTTTGCAGGTGCTGTACTTACGAAAAATCTTTTTGCAGGAAATTAGAGAGTACAGTTGTATTGAACATCATTGAATTTTATTTAATTTTTTACTAAAAAACTACTAAAAATTCTTGACTTTTTTACTGATGACTACTTTCTTAGGTTGGCATCTTTGCAAGAACTTTCTGACCAGTTGGAAAGGACGTGAAAAGGGCTTCCTTTATCATGGGAGCCATTCCCCTTGCACTCTCTGCTTCTTCTCTTCTGCACATAGTGCTCTTTCCGAAAAGAAAAAAAATCTGAGCTCTGCACGTCTGGATAATTGAGGATCCAGACTGAGGTCCAGTTAATCGAGTTTCTACTGTAGCGCACTTTGTAAAATTGGGTGTGCTAAATCTGCCCCTCAAATGTTCCCATTATTTCCATCAAGTGTAATTTTTGTGGAAGAGTATTTCTTTCAGAGAATCTCTCTTTTTTTTTTCCATGAATATGTATGCTTTTGTTAACTTTTAAACTGCTGAAAGCCTCATTGTATTTATTAGAAAATTTTTCAAGGTTTAAAAGTTCAAAATTAATGCTCCATCATTTTTGATCAAAATTAAAAGATGGAGAGTCAATATTTTCAAAAATCATGAATTCATAGCTTACACAGAGTACACGTACACATGCCCTTAAAGGTCCTTAATTTTTTTAGGAAACGGTTTTTGGTACTTACAGGCCCTTATTTTCGCTCAAAATCTTCAAAAAATCCCTAATTTCATTCTGTTCCTCACCATTTTTCTGAAGTATGTTTTGCTTTCAATTTTTATTACTGTCATTCTTCTCGCAGTATGAATCAACATTAAGAACGAACATACGATTCACACCTCATTGTTTGTAATATGCCTTTTGCAAAAATGAGAACATTCATAGAGGAGAACTTCCTCCAGGAATACACATAAAGAACTCTCCCAGAAACTTGCTAAAGCATTTTTTAGAGCAAGAATGACCAGTGTATTTCGCACCTCTCCCAAACCCAGATTTGAAGCTTGAAGCACATTAGGCACAGCGATCTTTTGGCACCACACTTCTCCTCTACTACATTGTATATTTGGTAGTTAAGCTAGCCATACAAGAAAATAGTTTGTGATGGAAAACGCGGAGGAAGAAATGTGGAGGGGACATTTATGATTATCTTATATGCGTTATTATAAAGCAGTGACATTTTTATAAATGAATTTATTTGATGAAGAAATGTTTTATTTTTCTGCTGTTAGGGGAAGCTAGTTGTATTTCGCAGAATTTTTCATAAAATTAAAGCAAGTGTGGGTAGGGGGGGCACTTTGCTGAGGAGGGTGCGGATTGACAGAATCCTACAGTAGTGATTGGCTAAAAAAAATAACAAAAAAGTTGCCTTTTAAAATTTTGCATGCTTAAAAATCTTATACCCATTTGTAATAAATTCGGGTTTTTTCTCCCTGTCCTAGCGTGGATGGTGGATATGTCCTGTTCAGTTCATCACTGTATCTAGACACTTTTTACAGGAGGCTTAGAATTCTTTAATATTTTGATGTATTTTGTTATTGTATTTAATAATACTATCTAATCAGACTAAATATTTAGTATTGATGAATAAATTTCTTAACAGATGTTGCATTGATTCAGTGATGTGTCCTGCGGTGGTGCAGTGGTTATGTGTTTGCCTAGCATGCTGTCATCCTGGGTTCGACTCCAAGCAGTACCCCCCCCCCCAAAAAGAAACTTACATCAAACTGCTCACCGTCACCCGGAGGTTAAATTGGTTCCCTAGGGCTAAGAGTTTTGGAAGCTTTGGAAAACTGTAGATCCTGGTGTGCTATGACCCTTATAATAATAATTTCTATTCTTGTGCCTTAAAACTCAGAAATTAATAACTCTTTCATCAAAAGTTAGTAGGGGGGTCAATTTCTTTCATTGTTCATCTTGGATGTACACTTTGGATGATTCTTCCAAGATGAATGTAGAAAGTGACAAGTGTAAATTAGGCTTTAAATAAATACTCAGAACTATGTGCCCTACAGTGACATGGCGGTAATGCATTCCGTTATTGTGCCACATTCATGTATTCGATCCTAATGATGATACAGGCAAATATAAACCGTTTTTCTACCTTCCAGAGTTTGGTTTCCTAGGTGAGAGAGGTTGATTCCTCAGTAGCTAGGTGACCTGCTGTGACACAGTGTGGTAACGCGTTTTCCTAGTGCGCCGTTAACCCGGGTTCGACTCCCAATAGTGCAAAGAATGCTTACTCATAGCTCTCATAAATATCACACTGCTCAGTGTAGACCATCATTTGGTTCCCTAGGCTTTAAGACATTCGGATTGCTCAGAAATCAGTAGCTCCCAGCGCAGCATGACCATTGTAATTTTTGAGCCATAAAACTGCAAACAAGCAAAGTCCTCAATATCTGTAGATCCCATAGAGAGTGTGGGGTCATTGCTAAAATGTCCAAAAATGTCCAATTGTGTCGCTTCTCTCATAACTCATACTTTGACAACTTCCTTTTTATTGCACACTGATCCAGTGGTTTCGAATTTTTTAACTAAATTCATGAAATAATGAGGGAAGACTTCTTTGTCTGGATGCCTTTCATTATAAACAATAGCTATTTTGTGAATACATTAATTTTGGCTACAGCAAATAAAAATAATTTTTACCCTCTCACTTAAAGTGTAAACCATTTCTATTGCATGTGGTTTTTAATACCCAGTAATACCAGTAAACCCCACTCTTAATAAAAAGATGGGGGGAAAATTCAGTGAAATAAAAATTAACATTACCGTTTACTTTCAATGAAATTGTTTTACCAGTTACTAATAGACTAATACTTTATCATCCTTTAACTTTCTGTTTACGCCAAAAGCGCCAAAGCCTTTGCCAAAAAATATTTAATTTGAAGCTTCAGTTAAAACCTATTCTTCATCATTTCTGAAATGGATGCACTGATTTACTTTTCCTTCAGCAGAAGCACTGCATTTTTTTTTCTGTTTCAAATGATATTATCACAAAGTGAGGGAAACCATTCCAGTTTTCAAAGTTCTGGTCAGTTGGGGGTGGGACCCTCTCTAAAATTCCATTCACACTGTTTTCAAGTTCTCCCCGCCATGTCCCCTTCACATAAATAAACGTTTTGTTTGTTTTAGGTTTTTTTTTTAAATTTCTACTCAACTCCCATCGAGAGATATACAGAGTGTTAACTTTTCAACTGAACACACGGTATAATAAATATAGTACAGTCAAGCCTCATTAAAATTAACAAGCTTAAGACAAATTACTTTTAATATGAACCGTTTTTCGAAATCCCGTCAAATTGTATAGGAATTATGGTGCCATATTTTTCTTTAACACAAACACTGTTAAGACTAAATACTATTTACAACAAACTGATAATCAGCGGTCCTTGGAAAATTTTCTCTGCTTAATATGAACAAAATGCACTTTATAGGATCAGAGCTTCCCATTGTTAATTTAAAAAGGCTGTAGTTGCCAGATTAAATATGCAGGAGCGGCAGCTTTTATATACAGTTACATAATAAACATTTCCTCGTGGTGTTTACATGCGATAAGAACTGAAAAATATGTCTCAGTGGACAACATCACTACATGTAGTTGGCCCTGCGGTGGCGCAGTGTGGTAACGCGTTCTCCTATTGCGCGGCTAATCCGGGTTCGACTCCCAGCAGTGCAAAAAGAACGCTTACTCAGAGATCTCATAAAGATCGCACTGCTCACTGTAGTCCGGGGTTTGGTTCCCCAGGCCTTAAGAGGTTCGGATTCCTCGGAAAACAGTAGGTCCCGGCGCAGCATGACCACTGTAGTCTTTGAGCCGTAAAACCAAAAAGAAAGCGAAAGTGAAACTACATGTAGTGTTTCAATTATTGAGGCTGTTAACTGCATCATTAAACCTTTGTCGGATAGTAATCACTGTTTTTCGGATACTGACGAAAACCTTGACAACTCTGCCAGTAGTACCCATCTGAGTACTTTTAGTTGCGGGGGGGGGGAGGGTTGCTAAGAAAAACCATCACGTCGTTCAAGACTTAAATATTTTAGTAAATGTGCACAATTCTAAAATACTACAAAAATAATTGATAATAATTAGTAATGAGCTAAAAAGTACCTTATTTTAAAATGTGACTGTAAAACTTTTGAAAATAAACTCACAGCAGAATCCCGATAAAAAAAAAAATTTTTAAACAATTGCTTGAGCTCAAACCTTCCTTGCCCCCAACCCCATTTGGGCATCCATGAATTCCGCCCCTTCAAACGAAAATCCTGTTAGTGCGATGGAGGTTTTCACTCCATTGCAAACTGTGCATTATTTTGTGATACAAGAAGCAGATTCTGGTGCTTCTCTAAAAACTGTGAATAAACTTGATGATTTTTAGAGACATTGTGCCGACAGAAAGCGAAAGCAATCTGCAATTACTGAATTTTTTAAGTGTACTGCTACGATTTAAAAAATTTCCTTGGCACAGTATGTAATCCAGAAAAAATATTTATTAAACCACAATAAGCAGTAAAAGGAAGATTTTTTTAATCCATAAACTACTTGTAATGTCCATGTTAAAGGTACATATATACAATGATTTTTGTTACAAAATGTGTACTCTATAATAAAATAATAATACTGATAAAATACACTAATAAATTAATAACATATATGTGCAATCACAGAATGTGTATATAGTGACCAGAAATGGTATAAATAACTTAGTAATATCGACTCTACATACTTTACTTATAATATGAATTACTGTTAATACGAAGAGATTTTCTGTCCCCCTTGGTTGGTGTTTGCCTTGACAATGTTCAGCTGCATTGTTAAATGGCTCTTACGTGTTTATTTTCTTTAAGCTGTGTTTTTAACTTGATTCTCATTCAAATTTAATTTAAAACAATAGTAATATAGTGAAATGTTATCCAAAAATTTTTGACTTGACAAATCATGGCAAATTGTACTTACCAGATAAGAATGGTACTCTTTCACCTCAAAAAAACAGTAGGAAGAAAAATTCTTGCGCCACCTACAAAGCTCTAATTACCAATGGCTACTAGGTGACCTGATTTATCAAACCTTGAATATTTTTATATTTGCTATTGCATTGTAACTTATTATGTGTGATAATTGAAGGAAATTACAAATAATTGCCTGCAAAAATATTTGCCTTGACTAATATTGCGAACTTAAAAGATTAATTCGCACAGAATGACTCCTGATACAGTTATTAATACTGAAAATCATATGAATTTCATTTTTTTTTTCTTTTACCTAGATACTGTAATTTTGAAACCACCTGACATTAAAGAACTCATTTGCTGTATTAGTCCCAGTTTTCCATTAATGTTAATTGATGTTACTGCTAAATGTGCAGAAGACTTATGTAATGAAGAAATAATTCCAAGGAACCCTGATTTTAGAACTGCATGTAAGTAATTGTTTATTTTGTTTTAAATTCCAAGTTTTTATTGTTTTAAATCACTATATTAAATTATTTTAATTTTTATTGTTTTAAGGATGTGCAACATTAAAAAGTTCTAGGTAACTGCTGGAGAATAACAAATGAACAGACGTTTTGGCAAAAACTTATTAGCCTTATTACACTTGAAAAGCTTAAACGCATTTATCATCAGATATGCTCATAAATATACCAGCTACAATTTACACTGTATTTACAGGAAGAATCATCATTGGTCTTTAAACCACCTTTGGATATTAAACATTAAAAAAAAAAATCAAGATATGTTCTATTATGTAAAGTTGATGTTTTCCTTTACTTCAATTTAATCCACTCAAACGGTATTAGTTTAACATCGGAAAAATTCGATTCATCATATTTTTTTGATAATAATAATAAAATAAAAATCTACAGTTCTCTCTAGCTTTGTCGAATATTGTACAGTCATCCCTTGCTATTCACTGGGGTTATGTTCCACCAACTGTCCATGAATATCAAAACAAAAACTATATGTAAAAGGGAGGATTGCTTTCATAACAATTGTCTTACATATTCAGGAGTGATCATGTTCCGGGATTTCCGTAAATTTGGGAATTTCAACTTGCCTCTTCCAGGATTTCTTTTTAAAAATTACAAAAATTTTATTTTGTTTCCTATAATTTTTTATATTCCTTCGGAAATCAGTGTCTTTACCAAAAATATTACCTAACTTTTCATAGAATTTTCTGGTATGTTCAGGGAATCTGGTTTGGACTTTCAATCACCCCTGCACATTGAATGCTGTACATTACTACAATATATTTACGAAAAAATTTAGAAAAAATAAATGTTTTACGTACCTTTTTTTTAATCACATGTATTCTTGTATAGACTAAAAAAATTTAGAAACCACATACAGTAGTACGCAAATTGAATGTATTCTGCCAAAACTATGTAATATAAATAAGAACTTTTAAACAACATTATATTTGTTAAGGTATTATTACCCTCCGCAGGGATAACACAATTGCCAAATATGGTCAACACAAGAAAGCCTCCGGGGCGAGAATTTTGTGAGTTTTCGTGGGGGAAATTTATTATACTATAATTTTTGCCACCCACGTTTTAATTACAGCTCAAACTAGAGCTTATGTAATTTTGGAGAAAAAGAGACGCTTTCCCCATCCTGGATTCGAACCAGGGTCCCTCCATGAGGGTCCACGGAGGGACCAACATCACGGAGGACACAACATCAACAACCACACCTAAGCTCAAGTCTGACCGTTCCCTCTTTCCTTTTCTGCTAGTATTATTTTTTTTTTCCTCATTTTAAATTCACATGCTCCTCATGTTATCATATTCTCAGATATTTAACGAACACAGGGATATATCAGGCTTAAACAAACGTTACAAGAAAAATGAAAAAACAATGTAATATAAACAACTGGCCATCTAACTTCATAACATTACCATCACTCTTACTCTAAAAAAAAAAATTGAACAAATTTTTTCTTCTTCCTGTCTGCACACGTATCTTTAGCATCACATGATTTTCGAACGTTCTGTGTATGTGCTCTCCAGTAGTCCTTTCTGATTGAAATCCTCTTCAATGAAACCCTCTAAGTGAAATTTCAGAGGATCAATTTCTTTTCCTTGTTTATTCCCTGTGGTAGACGGCTGTCGGATGACATCGCTGTGCTTCTTTTCTCGACCATCTTTGTCAATTAATGATTTCCATAGTTCATCAGCTTCCCTTGAATCTTCAAATTTTTCTTTCAAAGTTTTGATAGTCTATTGCCCTTGCTTTCTTCTCACCTCCTCAATTTTTTTAACTACAATGCCATGATTAAGTTCCTTCTCTGAAAACTTCTCTCCTTTCTCTGTTAGTTCTTTAATTCACTGATCTTTTTCCTTGATGACGTCATCTAGTTCCATTAATTTATTCTTTTGGACCATTCGTGATTTAATTTTATCTATTTGATTTCTCATAGAGTCTCGTTCTTTGTGGACTTTTAGTAACTGTCCTGCCACCTGAATCAGTCACTGCATGCATTCTTTGGTGAGGGAAGACATCACTTGAGAGTCTTTGAATTTCACAGTTTTTGCTTCCTGGAGTTTACTTTGATGGGCATCCAGATCTTGTAATTTCGAGTTTTCTTGACTTAGCTCTAAGATATTTTTCTCATGTACTTCTAAACATGCTTGGAGCTCCTGCTGCTGTTTACTTAGGGAATTCACATCTATATCAATAAAGGCTGTCTTATAGCGACACTCCGAACTCTTATTACTTGCAAGGTTTAATTTTTCTCTCCTTTTTTTTTTATAGAACTGGCATCAGACTATATTTTGCTACATTCAAAGGATGAGTCTTCAGACTTGCTAACTTTGATATGTGGAACCCAAGTATGAGAAGAACTTTTTTCCAAGTTTTCTCTCTCATCTTCTCCACCCTTTTCCTTTACGACAATCGATTCAACTTGAAAGAATGTTGTGGCTTTATTTTGGGGAATTGGAATTGTGTAATTAGCAATCTTCTTCATATACATCCCATCTGAGCTAATCGCATTTACAGATCTCGCCAAAGACAAATCCTTTCCCATCTTTGAATTTGATCCTGTTATTCTTTGAGGAGGAAGGGGCTTAATATGCACATTTTCCTTTTCTCCTATCCAACACTGTCAAGCAAAATGTTCACGCTTTCTGCATTTGAATCACTTTCCCGTAAAGGCAACTCCGTTAGTTCTTCAATTCTCATTTCTGGTGTTCGTCGTGCCTCTCCTTTCATCTTGTTCTCTTCTCCATACCTCCTGTGTTCCACCGCTATCATTCTTACACCCATAAACGTTGTTACCAACCCTCACATTTAGGACTTCCATCGTTTTCATCAATTGATCAACGTTCATATCTTTGCCATTCATATGATCTTCAAAGACTTAAAACAATCCTATCCAACTGAATGTTATTTGCACATATCTCTGTTCCTTCTGCTACATCAACACGCACTGTTTTGCCCACAATCTGACCTTTCTGTTCTTCCTTTATAGCCTCTTCAAATCGCCTGTTCGAGAGTTTCTGGTTCTCAAGATAATACATATCTTTTGATTCATTCCGGCACTCCTACCAAGAATTGGGACAAATTTGCTGGCGCCATTAGCTTTAATGTGTCATCTGACTGTGTATTACAACTCCCAAAATAGCTGTGTGCATAACTTTTGATTCTAGTGTCCTACGGTCTTACCTCTCCTCCAGCTCTCTGCTTGCACTCTATAAATTTTTCTGCTCTCAAATACATTGCTTCCACAGCCTTAAATCCGCTAATAACCATTTCCTTAAATTTTTCACAATCTTCTCTCGAGTCAATGGAATCATTTCTGAAATCGGTGGCTCTTCATTTAAATTTAGATTTGGCCATAATTAATATGGTCTCTTTATGTGTTGACCAATATTTGGCAATCGTGTTATCCCTGTGAAGGGTAATAATACTTTACAAAACTGTGGAATCCTGGTCTTGATGGCACTAATAATGGTATGAACTTCATTCGATTAAAGCCTTCTTCTGCCTTTTGTGTTTCACCTTATGTAGAGTTTAACCCAGGTTCTTTTCCATTGTCTAATCGTGAAGAAATATCTATCAGGCATTTAACGGTCCTCTGCACAATTGACGATAATGATCTCGTCACATGAAACACATATGTCCTTGATTAATAAATCGTTTATTTACACATTATTTTATAATTGATAATTACTCGATACAACATCAACAACCGTGCCTAAGCTTAAGTTTGACCATTCTGTCCTTTTCCTGTTAGTGTTATTTTCTTTTCTCATTTTAAGTTCACATACTCACATTATCGGATGATTAATAAACACAGCGGATATATCAGGCTTAAACCAACAGTGAAAGAAAAATATATAAACAGTAAATGTAAAGTAAACAACTTCATCTAACTTCATAACATTAATAACAACACCCGAAATGTTCACATATGTGTATACTCTATGTTTATCCGTTTATTTTTAATAGTTTATACAGTAATTGGCCCTGCGGTGGCGCAGTGTTGTAACGCGTTCTCCTAGTGCGCCGCTAATCCGGGTTCGACTCCCAGCAGTGCAAAGAACGCTTACTCAGAGATCTCATAAAGATCGCACTGCTCACTGTAGTCCGGGGTTTGGTTCCCTAGGCCTTAAGAGGTTCGGATTCCTCGGAAAACAGTAGGTCCCGGCGCAGCATGACCATTGTAGTCTTTGAGCCGTAAAACCAAAAAGAAAGAAAGAAAGAAAGTTTATTCAGTAAGCTTATACATAAAGTAGTATGTATACATTATTGTTTTGACCTAAAAACGGCTAATTCTACTAAAAATTTAGTTTTTGAGGGTTTAAAAAAACGCAAATAAGCGAAACCTTGAATAGCAAGGGAACACTGTATATTTTTGTCCACAATACTGTGATATATTCTGAAATTCTCATAATAAACTATGTTCTTTGTATTTTACTTCCCAGGGAAAAATCAAAGGAGAATTACATTTCTTATAACTTCTCTGAATTTTGGTGAAGTGTTCTTTTTGAAAAAGGTGTGTTCCAGTGGTTCCTTTCGAACAAAGCTAGTTACCAGAACGCAGGCAAATGATTTACTTTTTAAAAAGCCTGCTCAAACCGTACGTATAATTATTTGTGCATTAATAGTTTTTTGTTATTTTTTTAATATTCTTGATTCCCTAGAAACAAGTGCCTTCTGCTCTTACATATACAAAAATAATCTACACTTTTAATGCAGTGTTTCTTAGCCAGGGTGCCATTGAATCCTAGTGTGCTACAAGATACCCCTTGGGGTGCTGTGAGAAATACAGTGGGCTCTCGATTTTATGAAATTTGCTTTAAATATAACATTTCCTTGGCACACAAATTTGTTCATATGGTATTTTAAACTTTAATGTGTACAGATACAAGTTTGTTTTTTCCTGGGTGAATGAAAATTTTATCATGAAGTCTCTTAGACAGGCAGTTAAAATCCATTTTTTTCCTGCATTTTCGGTAAATTTTGTATATAATAATACAAGTATAATTTTTGTTAAACCTGATATCCGAAAAAGTACATTGTTTTTCTTATCAACTCCAAGTTTATAAATAACAAAAGATATTTAAAATGACAAATAATTTTTATGGAAGAATTCCGCTGATCAGAAACATTTAAAGGGTGCCACAAGTGCAAAAATGTTGAGAAACACTGCTTTAATGGAACTATTAGAGCAGTAATTTTTAAAACTAGTTCTGGCTGTTTTTTCATGTGATCTTAATTGCAACTTTATGAGAGAGAAAAAAAAAGAGTTACGCAGGTTTTTTCTGTTCTTAAGAATATATTTGTGTTTTTTGGTGTGAGGACAGTTAAGATCAAGCTGTGTCAGGACCTACAGTTTTATGAGAAACGTAAGCGCCTTCCACATCTCGGAAATTACTCCCCGTGATGTCGATTGATAGAGAAAAGCAATCGAGAAGGCATTGGACTTCATCAGAAATCTAATCTGTATTATTCACATTATAAATAAATGCCTTGTTGCGATATCACTGTAAAGCTCCGTGCATATTTACCTAGATACATGCAGGGGTGCCAATTGCAACCATTTTTATGTACCTCCACGAGTAGCCACAGGGGCGGTGTGTAACATGACGATCAATTATTTTTGGATCCACGAAAGTCAATAGGTTTATTAGGCTCTGAGTACACATTTGGAAGGGTCTGCTCCCCTACAAATATTTTTGGGGGTGAAGCAACCTTCCCCCTTAGAGATGGCACTCCTAGTCGCATGGTTAGATTCAAGTTTTGATAAATCATAATTGTTTGTAAGCAAGGTAGAACTCTGTAATCCTAAAACCATGATAATGCAAAATTCTAGATAATGTGAGCAGATTATAAAAATACAACATTCATGTATAAGAAATG
Source organism: Dysdera silvatica (assembly GCA_006491805.2). Lineage (NCBI taxonomy): Eukaryota > Metazoa > Arthropoda > Arachnida > Araneae > Dysderidae > Dysdera > Dysdera silvatica. Next base: position 57,128,365 of record QLNU02015359.1, on the reverse strand, counting down.
TGCGTTTTAAATTTTCATACGGGTTAAAGTAAAACAGCCATATCCACGTGGATTTAGTTTCCCCGCGGTTTTGGTTAATCCACATGGTTTTATAACAACCTGAAAATATTAAATAGAAAATTCCAGAAATAAACAGTGTATGAGTTCAAATTGCATACCATTCTAAGTACTACAGTAAAACCCTTTCACCTCATTGCACATGGTACATAGCCCATTTTTCTTTATCTTCTGTATTCCCATTAACTCACTTCGTTTGCATCCAATTAGCCTGTGTATAGTGTTTTTGCTGTTTACATACATATATTGCCATGTTATTGCAGTGTTGATGTTAAAATAATCTTTGATTTAGTAATTATGATTTAATATAATAATTTAGCTTAATATAATGTTTGTACAAGATGTTATTTCACATTGTTTTATTGTCGTTGGAGGATTACACTAAAACGTCAGAATCCCTTTGTTTTGAGAGAGAAGGAGAGAGAACAAATTTAATAATTACAGTGTTTTTATTATTATTTAATATTTGTAATGTCGTATTGTGCATAATCTATCAATTAAACTTTTTTCATAGGTATATAGGTAAATTAAACAATCACAAATTTTGCTGCCCTAGTTTATAGCCTATTGGGAAATATGGCATTGACTATACTATGAGTATAGCCCTATCTGTTCTCGTATATATATGTATATTTTTTCTAAAACATGCATGACATGTTGATAAACATATGTGCAAGACACTGACATACACATAGAAAGTTTATAAGGAGGGTTACACACTACACAGCTCCATACATATAGACATACACAGTTTGTATATCATCATGCACATTGGTGTCACTATATCCCTTGCACTCTCCACTGCTTTAAACCGATTAAAGAATAATGACTTCCTTGTCACATGTACAAGTTTATCAGCAGAAGATGTTAGCATTTTTGCCTGGATATGACTGACTTTAGCTTTCCATTGGATTGTTTACAAACAAAGGCATGAGACTGCAAAGGGGTCATCTATTTCAAGTCTTGTATCCGAACTTCACATGGAGATGTTCAAGATGAATATCTTGAACTGTGATAATTTTCACGTCAAGATTTGGAAAAGGTACGTAGATGATACTTTCATTGTGCTTTTGCGAAGCGAGGTGGACAGCTTTCGTCAATACCTTAACATCCTGAATCCTCATATTCAGTTTACCCTCTAGGTAGAAAATGGAGAGGTAGAGAAGGAGGACCTGTGGAGCAGAGACAGACTAGAGGAACCGTGGTTTTGTCCTATGTTGAATGAGTTTCTGAGGAGATTGCACATGTGTTGAGGAGAGCTGGCATTAAGACCTTCTACAAGCCAGCTACTACTTTACATAATTTATTAGAGTGAAAGACTGTGTTCCCAAGGAAGAATCGACTGGGGCTTTTTATCAGACACCATGTAGGAACTGTAAGAAAGTGTATATGTCGATGAAATGGGAAGAGTTGTTTGTAAGAGGAAAAAGCAACGTCTTTTCACTGTTGAAAAGGTGAAATGTCTAATTTCCCCACAGAACATGCCTGGGAGAAAGGTCATGTTCCTGATTGGAAAAGTACAAAAGTTCTTCATAAAAATGTAACTTCTCGCTATTGTAGACTTTTTCTTTAACCAATGGAGACTTACATACATACCTTAAAAATAATCACTATCCGAAATTATTTAAAATTTATTATTTAAAAATAATCAGATCTTTACATACCTTAAAAATAATCACCGTAGTTATCAGGACAGATTACCGTACCCTTATGCCAGCTGTTCCATTTTGTGTTCGCAGAAGACAGTTAGTTGCTGGTTGAAACATTTTCAAGCAGCACCTTGCACCTCTTTATCCGAGTAAAATCCATGATCTCACAAATACTTCTTAAGCTCCCTGAAAATATGAGAGTTATAGGGATACAATTTTGGTTGGTAAGCCAGAGCATTTCTCACTTAAATTTCTAAAGGCAACCCTGACTGATTTTTCCCACATAGAGACAGGCATTATCACAAAGAATAATGATAGTGAACGGTCTAGGCTAGGCCGTTCACTATCATTATTCCTTGCCACAGAGCAGCTTGATATTTTGCTGCCTTTGTGGCATTAAAATTCAACAAGGTACTCACAGGGACATGAAAGTTTCTGCATACTGCTTAGCGTTTACAGCATTTCTGATTATAAGGAACTAAATCAATAGCAGGTTCTTTGTGTTCAGAAAAAGTCAACATGACTCTTCATGCACTTGCTTGCATTTGCTGTTCAATGTTCGTTGCTTTCGTCATGACATTTTAAATGAAGCATGCCCCTGTAATGGCCTAAATAAAAGCAGACTGATGCTGTTGTTAAATGATCCCATCCCAGGCAACATGTTAGTGTGTCATTGTAACCTAATGCTATAGTGGTATCACCTATATTTTATGTCATGATAAACATATTGATCAGCTTTTGCACCCTTTGACTCATTTTCATTTGAATAAATGACTAATTAATAATGTTACTTAACTCTTTGATATTATCTTAATTCATTATTTAATGTTAACTTAATTCATTTTTACAAATCTTTTGGAAAATAAAAAAAAAATGTAATTTTTCCTTCTAGGAAATAAAGACACAAGATACGCAGATGAAAACGAATAGCATATGGGCACCTAGGACACCAACAAGGCCACAGTTGCCACTAACAAGGCCACAGTTGCCACTAACAAGGCCACAGTTGCCACTAACAAGGCCACAGTTGCCACTAACAAGGCCACAGTTGCC
>QLNU02015359.1:57113706-57125506 GCA_006491805.2 Dysdera silvatica | reverse complement strand
GCAAACACGTCTGTATTCCCCAAGATCAGAACTTGGAATGCGGTCGGTGATTCGAATGACGAAATTCGCCAGACGTTTGCGATCTCGTTGTTCGAACCTGTGCGATCATGTCCGAACCTGTATGGAAGTAAGACCTAACAGTCATCATCGACGTCGAAAAGGATGCTCCACACTCAGAAGTATTTGCAGATAACACAACCAGTCGTAGAATGTCGTCTACGTACCGCTGTGCTGTAAGTGTGCCAGAAATGACCACCAAAGGGGTCCGGCTATCAAAGGAGATGGCACCCCAGACCATAACGCCCTGTTGTGGGCATGTGTGGCGTGCGATAGTAAGGGCAGGATCCCCACGCTGCCCTGGACGTCTCCAGACACGTCTGCGGTTGTCGTCAGGACACAGTTGGAAACGGGACTCGTCACTAAAGACTATACGTCCCCAGTCAGCGCAGTTCCAAGTTGATCGAGCCCGGCACCACTGTAATCGGACTTGACGGTGTAAAGGCGTGAGAGGTAAGCGGCGTAACGGTCGGCGCGAGCGTAAATTCCGCTCTCTCAGTCGTCTGCAGAGGGTCATGTTGGACACATGTGTGCGGGCCACACGTTGGATAGTTGATAACGACGAATCCGGTGCTGTGACAGCTGCTCTGACAATCGCTCTGTCTTCCCGCCTTGTTGTGGCCCTAGGTCGACCGCTGCCGTCCCGACGCTGACATCTGCCGTTGTTGACCCACTCTTGCCAGCACCGTCCAATCGCCGCATCGCTTCGACCCACATGTCCAGCGATTCTTCGATTCGTCCAACCAGCCTCTTTCAATCCGATAGCATGACCTCTTTCTACTCAGAGAGTTACCATCTCTTGTACTGTTGATTGCAAACTCTTAAAAAGTTGCATATTTTAAAACTTAAGAGAAAGCGGCGGCGCCTAGCGCTTTGGTAGAAAGTAAATAAAGGCTAGACATAATTTCTAAAGTAAAGAGGCAATGACCAGTTTCACATACTTGCTTAAAAAATAACTTAGCCTTTTTTAGTACTTCGCTTTCTTTATCGATGTAACCAATTGAGTCAACGAGTTCCATTCTGTGCTTCTGAGCCCTTAATAATGGAAGGTAAAATGCTGAAGTTTGATCTTACACATGCCAAATTTCCTTCTACTTTTTCCTGAGAGAACAGATATTGCGCAATTTGAATAAATACTATGTACTCTGGCTGAACCTCATTTGTTATCGTTTTTACGGCATTAAAATTTTCGCTGTAATGAATGTACATCCATTGAGCATCCAATCACGTTCTTTAACACGTTACCGAAACATTTGGTGGAAAATTTAAACTAGGAGCTTGAATTTTAAAGGCCTTTGTATGATAAAGAGATTTCTTAATATTACAAACAAGCCTATCTACATCAGAGAAATTTGCCCAAATTTCCTCAGCAACCCTAATGTAAGGCATGATCAAGGCAAGTGACATGCACTAGCTTTGGATAAAAACATTTGTTTTCCCAGCTTCTACTATGTTTGGTGTAACATCTGTTAAAAAGGGCAAAACATTATGTTTTATTCCGTTTGGCCACAAAAAAAGTAAAAGATTTCTCAAATGGCTGAAAGATAGTTGAATGCTTAATTTTTGCAAGTGCCCCTGAATTCAATAAAAATACCTAATATAAGGTAATAGTTGGGAAGTGTGACTACAGCGTTGAAATAAAAGTTGGGAATGGCGCTAAAGGCAATATATATATATATATATATATATATACATATAAATAACACTTTTACATATATACATATTTTCGGTTCACAGTTTTGAACAACATCGTAATTTTAACAAAGATTTAAAGCAAAAGAGAGATAATGAAATCAGATTTTTCTTATTGTTGTTTTGTCATCATGACTATTAAAAACAATGCGTTTCTTTTCTTGGCTAATTGAAGAAGTATTACACATAAATGCATAATTTTTGCCTAGTTTCCTCATGTAGCTTAAGATACATTTGGTGTTATACATATCTAGGCCCAAATTATTATAACCATTGATTTTGGACTCACCGAGTTCGGTTTAATTTCTAATAAATGTAGTTAATTGTAAATATGTGGAGGTTTAGAGGTTACATTAAGCCATCTGCCCCATCATTCCAGGGTTCCCACTCACCCAACTTTTCCAGCTGACCTTTCTGACAAAATTTCCTGGCTGGTCACAAACAAAATTTTGAATTGAACTTCAGTTTCTGGGAAAATAGCCCCATATTGGCATGGAATTTAGATATTCGGAATAGGTTAGGAAAATTTTCCCTTCTTTTTCCATGTTTGCCCAAAAAAGTTAATTTTTTTCTGACTTTTAGGGACAATAAAATTCCCCGACAATTCTAGGTTGCATGGGAACCCTGTCAGTCTTATATAAAATATATATATATATATATGCTAACAAGAATCAGGATTCAAAGTCAGATTTCAGTGAATTGCAGTGAAGAAAGGCTTACGATAAGGTAATGTCCTTTCATTTCAATGACATTATTTAACACTAGAAGCCACTAAAAAAAAAAAGTATACTTAAGTGACACAATTTTTAATGGAAACGTGCGGTGCTTAGCTTATGCAGATGATATAGTTTTAACGAACAGCAATGCAATGAAGGTTAAAAGAAGCTTTGGAAGATTTTGAAAGTGGCGCAGAAGAACTTGGGTTAGCAATCAGTATGTACAAGACCTAAAGATATGATTAGTTCACAGGAGAAAAGAAAAGTACATTGAAAAGTATTCAGGAAGGTTGATGAAAATGGCATATGGGGAATCAAGTGTATATATATATATATATATAAAAATCGTCAATGTTATTGAATATTAGAACGTTGAAAATGTATTCAATAACATTGAAGACTTTTTCTTTCAGGGTTTTTTTTTCTTTTTTATAAAGATTTCTTCATTGGTGAATGAAGAATAACATTTGAATTTAAGCGGAATAGTCCTGTCTGGGATTACAGATCCACCTTCGGCGGCCACCCTTCCCAAGTCAAGTCACATAAGTGGAATAGAAAAATGACATACCTGTCAAAATTGAAAGAGTACTAATAAACAAAAGAGGAAAAGCACCCTCTGGTATTTCATGCCTCTTGGGTTACCATGACAACCAAAATTAAAAAGAAAATAATTAGGTACAATTGACATTTCTTCATGTAGCTACTCTTACTATTGATTCCACCAGAATATAGTGGCAACAATCATTTTTTATTGGTTTTAACACAAATAATTATATTATTGATACAACTACAATAAAGTGGCAACAACAGCCGTATACCTTTATTAAAAAATAACGAAAAATGTGACACTTTTCTCTAATGGACCTCTGCAAAAAATTTTTTAATGTTAAAAGAGGGGAAATATCCCATCTATGTGGAGACAGGCCTAAGAAAAGGTGGCTTGATGGAGTGGACGAAGATCTAAGAAGAATAGGAGTGAGAGAATGGTAAAGAAAAGCCTTGAATAGAGGAGAATAGGGAACAATTGTTACGGCAACCCAAGTCCTGCACGGACAGAAGTGTTGAAAGTAGTATAAATAAGAACAATGATTATCCTATAATCATTCATATAAGATTGAAATACTGAACATGACTTGCGATGCATTAACATTTTCATAACTGAAATTTACATTTAAGAATTAGAACTATATTCAAGGTTTGAACACTTACATTTTCAAAATTAGAACTGCTCTTACTTTCTGCATTTAAACTTACCATTACCATTAATTATTTAACTTATTAATCTTATGCTTTAAGAATTAGAATACTGAAGAAATTTAATTACTAAGGAGAAGTGTAAAAATGTATTTTATTTAATCAGCTCTTTGCACTTACTATCAAATTGCTCTTTTTTACAAATCAGTGAAAGAGCATTTTCAATCAAATTGCTATGATTCCAACTTCAGATGCATTAGTCATGCTATATTACCAAACTTCAATCACAATCGTTTACATTTTTGGACACATTAAAAGAATTTGTTATTACAGGATCTATTGTGAGCCTTTTTCTTACTTTATGAGTAGAATTATTAGTTTTTTCCACTCTTAATTGATTGTTAGAAACTTTGCTATCACCTATGTCTTGAGTTACAACTGGTCGGACACAAGAAGTTTTATTACAGACTTCATCTTTATACTGTTCAGAGGCTCTGCTTTCACAAAACTTCTCATCCTTTAGTTTATCTGCATCCACAGCTAAATTATCATCTTCGATAAGGGAACCCTTAAATCCATTCGCACATTTTTTAATACGTAATTTCAATGATGGACGGATTTTATTTGAATGCAACGTTTTGGAATAAGGAATGCCAGTGGAATGTTTATCACATGACTCTCTTACAGTGTGTTCTGGAAGGCTTGAGTTTTCAGTATTAGATTTTTTACACTTTGATGTAAGGTTAGTGGGGCTAGCTTTAATTGAAGGTAAGCTCGTTTTTGAAATGGCATTTACACCATGAGTGTTTGATGACTCAAGCAGTGAAAGGGTTGCATCGTCAAACTTAGGATGATGCACTAGTTGGCAATTCACTTTCTTGTATCTCTTTGTCGTGTGATATGAACCGTCAATAAAATTTGGTCCCTGTTTCCATCCTTTTAGTTTATGTCGTGACTTTCTCGACCATGACAAAGTACTTCGTTTCTTCACTAGAGGATTTTCCTTAGAAGGGAAACTTGCTGTTGGATCTGCTTCAACGTTTTTCAGACTTCTAGAAAATGTTGAGTTTTTTAAGATTTTAGGAGCTTTATGAACAGAATGAGGAAGCCTCTGGTCTCCTAAATCATCTGTTAATGCAGTTTTGGAGTGTGAGGAAGGAAGAGCAGTAATACTTTTATTCGAAACCGTTTCATCTAATGGTGGTATGGATCTAAATGAATAATGGTTCTTTAACTTGCGTTTTAACTTTGGTTTCGGATACTTTTAGTTATTGTAACAAGTCCGTTTGTGTAATTTCACACTATCCGCAATATTGTTATTGCTATTTTTTTCAATGGTCAGTGGTTGAGATGTTTTGGTTTTCACATGCATCGAAACATCCTGCATGCATACAGATGGATTTGGAGCAGAAGAGATGGGGTTTATCTCAGCATTTATGTTATTTTCAACCTCATTATTAAAAGTATTTTTTAAGGGTAAAATGTCTTTCATATATTTTTCAATATGACATTTTAAAATATGTTGTTTACTTTCCTCTCCATAATCTTCTACTGAAAAGATGCCATTGTCTGGCTCTTCTTTCATTGAACTTTGCATGTTACAACCACCAGCACTACTTATTTCATTCATATTATTACTGTTAACATTTGCCCATTTTTTAGCATCTGCTTCAGTTTCGACATGGTTTGTATTAATTCTATTTTCATCAGAGAAAGCCATATTGCATTGTGGTATGAGGTTATTGTTCTTCAAACATTTTTCATAATCATATATATTTCTGATAGGATTCTGAAACACACATTCAGATTCTGAAGCTCTTTCTACTTCTGGAATGCCCTCCATAATATCAGTATCACACAGCATATTTTGAATAAATCTTTTCGAAAAATTATTTTCCTTCATTGCTTCTCTATAGTCTTCTGGGAAAAACAGATCATGTGCATCATCTTCAACCTTGATTCTTACACCACTCACAGAATGCCCAAAGTGTTCCTCTTCGACAACATTTGTTGAATTAAATTTGGAACTATCGCTAAAAAAATTTTCATCTAAACTGATGTTGACATCTTCTTGTTTTATATATACGTGATGCAAGTCATTTTCATTATTCATCTTACCATTTACAAGAGAATTTGTATTGTTACCATGTCTTGAAGTATTCACATTATCCAGCTGATTTTTGGAAGAAATAATATTTTTCGAATTTCCTTTAACTTGACCTTCAGATAAATTTGCATTGCTGGTAAATTTATTCACAAAATTAATTCCACCTTTTGCAATTTTTTCAACGCAATTTTTTACATTATGGATATCACTTGTTTTTCCCACAGTATTTAATTTTACGCTAAATAAATCATTTTCTGGAAGATTTCTCTGTTTCTCAGAAGCTTCTGTTATCACAAAATGCTTTGCAGGTATTGTAACAATATTTGTGGATAGTGATACCTGTGGTGATGGTAGCTGTTGTATTGAATCAGATGCCAATACCTGATGTGGTTTCGCCTTCGGAATCTCTGGTGAATTTGTTTCCTAGAAGGGAAAAAGTACAAAATTATTTTGTCTTAATTTCCAAAAGTTCTGAAAGAATTTATTAGTTAATGCTGAAGGATTAACTATGCTAAGTTAATATCAAAGGGTTAATTAAGTATAGTTTCCTCCTATATTATGTTAATGTTAAGATTACTTAATAAGTAAGTTTTTAACGGTGCTTTTAAAGTTTGATACTCCCCAGATTACTCATGAAGCCTTTGGACATGCATTCATTTCTGATTTCTGAATGCACATCATTCAGAAATGCATTTATTCTTACTTGTGAAAAATAATAATCCAATCATTGCAAAGAAGAGCTTAAAAAAAAAAAGGGGTTCAGCCTCTAGTATAAAAGAATTAAATATAACAGCACATGATATAAATAAATATGACAGAACATATAATAATTTTACAGGCAAAATCTTTGCATTAACTGCGGAGATATTTTATATAACCAATACCAGTCTCCTTAAAATCGACTTTATAAGATCTCAACTATCCGATGGAGACGAAAAATCTAAATTTTCCAAATTTGAATTAATTTGGTTCGAAGCTTATTGATTTACTATGGCCCGGATTTTTATGCATAAAATTTAGCCCAAATAATACGCAAATATTCTCCAAATTATTGCAAACTATGCATGGAAATATGCAAAAATATGCAAGTGCATAGAAATCTGGACCCTACTCATAAGCGATGTTTCGAAATGTATAAAATAACAATTTATTGAAACAGTGCAAATGTTCTTGAAATTATTGCACAATATGTACTGAAATGCATAAAAAATATCACTTTGTTACGTCCTCGAATATGAGTATGCACAAAATTAATACAAAATACACACCAAAATGTGTGAAATAGGTATGGAAATACGTTTGAAAATATGGCATCATTGCGGGCAGTGTGAAATCGGAGGTGGGGGGGATGCAAAAGCTTTAAAAAATGTAATTTTTCTACCGCACCTTTTTTTCAAAGCAAATTAAAATATGTGTGTGTGTGTGAGGGGGAGCAGTGGCCCTCCCTTGCCTTGCCAGCACCTATGGCTTGAGCTGGAAAATATCTGGTCTTGACATGAAACATATTCTGTATTTTTTTTTTTCATTTTAATTTAAATGCCTTTCGCCTTAAAAAAACAAACAAAAACATCGAACTAATCTGATTGAATTACAAGTGGAAAAATACACATTCTTTGAAAATGTTACAGAAATATTCAAAATATGCCCATGAAGGTGAAATATGCAAATGCATAGAAATCAGAGTCCTATTCATTACAAATAAACCTTACCAATTTATTTTTAAGAGTTACACCACAAAAACTTAATTTTTGACTCATAAAAGCGGGAGAAAAAAATTTGCCACATGCTCAGGCCAAACTAAAACAAGCAACTCTCTTGAATTACCATTCCATACTTTGAAGTCTAAGCCACTATATACTTTACAAGTGTTTTACATGAGGCGATTCAAAATTCTGTGTACAAATTTTAATGAAAGATTGGGAACATCAAAATGACTATTTTTGATAATGATTGTATATTCACACACTGAACATCTAGTTGTATGATGCTATTCACAGATGAAACCTCTTTCACAAGTGAGTGGATCTTTAATGTTCACAATATTCATGTTTGAGTACGTAACAACCTACACATTACATAGACATATGCTTATTCTGCAACTGAAACTTACATCTGTGTGTGTGTGTGTGGACATCCATTTATTAACAAAGTAGGTTTGTTTTAGTGTTCCCTATCTACCATGGAAGTCTGTACAGAAAGTTTTGAATTACCTCGTATATATGCTTACCAATGTGTTTTAAATACAGGGTGGTTATAATTAAATTTGGCCTATTTAGAGCATCCTGGATCTTGAACCGTTTAGCGGATTTTTACCAAAATTGGTACATAGACTACACTAAGGATGCGGAAAAGGAATCTGCAAAATAAAATTTTAATATACAATAATTTCTGCCACCCACGTATTAATTACAGCTCAAACTAGAGCTTGTGTAATTTTGGAGAAAAAGAGACGCTTTCCCCATCCTGGATTCGAACCAGGGTCCCTCCGTTTAGCCCGGAGTGTCTTGGACCGCTAGACGAATGAGGACAGGAAACAACGCTCTCTTTCTCCGTATGTAAAGATGTTAAGGTATTATTACCCTCCGCAGGGATAACACAATTGCCAAATATGGTCAACACAGAAAAGCCTCCGGGGCGAGATTTTTGTGAGTTTTTCGTGGGGGAATTTATTATACAATAATTTTTGCCACCCACGTATAGCTTATAGCTCAAACTAGAGATTTATTCGTTTTGGAGAAAAAGAGACGCTTTCCTCATCCTGGATTCGAACCAGGGTCTCTGCGTTTAGCCCGGAGTGTCTTAGACCGCTAGACGAATGAGGACAGGAAAAAAAAATATTTTAACTTCAAAAACGTCTGATAGGGGGAACTTTTTGGCGCAATACTGCAAAAGCAACCTATGAAATGACCAACACGCAACACGAATGACATTTTTAACATTTAGTAACACTTATTGCATCGAAACATTTTAAATGAACGTTGTGCGAGCAATAACAGTACGCTGGTGTAAAAAAAAACCCACACACACAAGGAGATTGCACGTAAAGAAATATGACATTTAAGCAGCTGTTAATCGTGTACAGGACGATGTAATGGGTGTTCCTCGATGTGGCCGTCATCATTTATTTGTAACAATTCAAGCCAATGCAGAATGTGTTCAACAGCGCATCGCAACTAATCCTCTGTGATGCTTCGCACATGCAGCGTTATGGAATTCTTGGATTCTGCTAACATAGCAACACTTCCACAATAAACCAAATTCTTTAAATGATCCCACAACTAGAAGTCACACAGTGAGATTCGGCAAACGTGTGCCAGTGATTAACAAACGAACGGCTGATAAAACGCTCATCAGTGAGATGCTGGAGCAAAAAGTTTTGACGGATCGTGCGACATGTGGGTGCGCACCATCTTGCACGAAAATGGTTGATGTCGTTTCTGTAATTGCGGCAAAACAAACGTCTGGAGCAACTCACGGTACCGATGCTGTTATAGAATATTTAACAAGATCATAAACTTTTACAAGTGAATGATAGCGGCCACATTGAGCAACCTCCATTATATCATTCTGTACATGATTAACAACTGTTATTTGCTGCACTTCTTTAAGCTATATCTGTGTGTGAAAAACCTTTTTTTCCATAGTACGCCTGTAGTTGCTGGTGTGCTGTTATTGCTCGCACAACGTTCATTTGAAATGTTTCGATGCAATAAGTGTTACTAAAAGGCATCCCCTAGCGAACGTTTTCGAGGTAAAATTTTTTTTGCAAATTCCTTTTCCACGTCTTTTGAATAGTCTATATACAAATTTTGATGAAAATACGCTGAAAGGTTCAAGCTCCAGAGTGCTCTAAATAGGTCAAGTTTAATTATAACCACCCAGTATTATGCAAGTTTATATATATATATATATATATATATATATATGGCCTGCAAAAGGGTTGCTGGTATCTAACTGGAAGGAGACCCACACGCTGAACGTATGTGACGATGTGTGGAACCGGCCAGGCCAGTAACCTAGTGTCCTACCCCGCCTTCAAGTGGTGCAGGCTGGGCTTTCTATTTATGAGGCAAATTAATATTTGCTGCACGGATGGAAAGGCGGAAGGGGAGGGCTAATTCACCAACCCGTCTAGCCAGCGTGGTGAAATGATGGCTAATTCCTCCAATATGCTAATACACCAAAAACCATGGCCCCTAGTCTCCAGGTGCTGGAGTGCTCCTGATCAAGGCAGCGGTCAGCGTGGCATGAAAGCAGGGGGTGCTAAGAATCACTGGAATGGCCCAGGCTGCCGTTTGTTATTGACCTTGGCAACGTATAATGGACGATCCCTTGCTTCTGAAGCAAAACTTCAAGAATTAGAAGAAGAACTTGATCCGGATCTAGCGCTGCTTGATAAATGCTGAATTGGTTTTCTGAATTTTAAAATATGACACTAATAAAGTTAATGATAAGTTGATTATACAAGAAACAGTATTTCGTTGAAATGATTGATAATTCACCCCCAATAAAAAATCACAGTATATATATATTATCATTACATTATTGGGGAGGGAAGGAACTGTGAACGACTGAAGAATAAATACACATAAAGTTTAAGAGAAATGAAAATACAGTTGATGCATCCTTTTACAAACATTCCATTTACGAATTTGACGTTTTAACAAACCTTTGGGTTGGTTCCGAAAAATTTCCTATTGAACTAATGTTAATTTCCGCTGCCCTAATTATGAACTAAAATTACACATTCATTCTATTTTATAAATTTAATTTCCTCAAACTGGTTGGACTTCAAATTTCCTAAGTTTAGGGAAGGGGGAGATTGAGAGGAATTTGCATTAGATTTCTTATTATTTTTATACATTTATGACAAAATATAGCATAATAGGCTTGGTAGAGCATTGGGTCCTTCTATTTCATTTTAGATGAAATTCTAGTTAATCATCTAACCAAATGCGGAAAATTTGCCGTTCCAGTCTAAAGTCATATTGGAAATAATTCCACCACTTACTATTGTCCAAAACAACTTCCTATAAGCCAAATTTATGTGGGAAAATTATGGCCCAAACGTGAGGCTCACATTTGGGCCATAGTACATGGTAGAATCATTTCTAATATGGTTCTAGGCTGGAACGGCAAATTTTCTAAATTTTGTTACATGATTAACTAATGTGGATGCAAATAATAACATCCCTGTAGTTCCAGAAAGGCTCATTTTCGGGCATTGGTTCACTGGACCAAAGTTGTTTCTTTTGATGTCCTTCACCTATTTTTCCATACCTTTGATGACTAAATGGCAACAGTACTCAGTGCCAGAGAAGGGAATTTCTGATTTTTTTTTCTCTGCTGCATTATTAGGTCAATCACTTAAATTATGTGTCAAAAAAATTTTTTTGTTCATGTAATTCATACATAGCGACGATGTGGATGTAAATAATACTTCAACTCAGGTCCTTTGCAGACATAGTGATTTCACCAAATATGGCTTATTTGTCATCCTTAACCATCCCTTTCCCTTTGTTCCATTAATTATGAATTACCCCATATATTTATGAGAAAAACCATACATGGCTGTACCCAGCTGCTTAATAGTCAAAGCACTACAATGGTGATGTAAGGATTGTACGCTGGAGTTCAGGAGTGTGTGTCAAATTTTCTTTCTGCATTACAAGGAAAAATAGAGATCATACTATGACTTTTAAAAGTGATGCATCAAACTTAACCGCGATGATTAATTTCCAAAACATTAATTTTCCACACAATATACTTTTTTCTTTAACAGTATTTGTCATATTAATTTTGGTAACACTATTAAAGCCATTATTAGAAAAACTTACGTTGGCAACTTCTTCCTGTTTTATATCCACATGATGCACGGCATTTTGGTTGCTCGTTGCACTACGTGTGCAGGAATTATTATTTTCTTCACTTCTTGAAATATTCGCATTATTCAAAGGATTTTTAAAGGAAGCGAAATTTTCTGAATTTCCTTCAACTTTATTTTCAGATAAATTTGGATTGCTACTAGCTTTTT
>QLNU02015359.1:57055782-57112706 GCA_006491805.2 Dysdera silvatica | reverse complement strand
GAACGTCTGGCCCGCATTTCGGATGCCAAAACGGTTAGCGACGAATTCAAAAAAGACCGAATGGGGTTGTCACTGCCGTTTTCGGGATGTCTTCGGGATTCACCGGAATCTGATGATACGCCCGAGTTAAGTCGAGCGTGGAGAAGATATTTTTCCCCCTTGAAGACTTGTGTACAATCTTGGATATGTGGGACCGGATAACGATCGAGTGTCGTCACTGTATTCAAGCGGCAATAGTCTCCGCAAGGACACCAATCCCCATTCGCTTTTTTAACTATGTGAAAGGGGCTTGCCCAGGGCTTTTGGAAGAATGAATGATGCCTTGGGCCATCATGTATTCAAACTCTTGATGTGCTGCGAGGGGAAGTTCCGGAGAGAGACGTCTTGGTCTTGAAAATACAGAAGGTCCAGTGGTTTCAATATGATGGAAGACTGGCGGAACTTGTATCTTGGATGGTTGGAACGCGTTCGTGAGCTCCGGAAAATTCATCAGGATTTTCTCGAATGTTGAGCTTCCAAGTAGAATTGAAATATTAGTGTTCAACAGGCTGCTTTCCACGAGATGACAATTTCGTTTCATTATCTACGAGACAACTGATTTTTACGTCAACCAGTAGGTTAAAGTGCTTTAAGAAGTCTGTTCCTAAGGTTGGTTGGTTGACTTCTGCGATGACGAAGGTCCATGTAAATGTTCGGCCCAGGTTCAAGTCCACGGTTGAGCGCTTATTGCCAAACGTGTGAATTTTCGTTCCATTCGCGGCGTGGAGTACTAGATCGTGTGTTGGTTTGCTTGAGGTAGATGGTTTTTTGGTAGCACAGATATATCGGCGCCGGTGTCGATCAGAAACTTTAGCTTGGAAGAAGGGTCAGCCAATAGTATACGATTAATGCGGTGTTCGCAGTTATGGCCCTCTGGCGAGTGCCGGTTTAGTTTTCCGGCTGCTGGAAAGCGCATGGTTTAATGCATCTCCTTGCCCTTTCACCAAAGTTAGTATGGTAAAAACTTACGCCATTCGCCGCTTCCCTACATTCACAATACCGCCCACGTTACGAGCTGCGCCGTCTTTAAGAGAAGTTTCTCTGGTTCTCACGCAACCCTTCACGGCGAGGTACAACATTAGAAAGTTCGCTCACCTGCTTGGTCAGTTGCGCCATCTGCTGGTCTATGGTTGATGTTCGGTCTGTAGTGGCGTTTATGGATGTCGGGCAAGCAAGGTCGTTAATCTTATCAGCGATGGTAGCCAGTTTCGGTAGTTAATCATTTAGCGCTGCCAGGGTACCTTGGGTGTTCGTAGGGAGCCTTGAAACCCATAGAGATTTTAGAAAGGGCTCTCCCCATGGTCTCACCTGCCAATGCACGCATACGTGTGAGCAACTGGGATGGGCCCTGGTTTACCAATTCCAGCCCCTGGAGAAGAGTACGTATTTTTGATTCTTGGGTTTCGGAGTGCAGTTCGATGAGTCGATTTTTAAGTTGTGCGTATTTGTCATTTGGCGGTGGTTGCAATATTAGGTCAGCTATTGTGTCTAGGACGTCGAATTCCACCGCAGAAATCACGTGATTGAAATTTGTAATATCGTCAGTAATATGAGATCTGCACAAACCACAAAGTCGGGTTTGGCCTCCAAAACGGCGGTGGTTTTAATGATACCCGCGATACGTTTATGTCTGCGTGTTCGGTCATGCTTCCGGATTGCAATTGTATGTCGAATTGAGACATAGTTACATGGCGTAGTCACTAGTATGCGTTTTATATTGGTATTACAGCGAAATATACACATATATAGCGACAGTCGTTAAAATTTACAATACAATCATTTCGGAGGCTCATTTGGATGTTTTACCGCGTAAAACGCACATTAAAGAGGAAGCACGCTATTGAAGAACGACATATTCACCATGTGGAAGCATCATGGGTGTTTTTCATTGCCGACACAAAAGAAGTATCGGTGGGCAAAAATAATCATTCGTATGTAGTTGCAAATCCTCAAGCACGATTAATTTGTATACCTTTCATGGAGATATTCATTTCTTCGCTGGATGCACTCGGATATGCGTTTCGGGCGTGATGGTCTTCCCCACTTGGTGGTTTAGCGAACGTTGGCTACTCAGCGATGATTTGTCAGTAGGTTGCGCGTTGTTTAGAAATAACGAGGTCACCACTTATAAGAGATTACTACTGCCTATAATCGTGAAGAATTAAATGCGAAATTGAGAAATATCAACTTAATTTAATTAACATTAAGTACAGCGCGAGAGCATTTTTTACATGTGCTTTCGAAATGAGGTTGAGAGAACGAATGTTCATAACCAGTTCTTTTTCGATCTCCTTTTTGAGTCCGTTGTAAGTTCCGTTCACTAAAGTTTTTTTCTGTCGATCTGTGGACTCCTCTCCCACAGGTTCTAACTCACCTTGGGTACAATTAAAGAATAAATAATGCGAGTATGTTTCATTTGACTTTGGCGACCAGTAGCAGTCAAATTTCGATTTTTTTATTCCCAAGTTGTTTTTATCCTCCTCCGCTATTTCGAATGTGTTGTAAATTACAATTGCTGCTGGGCCAATGGCGGATAAAAATGTAACTACTTTCACTTCAGCGGATTTGGTGACAACTGCATAGCAATAGAGTAAAATTCGAACGTTTGTTTCCACAATTTCCATTTCGTTGCCATGTTTTCCGTTTGATACTTCCAGCTCTCGAGGAAGGCAAGCGTGACTTCCATCCGAATCGTTAGGCACCGTTTAAGTAGTAAATTAGTTATAATTATCACTATTTTGACACCATGTAATAACAAACACTGTTATTAATAATGATACATTCTTAATCTAAGATAGAAAATGAATCAGCACCGGCATTTTGGTTTTCACAAATGGCTGACAACGCAGTGTTGGCAATGCTCTTTATTATAACTATCAAACATAATTATAACATTATTACAATCACTGCGAAGCTAGGAACAAGATCTTGTCCTTGAATACACTGCATTGCTGAGTAGTGGTACTTGTCGCGCTTTTTTTGCTCGTTTGAATACTAGAAATCCAGACCTTGCAAATTTCCCACAGGGGTGTTAACACTTTTATGATGAATCAACATCACCATTTGTTGTGCATCAGGGCATCAGAAAATTTTATAAAAGCATGAACATGTACGAAAAAAAACATTACATACGTTTTCATTTTAAGGTAGGAATTGTTCAACTCACTTTTTCATACACATGTATATTTGACACTTAAAACGTCCATTTTTAAATGGTTGAATGTCATTTATGAGAAACAGTCGTTAACTGAAAAACAGGATTTTAATTGCGGTATCATATTGCCCTGTCCTAGTTCATGAATACATCGTTTCCACATAGCGAATTTTCTATATAACGAATTTTTTTTTATGGAACCGTCCATTTCATTATATGGAGGTTCTACTGTATCTTAAAACGCTAGAGAACTAAACGCAGTCTTACTTCAATCGTATGTTAATTTTCTTGCGTATATCGATATTAAAGGTAGTTTTATTGATTTGCAGTGCAACAGTGATTTTAAAATAAAATTCAACTTACGACTCATTGAATTCTATTCTAAATAAATTTATAAGATCATCATCCTAACCACTGTATGGATATGTATGTAACCGACTGCATGCTCTGAAAACTACATCACTATTCAGGAGCACTTATGTCTTTGAACAGCTTTTCAAGGACGAAGTTAGTAAAATCAAAATTTAGGACCAGAATAACCGACGTCCACCTCAAAAACACTCTTAGGGTTGCGACGTCAAAAATAAGATATGACAGGCTTGTTAAAAATAAACAGTGCTAAAAATCTCACTAAAAGGTTTGATTTCGCTTTATATATTAATAATTAAAAGTACTATAATTATTTTTTGCTTTGAAACCTGCTTTATGTTTTAATATCGTATATTCAATTCCAGCGTTGGATATAGAAATAGTTCGAGAGAACAGCAAATGCAAAGATCTAAAAAGAAAAAGGGCCGCGAAAGCAAATCCGGGGATCATCCACCCACTCACCTAAGTGCATACTTTGTTCAGTCCCTAATATTACCCGATATAGTAGTGCGGTCCGCGGAGTCAACTTAAAGAATAATAAACAAAAACTGGCCTTGGATTGAAAAGGTTCAAGACCCCTGTCTTTCTCCATCCTAAATCAATTATTCCGAATACTCCCAGAACTGCTGCGGTGGCAAAATTTCGCATATTAACTGGACATGATTGTCTGCAGGCATATTTGTTTAGCTTTGGCCTGGCTGAAAACCCTGATTGCAAGTTGTGCAACAACAACCAACCAATGACATCGGATCATCTTAACGTGTGCAGTGCACTAAAAACTTCTCCTAAATAGTTAAACGCCTGGCATTTGTAATAAAATTTTCTTATAGGGGATAAAGCTAAAATAATTAAGGGCTTTTGTAAACAGATATTCTAATGACATTATTTTGCAGATAATAACATATTAACGTTGGTGTAAAACTGAACATGTTTATTTTCGAGAAAAATTCAAAAGAAGAAAAGATGTTTAATAGAAAAAATACAACAAAATGGTGCAATGCTTTTAACTTGTGGTAAACAGAAACCAAGTATATTGCATGTAAAGTACACAATACACAGTAAATTGAGAGAAAACCATGTAAAGGTAACATCAACATAGAGTTTTTAAAATTATTGGGGGCCCCAAGCACACATTTTGTACATTTATGTTGGATTTACTTTCTTCACTCATTCTGCCTTGTGCTACGTTGTAATATTAGTTCTAAATTTACATGTTTCACAGTTCTAACTATATGTATTTGCTAATTGATGCTGCAAACTTAAGCATTTGTTTTTATTTTCTAAAGAAAATTTCAAAAATGCGTTACACATATTTCTCAGAAATTCCTGTTAAATTTTTTTTCCTTTTTATATGTGTGTGTCCCTTCGTTTTACAGAACAAGCCTGAATTAATTAGGTCAAAAATTAAAATTTGGATAGACAGACAGACAAAAAAAATAAAAATTACTTTCCATATCGGGATGGATCCAACCTTATGATGGATGAATCCATGTCCAACTGAAACAAATAGTGATATGACTGGCCTCAAATTCTTATAAGTAAATCACAAAACGCTAAGTGTGTGTGTAATGTTTTATAACTATCTATATCTTGCTCTTACACATGGTTTGGTCAACGCAGTTTCTTCCCAATAACACCAAAGTCTTTTTTAAGTATTACTCTTTTCAGTTGGTTAGTTTTAAGGACTTTTCAAGCACCAGTGAAACCCTACTTCTTTGTGTTTGACAAGTAGAAAACTACTTAGCAGTTCATATCCCCCCCTTGGACTGTTTGCTGTTAGCAATATTTCTAGTGAATAACAGAAGTTAAAACCTTGTATCAATAAGAGGGTTTCAGTTAAATGGAATAAAGTATGAAAACAGTGACTGTGTTCCAATCTGAAAGTGACTATTAAGCAAGTGTTCAAAATATATTATTGTGAATGAGTTTCTTACCAGGGAGTTTTTATCTGATAACAGAAAAAGAGTAGCCATATCAGTGGTGTGTCCATTAAGGGGTTTTTTTTTTTTGCTGTAATATTTTTCAAATGTGGGTCAATCTCCAACCTCAACTCTCCCCTTGAGCAGGTATGTAGACATTAGTAATTAGATACCACAGTCCCCCTTTTTTTTTTTGAGGTGGGGGGAGGGGAAGCTCCTTCAGATTGAATGTTTGCATTTCAAATACACATCTTCATTTATTACAGCATTTTTTATTTTTTACATGTAAACATGTTTTTGGTCCAGAGTTTTGAACAATATTGTAATTTTAACAGAGACTTAAACAAAAGAAAGAGAATAAAATCAGATTTTTCTTATTGTTATTTTGTCATTGTGACTATTAAAAAACAATGCATTTCTTTTCTTGGCTAATTGAAGAAGTATTACACATAAATGTATAATTTGCACCTAGTTTTCTTATTTAGCTTAAAATACATACGTATATATATATATTAGTTATACATATCTAGGCCCAAATTATAACCATTGACTTTGAACACACTGATCTGGGTTTAATTCCTAATAAATGGAGTCAATTGTAAATATGTCGAGGTTTACAGGTTATACTAAGACATCTGCCACGTCAGTCCAGGGTTCCCACTCACCTAACTTTTTCATGTTTTCCCCCTGACTTTTCAGACAAAATTCCATGGCTGGTCACAAACAAAACTTTGAACTGAGCTTCGGTTTCAGGGAAAATAGCTTCATGTTTGGGTGAAATTTGGCTATTCAAAACAGATTAGGAAAGTTTCCCAGACTTTTCCAAGTTTGTCCCAAAAAATTCATTTTCCCCTGATTTTTAGGGACGATAAAATTCCCTGACCATTCCAGGTTGTGTGGGAACCCTGCCAGTCTTATATAAAATGTATACATGTAAAAAAAAACAGGATTCAAAGTCAGATTTCAGTGAATTTGTTGTGAAGAAAGGCTTTAGATAAAGAAGTATCCTTTCATTTCAATGACATTAATTTAGTGCTAGAAGCCACTTAAAAAAAAAAAAGGTACACTCAAGTGACACAATTTTTAATGGAACTTTGCAGTACTTAATTTATGCAGATGATATAGTTTTAATGAGCAGAAATGCAACAAAGGTTAAAAGAAGCTCTGGAAGATTTTGAAAATGGTGCAGAAGAACTTTGGTTAGTAATCAGTAAGGACAAGACTAAATATGTGATTAGTTCATAGGAGGAAAGAACAGTACCTTGAAAAATATGGCATAATGGTGAATTAAGCAAAACAGGGGAAATATCCCATCTATATGGAGACAGTGAGTCCGCGAAAGAAATAATAAAAAGAAGACTTGGATGGCTTGGTTAAATGCAAAGAACGGGGGGAATTTAGGATGGCCATGAAGATCATGAGAATCAATCCAGGAGAAAGAAGAAAACTGAGACAGCCTAAGAAAAGGTGGCTTAATGGAGTGGAGGAAGATTTAAGAAGAATGGGAATGAAAGAATAGTGAAGAAAAGCCTTAGAGGAGAATGGGAGACAATTGTTAAAGCGATCCAGGTCCTGCAGGGCCGAAAGAAGTAGAAACAAAGAATCATGGTTACCCTATAACCATTTGCATAAGATTGAAATACTGAACATGACTTGCGATACATTAGCGTTTTCATAATTGAAATTTACAATTAAGAATTAGAACTATTTTCAAGGTTTAAACACCTACAGTTTTGAGATTAGAAAACTTACATTTTCAAGACTGAAATACTTACGTTTTCAAAATTAAAACTTCTCTTACTTTCAGAATTGAAACTTACTTTTAACATTAATTATTTACCTTATTAATCTTATGCTTTAAGAATTAGAATATTGAGGGTATCTAATTACTAAGGAAAAGTGTAAAATTATTTTTTATTTAATCATCTCTTTGCACTTACAATAGCTTTATGAACTGTTCTTTTTTACAAATCAGTGAAAGAGCATTTTCAATCAAATTGTTATGATTCCAACTCCAGATACATCAGCCATACCATATTGCCAAATTTTAATCACAATCATTTACGTTTTTGTACATATTAAAAGAATTTGTTATTACAGGATCTATTTTGAGCCTTTTTCTTACTTCATGAGTAGAATTGTTAGTTTTTTCCATTCTTAATTGACTGTTAGAAACTTTGCTACTACTTACGCCTTTAGTTACAATTGGTTGGACACAAGACGTTTTATTACAGACTGCATCTTTATACTGTTCAGAGGCTCTGCTTTCACAAAACTTCTCATCCTTTAGTTTATCTGCATCCACAGCTAAATTATCATCTTCGATAAGGGAACCCTTAAATCCATTCGCACATTTTTTAATACGTAATTTCAATGATGGACGGATTTTATTTGAATGCAACGTTTTGGAATAAGGAATGCCAGTGGAATGTTTATCCCATGACTCTCTTATGGTGTGTTCTGGAAAGCTTGAGTTTTCAGTATTAGATTTTTTACACTTTGATGTAAGGTTAGTGGGGTTAGTTTTAATTGAAGGTAAGCTCGTTTTTGAAATGGCATTCACATCATGTGTGTTTGATGACTCAAGCAGTGAAAGGGTTGCATCGTCAAACCTAGGATGATGCACTATTTGGCAATTCACTTTCTTGCATTTCTTTGTTGTGTAATATGAACCGTTAATAAAATTTGGCTCCTGTTTCCATCCTTTTAGTTTATGACGTACCTTTCTCGACCATGACAAAGTACTTCGTTTCTTTACTAGAGGATTTTCCTTAGAAGGGAAACTTGTTGTTGGATCTGCTTCAACATTTTTCAGACTTCTAGACCATGTTGAGTTTTTTAGGATTTTAGGAGCTTTATGAATAGAATGAGGAAGCATCTGGTCTCTTAAACCATCTGTTAATGCAGTTTTGAAGTGTGAGGAAGGAAGAGCAGTAATACTTTTATTCGAAACCGTTTCATCTAATGGTGGTATGGATCTAAATGAATAATGGTTCTTTAACTTGCGTTTTAACTTTGGTTTCGGATACTTTTAGTTATTGTAACAAGTCCGTTTGTGTAATTTCACACTATCCGCAATATTGTTATTATTGTAACTTTTTTCAATGGCCAGTGATCGAGATGTTTTGGTTTTCATGTGTATCGAAACACCCTGCACGCATGAAGGTGGATTTGGAGCAGAAGAGCTAGGGGTTACCTCAGCATTTATGATATCTTCGATCTCTGTATTAAATGTATTTTTCAAGGGTAAAATGTCTTTCATGTATTTTTCAATATGACATTTTAAAATATGTTGCTTACTTTCCTCTCTATAATCTTCCACCGAAAAGATGCCGTCATCTGACTCTTCTTCTATTGAACTCTGAGCATTGCATCCACTAGTACTACTTATATCATTCACATTATTGTTGTTAACATTTGACCATTTTTCAGAATCTGCTTTAGTTGTGATACAATTTGTATTAATTCTATTTTCATCAGAGAAAGCCATATTGCATTGTGGTATGAGGTTATTGTTCTTCAAACATTTTTCATAATCATATATATTTCTGATAGGATTCTGAAACACACATTCAGATTCTGAAGCTCTTTCTACCTCAGGAACTTTTTCTTCCTCTCTTTTTTCACTCTGTATCTCTTCTGCAACTTTTTCTACCTCCATAATATCAGTATCACGAAGGGCATTTTGAATAAATCTTTTTGAAAAATCATCTTCCTTCATTGCTTCTCTATAGTCTTCTGGGAAAAACAGATCATGTGCATCATCTTCAACCTTGATTCTTACACCACTCACAGAATGCCCAAAGTGTTCCTCTTCGACAACATTTGTTGAATTAAATTTGGAACTATCACTAAAAAAATTTTCATCTAAACTGATATTGACATCTTCTTGTTTTATATATACATGCTGCAAGTCATTTTCATTATTCATCTCAACATTTACAAGAGAATTTGTATTGTTACCATGTCTCGAAGTATTCACATTATCCAGCAGATTTTTGGAAGAAATAACAGTTTTTAAATTTTCTTTAACTTGACCTCCAGATAAATGTTCATAGCTGCTAAATTTATTCAGAAAATTAATTCCACCTTCTACAATTTTTTCTGCACAATTTTTTGCATTATGGATGTCACTTGTTTCTCCTACAGTATTTAATTTTATGCTAAACAAATCATTTTCTGGAAGATTCCTCTGTTTTTCAGAAGCTTCTGTTATTACAAAATGCTGTGCAGGTATTGTAACAATATTTGTGGATAGTGGTATCTGTGGTGATGGTAGCTGTTGTATTGAATCAGATGCCAATACCTGATGTGCTTTCACCTTCGGAATCTCTGGTGAATTTGTTTCCTAGAAGGGAAAAAGTACGAAATTATTTTGTCTTAATTTCCAAAAGTTCTGAAAGAATTTATTAGTTAATGCTGAAGGATTAACTATGCTAAATTAATATCAAAGGGTTAATTAAGTAGAGTTTCCTCTTATATTGTAAGTTAATGTTAAGATTGCTTAATAAGTAAGTTTCTATCAATGTCTTTAAAGTTTGATACTCCCCAGATCACTCATGAAGCCTTTGGATATGCATCCATTCATGAATTATGAATGCACATCGTTCAGAAATTAATTCATTTTTACTTGAGTAAAATAAATAATTCAATCATTGCAAAGAAGAGCTTAAAAAAAAGGGGGATCCAGCCCCTAGTATAAAAGAATTAAATATAACAGCACATGATATAAATAAATATGACAGCACACACACACACAGTGATTTTATAGGCAAAACCTTTGCATTAATTGCTGAGATACTTTAAATTGTTAGGCAGGCATAACCAATGGCAGTCTTCTTTAAGTCGACTTTATAAGATCTCAATTATCTGAGATGGAGACGAGAAATATAAATTTTCCAAATTTGAATTAATTCGGTTTGAAATTTATTGATTACTAAGGCCTGGATTTTCATGCCTAAAATTTAGCCCAAATAATACGCAAATATTCTCCAAATTATTACAAAATATGCAAGTGCATAGAAATTTGGACCCTACTCATAAGCGATGTTTCGAAATGTATAAAATAACAATTTATTGAAACAGTGCAAATGCTCTTGAAATCATTACATAATATGCACTGAAATGCATAAAAAATATCACTTTGTTACGTCCTCGAATATGAGTATGCACAAAATTAACACAAAATACACACCACAATGTATGAAATACATACGGAAGTATATCTGAAAATATGGCATCATTGTCGGCAGGGTGAAATCTAGGTGGGGTGGGGGGAGGCAAAAGCCTTAAAAAATGGAAATTTTCTACCTCAACATTTTTTCAAAGGAAATCAAAATATGGGAGAGGGGCAATTGCCCTCCTTTGCCTATACCTGAATTTTTTCTAAAATATGACCGCAACCACTTTGGGAGATAATTTATTGAATGACCATAAAGGCATGTGAGAGTTTTGCTACAGGAATTTATTGATGAGCTAGTTTATTGCTAAATTTTGATTGTTATGGATGGGTTAAATCTATCCAGGAATGACTTTAGTTAAAACGATAGTAAACTTGAGTTACAATGTTCGTAAAAAAGGAGAATGGGAGAGGAGTTTTATTTATATACAGTGAATATCGTATCTTTGCATAGGGAAAGAGCATATTTACAAATAATTTTTCAAGTCTTTTTTGTAATGAGAATTACCCTTTTTCTTTTTTAATGTCATTCCCACTTGCAAACAGAAGCAGATTTCACGTTTTACCACCTTCAGGCTGAGATATTTTGCCATCTGCAGGCCGGGAAATTTTCCCGCCTAATCTTACCTACGTAACTAGAGATTTTAACATAGGTGTAATAGAGATTTTGGCGTTTTGTCAAATTCTTAATTAGATGCCCTTGACTAGAGTGGTTTCTGGGTTGTAGGCCATTAAATGTTGGCAGGAAACATAGGCTGTTTAATGTTGGTAGCAAACATCATTTTTGAACAAACAGTTAACCTATCCCCTACTGTGTGTGTATATATATATATATGTGTGTATATATATATATATAGGCAAATCATGCTATAGAAATGTAAAATGATGTATCAAACTTAATTGCAATGATTCATTTTTCCGCACCACATATATTTTACTATAGTAGTATTTGTCACAGTAACTTTTGTACCACTATTAAAACAAGTTTGGTAAAACTTACGGCAGCATCTTCTTCCTGTTTTATATATACATGTTGCCAGGCATTTTCATTGTTAATTGCACTATTTGCAAAAAAATTGTTATCTTGTTCACTTGAAATATTCTTCTTATTTGGCTGACTTTCAAAAGCAAAAACAGTTTTTGAATTTCCACTGACTTCACTTTCGAATAAATTTGGATTACTGTTAGATTTTTTCACGAAATTAATTTTTTCCCTTGCATTTTTTTCCATGCAATTTCTTACATCATGAATGTCACTTGTTTTTTCAACTGTATTTGGTCTGATACAAAAGACAGACTTTTCAGGATGATGTTTTTGTTTTGCATATTCTTCTGCAATGGGTATCGTTACTTTTGGGGATGATGATAACAGTGGCACTGGTGGTGGTATCGAATTGGATACTAATACTTGAACTGGTTTTACCTTCTGAACATCAGGTAAATTTATTTCCTAGAAGAAAAATTACACAATTTTTATTTTCAAAGAATCTGTAAGAATTAACATTACAGAGTTACAAAATAACAATAAAACACAGAAGTTTTATTACAGCTGTAAATTTCTTACAGTGGTTTTCCACTGCTTTAGAATGAAGTAACCATAAAAATTAAATGAGCATGGATACTGGCAGAACAGGCTAAAGTTACGAGTATTGTCGGCGAGCTGGGGCCTTCCAGGGGCAGAAAACAGAAAGGAAGTTAAGAAAATTAAGGTAATAAATTAATACGATTAAATGGGACCATGCCAGATGGATATTGGTCATAGCAGCCTTGTCATTAACTAAGCGCTCGACATTTCGTTAGATCAAAAAGACTTAAAAAAAAAAATTGTCTGCTGGTGAAGGTAATTTTAGGATTAATTCTGCTTGATCAAAATTAAGTTTGTTTGTTTGTTTTGTGGTTTTACGGCTCAAAGACTACAATGGTCATGCTGCGCCGGGACCTACTGTTTTCCGAGGAATCCGAACCTCTTATGGCCTAGGGAACCAAACCCCGGACTACAGTGAGCAGTGCGATCTTTTATGAATTAAGTTTGTGGTCCAAAGTAGAACAATATCATACTATGAATGATTTTGTCAGTTCTTGTATTCTAATATATGCCTGATGTTTCTTAATCCAGAAACATTGAGATGCATAGCGAGTTTGACCAATGTACAATTTCAGACATATATATGGGATTCTATACATATTATGAATCATGATGTGAAAATGAGTCTTTGAGCTTTGGAATGTCAATTCTATTGCTGGGAGAAAAAATAATATTGACATTTAACTTAGAAAGAAAAGACACAACCTTATGGCTTACACTAGGGTCAAAAGGTAAACATATGGTCTGCAATGTCAGCTAATTGTCTGGGGGAAAGTCAAGTATCTGGTTTTTAATGCAGTATTTCTTGAGGGCATGATTGATCTTGAGGGCATCATTAGGATTGATGCCACTAATGAAGACTGCAAAGAGCATGCATAGAAATCATTGCGATAATGTTTACGTAATCAAATACTCTGATGTGGTCGTCATCAGTGGAATAAATTCTGATGCAACGGAACACCTGCCAATAGAAACTGCTCATTTTCTGACAAAGCAGATACATTGACAAAGGGTGTGATGGTAATGAGATTGACGAGAGTTCATGGAAGATGACAAAAAGGTAACAAAGAATATATTGTTGTTTTTTAAGAACAACATCAAGGAACTAGAATTTGCATGTGAAAGAGAACTGTATCAATGGTTTGAATGAAACAACAAGAGTATGGGTGAAAAGGCTGAGATCAATATTGTTATCCTTAAGCGTTGCAAAAATCGCATCAGTGTAATGGACCCAAAACTTAAAAAGGTTAAGATTACTTTTTAAAAATATTTTCAATTTAAGTTTCAGGTCTGGTATGTCGACATTTTTGTAATTAAGGTTATTGAGTATTACATTTTATTCTTAAGGTATATACCAGACCATAGTTTTTGGATAATAATATAAAGAAAAGGAAAGAAGGAAGGAAAAAAAAGGACAGAAAGAATGAAAGAAAAACTTGCCACATACCCAGACTGGAACTAGCTATGCTTTGAACCCAATAACTCTTTAAGATCAACAGACATTGAGGATGTGTACATTGACATGGTGAAACGTGTGTATAAAAATGCAAGTGCAAAATTTCGGTTACATAAAGATACCAAAACTATCAAACTTGGCAAAGGTGTGAGGCAGGGAGATACCATTTCTCCAAAACTTTTTACTTCAGCTTTACAGATGATTTTTCAGCTGATAAATTGGAATAACAAGGGAATAAAAATAAATGGTGAATATTTAAATCATTTGCGGTTTGCTGATGACATTGTTATTTTTTCAACGAACCCATTAGAACTCCAAGACATGGTACAGGAGCTCTCAACTAGAAGTAAAGAAGTTGGACTCAAGATGAACCTACAAAAAACTAAGATCATGTTCAATAATTTTGTAGAGGAAACAAAAATACAAGTTGACAACACTGAGCTAGAAATTGCTGATTCATATATTTACCTTGGCCAGCTGATTTCAATGGATGGCAACATTATGAAAGAACTCAACAGACGTATTAAACTTGGCTGGAGTGCATTTGGAAGAAACAGTTTTATCCTGAAGGGGAAATTGCCTTTGTGTCTAAAAAGAAAGGTCTTCAACCAGTGTGTATTGCCAGTCCTCTCTTATGGATCAGAGACATGGGAATCACAGAGGGCAACACAGGATGCATGCAGCAATACGAAAACTACAGACAACGCAAAGGAGCATGGAGAGGTGCATGCTTGGAATAACTAGGAGAGATCGAAAAAGAAACACTTGGGTGAGAGAGCAAACTAGAGTAGAGGACATCATTGTTAAAGTAAAAGGACTGAAATGGCGATGGGCTGGGCATATCGCAAGAACTGATCAATGATGGGCAATTGGAATTCCTTCAATGGATAGATAATGGTTGAATATGATATATATACAGTGCTGGAAAAAGTTTAAGGTCAAGTGAAAAAGCACCAAATGCAGAAAATCAGAGGACATAATTTTATGCAAATGAGATTAAACTACCACATGAGGTGGAACTGAATATTTCTTGATAGCATTTATATTAAAAATCTTTTAAAACTACTTTTAAATATACCATTCAACGATTTGTGGATGGTATATGGCTTGGAAAAAATATAAAGACAGCCAGGATTTTTCATGTCATAACCTAAATTAGCATATTTTATATTGTTTTTATTGTAGTATTAAACATTGCAAATCATTTTATGTAGTTAGTTTCATAGTAACTATGCTCTTTAAAATGCCAAAACGTAAAGAATTATCAGAGATTGAGCGAGGCCAAATCCTTGGTTTCAAAGCATGCGGAATGAGTGGATGCGAAATTTTGCAAAAAGTAAATAGATCTAAGACTGTTGTATACAATTTCTTAAATGATCCAGAAAACTATGTGAAAACAAATGCACAGGTAGGCCAGTTTGTTACTACTCATCAAAAGAGAGCCATATTTAGGCAAGCTTGTCATAAAAAGCAATCCTCTTATTTTTATATTATATACTGGGTATGATGGTAACTTTTGGGAGTAAGAGTGGTTTTGAAAATATCACCTCTGGTGGTAGCAGTTGCCATGATGGCAGCTGTGGCCTTGTTGATGGCAACTGCGGCCTTGTTGATGGCAACTGCGGCCTTGTTGATGGCAACTGCGGCCTTGTTGATGGCAACTGCAGCCTTGTTGGTGGCAGCTGTGGCCTTGTTGGTGGCAACTGCGGCCTTGTTGGTGGCAACTGCGGCCTTGTTGGTGGCAACTGCGGCCTTGTAGGTGGCAACTGCGGCCTTGTAGGTGGCAACTGTGGCCTTGTTGATAGCAATTGTGGCCTCGTTGATAGCAATTGTGGCCTCGTTGATAGCAACTGTGGCCTAGTTGGTGGCCTAGGTGCCAGTATTACATTTGTTTTCAACTGATTATCCCATGTTATTTCCTAAAAGGAACAAAAAACTTACAAAATTTATTTTTATTTTCTAAAAATTCTGTAAAAATGAATTAACATTAAATAATGAATTAAGATAATAGCAAAGAGTTAAGTAACGTTATAAATTAGTCACTCATTTAAATGAAAATGAGCTAAAGGGTTCAAAAGCTGGTCAATGTGTTTATCGTGACATGAAATGCAGATGGTACCACTATAGCGTTACCTTATGATGATGACCTAACACGTTGCTTGTGATGAGATCATTTAACAACAGCACCACTCTGCTTTTTTTAGGCCATTATAGACATGCTTCATTTAAACAGTCATGATGAAAGCAACAAACAGCAAATGCAAACAAGTGCATGGAGGGTCATATTGACCTTTTCTGAACACGAAGAACCGGCTGTTGATTTAGTTCCTTATCACCAGAAATGCTAAGCATTATGCAGAAACTGTCATATCCAGGGCTGTCCCCCAAAGAGAATGTGCTGTGTGCATTGCATATTCTCAAGAAATTTTGAAAAATACCGAATATGTGCCCCATATTCTCAAGATCTCAAGAAACTTTTTGTATTTTATGGTTTTCGGGCAACTTTTAACAAAGTTCAGCCTTCTTTTTCTTTTCTAGTCATTTACAAACTTGAATGGAAACAAATGAGGAAATGAGGAAAAAACCTGAAGTCCACAAACCTTAAAATAATATCCTGCATATGACAAGAAGAGGAATGGAAAACTGATGAACGTGACAACCAGCAGCATAGCATACACTGCCAGCACCCGGGGCAAGTTCAGTATTGAGCCTACTAAAACCTGTTAGCACTTCCTTTCACAAGTCCAGTATTTTTTGCCCGGGGCTTTCGTTCTGGTGGCACCCCCCCTACACGCTATGTCACTGATGGCAACTGACACCTTGGGCTTGGATAGACAACAAGTCAAATACCGGTCAGCGCGATGTGGTGATGTCACCAAGTCCAGTAACCCCGCAATTTCAATACTCTTTAATTAAGACAGCACTGCATACTCTCAATAATTTTCTTCAGGACAACCCTTCTCATTTCCCTGTTGAGTACCTTGTTGAATTTTAATTGCACAAGGACAGCAAAGATCGAACTGCTCTGTGACTATTAATTAATTCCAAGTGGCCTGGGCCGTTCACTATCATTATTCTTTGTGATAATGCCTGGCTCTACGTGGGATAAATCATCCAGGGTTACCTTCAGAAATTTAAATGAAAACTGCTATGGCTTACCAACCAGATTTGTATCACTATTACTATCATATTTTTGGGGAACTTAAGAAGTATTTGCAAGATCATAGATTTTACTCAAATAAAGAGGTGCAAGATGCTGTTCGAAAATGGTTCAACGAGCAACTAACTGTCGTCTGTGAACACAAAATGGAACAGCTGGCGTCACGGTATGGTAATCTGTCTTGATAACCATGATGATTATTTTTAAGGTATATAAGGATTTGATTATTTTTAAATAATTTTGGATAATGATTATTTTTAAGGTATGTATGTAAGTCTCCATTGGTTAAAGAAAAAGTCAACAAGGGCGAGAAGTTACATTTTTATGAAGAACTTTTGTACTTTTCCAATCAGGAACATGACCTTTCTCCCAGGCATGTTCTGTCGGAAAATTAGACATTTCACCTTTGTCAATAGTGAAAAGATGTTCTTTTTTCCTCTTACAAACAGCTCTTCTCATCTCCCCCATATATACACTTTCTTACAATCCCTACATGGTATTTGATAAATAGCTCCAGTCGATTCTTCCTTGAGAATTCAGTCTTTCACTCTGACTAATAAATTATGTAAAGTAGCAGCTGGCCTATAGAAGGTCTTAATGTCAGCTCTCCTCAACACATGTGCAATCTCCTCAGAAACGCACTCCACACAGGGTAAAACCACAGGTCCTCTGTCTCTACCATGAGATCTTCTTCAAACAATGAAATTGCCTGGGTAGCCATTCTCATAAGTACCACTTTGATCCTTCTTAACTCAACAACTTTCAATCTGACACTGCTAATGTGCATGACAAGTGTGTGGCCCTGACAAGTCAAAGCTCACATGACAGAAGCTTTATAGCAAGTTGGGTGATGTGAGCGGAAGTCCAAGTATGGGTTAGTGAGTATTGGCTTTCAATAAATCGAAGTTGACAAGCTTTTCACTTTCATCTTCAGAAATTTGTGTATCTAAAGACTCCAAACACTCCTCATTTTCTACCTAGAGGGTAAACTGAATATGAGGATTCAAGATGCTAAGGTATTGATGAAATCTGTCCACCTCGCTTCTCAAAAGTATAAAGAAAGTATCATCTACATACCTTCTCCAAATATTGATGTGAAAATTATCACAGTTCAAGATATTCATCTCGAATATCTCCATGGAAAGGTTGGATACAACACTTGAAACAGGTGACCCCTTCGAAGTCCCAAGCTTTTGTTTGTAAATAATTCCACCAAAACTAAAGTAGGTCGCGTCCAGACAAAATTCTGACATGCTAACATTTTCTGCTGATAAACTTGTACATGTGACAAGGAGGTCATCATTCTTTAGTCGGTTTAAAGCAGTAGATAACACAAGGGATATAGTGATAACGCAATGAGGTGAAAAGGGTTTACTGTGGTACTTAGAATGGTATGCAATTTGAAACTCATACACTGTTTATTTCTGGAATTTTCTATTTAACATGTTCGGGTTGTTACAAATCATGGCAACTACAACCGTGTAAACTGAATCCATATGGATATGGCTGTTTTACTGTATATTAAAATTTAAAACAGATACGCTTCTTATACATAAATGTTGTATTATTATAATTTGTTCACTAGAATTTTGCATTATCATGGTTTTTGGATTACAGTTCTACCATGCTTGCAAACAATTTTGCCTTATCAAAACTTGAATCTAACCATGTGACTAGGGGTGTCATCTCTAAGTGGGGGGGCAGGTCACTTCACCCCCAAAAATATTTGTATGGAAGCGGACCCTTCCAAATGTGTACTCAGAGCCTAATAAACCCATTGACTTTTGTCGATCCAAAACTAATTTATCGTTGTATCATGTATCATACACCGTCTCTGTGGCTACTTGTGGAGGTATATAAAAATGGTGAGTTGCAGTTAGCACCCCATCATGTATCTATGTAAACATGCACAGAGCTTTACAGCGATATAGCAACAAGGCATTTATTTATACAATATGATTTCTTTTTCAGGCATATTAAGATGTTACAGTTCTTTATATATGCCACATAAAATTTAAACTAATAAAATACAGGGATGGGAGTGAGTTTAGAAGTAAAAAATAGCTATTTTGGTGATTAAAATTATTAAAAAGGAGACAAAGAGACTAGAATTAAAAAAAAGAGACATTGTATTGACATGGACTTGCCTGAAAACCTTTTTTTTTCTAATTTAATTACCCTACCAAAAGGCTGGTTCAGAACAGACCATTAATTTATTAGATCTAGCAAAGTTAATTTCAAAATTCTTCCAGATACAATAAAAACCGTTATTTCGTTTTGAACATAGATGGGGCATGGCCAACATTTTCTTTATTTCAATACAAAATAAGATTTACAGAAAACAATAAAATTACAAATACATACATACAAAATCTAGGTCCTCAACTGGTTTTAGGACTCAACAAGGACAGTCCCAAAAAACAAAATAATAAAATAAATACGTTAAACATTAAAACATAGATATCAAGAGGCCGACTATGACCGTTCAGGGCCCTGGCCCAACTTGTATTATTCCCCCTTCACCCCGGTACATGTATAAAGATCGAACACGAAACTGAAAAACGCAAACACTCCTATTTCTATTGAAAAACGTAAGGAACAATATGCTTTTTGATCCCACTTTCATGCCAATATCAAAGGGTGCACTTGCGTAGCTGAAGCTGTGACAGTTTTGATAAAAATAATGAATGTGTGGCACTGGAACACCAATTTTGTTTTTGAAAACACTGTGGTTCATGCTTACGGTATTTGCCGTCACTCCACATTGAATCTTTGTACTTCATATTGTCATAATCAGTATTAATATATATAAAAAATTGTAATACAATCAAACCTTCTTAAGATGAATACCCATGGCAATCTCAATTCTCACCCCAAAAACAACTTTGCGGGCGTCTCCTCAGTAATCTCACCAGGGGCCGACCTCAAAGCCAAGGCCAACTCATGTAGGTGTCAATCCCAAGTGCCATGTCTTCTTCCCACAAAGGCAGAGATCATGGGTCCCAACGTTCGATTTACTCGCTCCATCAGATTTGTCTGCGGATGTCACGGTGTAGTCAACTTCCTCCGGATGCCCAGCTGGTGACAGGTTTCTTGGAACAACTCAGTAACAAATTGCAGACCACTGTCGAATAATATAGAGGCTGGCATACCAAAACGAGTAAACACATTTTCGAATAGCTTTTTCATAATTTTGTGGTTTTCTGATCTCAGAGTGGCCACCTCAACCCACTTTGAAAAATAGTCCACTGTCACCAGACAGTAAATAATCCCACTTCCAGTAACAGGAAGAGACCCCATTAAATCAATCCCCACTAGCTCCCAAGGCCCACTAACCCTGGTGCTGCCCATTAAACCCCTCTTTGGCTGATCAAATTTCACTTGTTAGTACTGCTCACAGGACAAAACATACTGTTTAATTGACTCCTTCATGCCCGGCCAGAACATTCTTGCTGCACACCGCTTCCAAGTCTTCTTTACCCCCAAATGGCCCACCAGAGGCACATTATGGAATTCTGCAAGTTGCCTGGAGACCAGAACCCCAGAAACGGCCACCCTCAATACCGCAAATCCCCTACCATATACCACAACTTCACATCCTTTAATCGGTAATTACCTGCTCTCCCCATAAGCTCTTTGGCCAACAGGGGGGGGGTCTCTCAGCATCTCTCCAGATCTAAAATAGTGGACAAAGGATCCAAACAAAATATCCTTCAACTGGGCCTCCTCCAGTTCCTGACACTCACAGCCCTGGCAAGCCTCCCTTCCCATCTTCCCCCTCAGCCAATGCAATCCCATCAGTTCCCCCCCCACATAGACAATGCAACAGCCACTATATTTTTTGATCATGGAACATACTCTACCTTTAATCTGTGGCCCTGCAATTCCATTGCACACCTACACAGGCATCCCTTCAGTCCTGTGGAAGACAACAAACACTCCAGTGCCCTATGATAAGTTTTCAATGTCACCCCGTTAATGCCCAGGTAACCCTTAAATTTCTCAACCACCACCCATCGGATCACCAAGCACTCCCGATCTGTCACTGAATAATTTCTCTCTGCCGGGGAGAGCACACGACTGGCATAAGCTACCACTCGCTCGCAATCCGACCTCACCGGCAACTGTGACAACACGACACCCCACCCTGTGTCCAAAGCATCTGATCGCAAAATCAACTCGGCCCCAGGTTCCGGAATACTTAACACTGGCGCTTCTGTCAAACTCCGCTTCAGGGAAAGGAAAGCACTCTCGTAAACAGCGTTCCACCTCCATCTATGTCTCCCCTTCAATAAATTATATAATGGCACTGCCACAGTTGAAAAATGAACAATAAAATGCTGATACAAGCCAACCATTCCCCAAAACACCTCAGTTATCTCACTGACCCTGGTTGCGCCAAGTCCCTTATCGCTTAGACCTTACCCTCTTGAGTTAACACTCCCCCCCTCTCCTGTCAAAGAGA
This sequence comes from Dysdera silvatica, assembly GCA_006491805.2. Taxonomy (NCBI): domain Eukaryota; kingdom Metazoa; phylum Arthropoda; class Arachnida; order Araneae; family Dysderidae; genus Dysdera; species Dysdera silvatica. The sequence continues at coordinate 57,091,380 of QLNU02015359.1, read as the reverse complement.
GCCCCAAGAAATCCAAATGGGACCTGAAGATTTCACATTTCTCCAGTTTCAGAGTAAACCCTTGGTCAGCAAAGCCAGGACCTGTCTCAGATGCCCCCAATGGTCCTCCACCATCTCAGAAAACACCAAAATGTTATCGAGGTAAACTCTACGAAAGGAACCCAACACTGGTCGCAACACTTCCCTCACGGCCCGCTGACATGTCTCCGGTCTAGCCAAAAGGCATAACCCTAAATTGATATAGCCCTGTCATGATTGATATAGTCCTGTGTCGCAACACTGATCTGCCAGAAACCTGCCCTCAAATCGAGTTTCAACCAGACCTTAGAGCCACCTAAATCATTAATCACCATGGATGTTAACGGCAACGGAAAAGCATCCACTTCCTTAATGGCGTTCAAGGCCCGAAAATCAATAGAGGCGTTTATCCCCTGGTTCCTTCTTATGCACAATGACCACTGGAAAGGACTAAGGAGAAGGATTCTCCTCCATCACACCATCATCCAACATTTGTGGTACCTCTCGCCTCAACCACTGGTGCCTTTCTCCCGAAAGAGGATACACATTCTTACAAATGGGTCTAGCTGTACCCGTCAGGATTCGATGCTCCACCACTTGTGTACGACCCGGCTTATCCCTAAACAAACCCACAAATTCTCCCAGCAAGGCCCTAACCTTCCCCTTTATCCATTGATTCTGAACCAGCGGACAGTATATCCATTTTTTCCAATTGCACCCTGCCCTTGACCACCCTCACTCCGACTCGCACACAATGCCTACCACCATCCTACAAAACCTCCCATTTCTCAAAAGCATCAACTCCCAACAAAAGTGGAAATATCAATCCCTCAGCCACCAAGAAACAATGCGAGAACACGCCCCCCCCCCATTTTAACCAAAAACTCCAACTTCCCCCCAACCCGAAACTGACCTTCAAAAGTTGAATGCAAAGACAACCCCCTCCCCCAAGGCAACTTCAAAAACTCAACTCTCACCCCGCCAGTGTCTTAACCAGCTCCACACTGGCAAGTGACCGATCACTACCCGTATCCCATCATCCAAGAACATCCTCCCCACCAAGTCTCACTGTAGAACATAAATAACTGGGGTGATTCAACATATTTCCGAGACCAATACCTTTCACTATCGTCTCGGTTGCTCAATTCCCAATCCCTGCCCCTAATCAGTGGTCCGGCACTCACATGCAAAATGCAGTCCCCCACACTGGAAGCACCTCCGACCTCTAGGATCCTCTCTTCCCACGATGGTATCCCGAACGGATACCGAACGCAACCCCTTAGCAGCCGCCATGTCTAAGAACCACTGGTACCTACAAAAACCCCCATAAACACCCCTGAATAAATTTGAAGTATGACACTGAAGCTGTTGCAAAAAATTTTCTACCACCTTCCCCTCACTCGCTTCTGGGCAAAATTTTCCATACAAAGCAACAAAATCCCCAAAAAAATTTTCAAAGTCCTCCCCCAATTGCACAGAAAACAAACTCTGCACTAAACTTCCTACCTCATTAAAACCCCCACATTAACGAACTAACAATCTTGAAACCTTCCCAATTACATACCCCCTTACTCCCCAGAAACCTCCACTAACGCTTAACATTCCCCACCAGTGCCGTCACCACCAAGGGCACTCTTTCCTTTTCTGGGACCTCTCTGACAAAAAATTGTCTCTTCAAATAGGACAAAAAATCATCAGCACTGTGTCCCATACCAGAAAAGTTTGCTAATTGCCCCTCCCATATCCCATCGACAGCCCTGACAACCTACTACCCTGGCTTTCCCAAGGCCCGATTCCTCTCCCTCCAAAAAACAACCTGAATCCTGAAAACAATTTGCACCCCGAAGTCCTCTATTCCCCTCCAAATGACATTTACCAAGACTTCCTACCCCAGAAGTCCCAACAGCATCCCACAACAAAAGCCGCCAGCAGGACCAAAAACCGTCCAGCCACCACCAAGAGCCCGCCCAAACCCATCCGGAACCCCAACGTAATGCAAAACCCACAGTAAGCCCAAAACCACACACTGGAGCTGTCCAATCTGTGCAGGAATAATTCCCTTTAAAAAAAATTAAAACTCCCCCTCCCAAAACTTTAAACCTCACCTAAAAACCCCAAATGTTAAATTCCACCTCCCCAAAAAAAATTTACCTAACTGCCAGTTATAACACACATACATTTTAAAAAAAAATTACACTCAACACTAATAAAAATTTCTAAAAATTTAAAAACATGGCTTTTCCTTCTTTAAAAGCAAAGGCTAACAGTAAAAGGCTACCACTAAAGGCTAACAATAAAAAACTATTTACAATTGAAAAAGAACTATGCAATACCTACCCCATCCCTTTCGTTAAGGAAAAAAAACTTTCTCTCTCCCACAAGACCCCAGAAGCATACAGTAACTGAAAACAGACCCTCGCATGAATTAAAAACCTGGCTCGCCATTGTGACATCCCTGATTTATTCGGGTATTTACGCTCCGGACGTGTGCACAAAAATAGAGTAAAACACACTTACTGGTGTTCCAAGGTTCAGTTCCAACCAGGCAAATGAAGATGAAAGGAGACTCCAGTAATGAGCTCTTTAACTCTTATTCAGGAAGACCAGACTAAAATATCTAACCATTCAAAGTTCAAGCATTCCAATACAATAAAAATGAACAGGGACTTTAAAAGTAGGGCATAAATATCTTTCTCACAACCCTGCCCGCAGGATTGTGTCAACCGTTCTTCTCACAGCGCAGCTCATTCTCTCCCTCCTAGCTTCGCCACCTCCCGATGGTGACCACAGCACCCCAATGGAACCAAGCGAAGCGCCCTCTGCACACATCCGGTAAGGGAGGGAGCCAGCGACAATTTACATAATGACGATTTTGGATCATCACATAGTGTCATTACTTTTCTTTATAGGTACAAATTTAAAAAAAATACTCATGAACAGTAGACCATTGCTCAATCAGTCTTTTGGCAGCACCAATAAAAGTTAATCATCCAGAAGAAGTATGTTTAATGAACTTATGTGCTGACAGTTTTTCATTCTGGATAGTTTCAAAATCTTGCCACCTTCACGGCCAATCACCAAAATAGTTGTGAATGTTTGTTACTGAAGTGGATGCATCTTTACCAAAAGTTTCAAGAACTTTAAGGAATACATTGCGAACTGTGTGGATTAGGCAGGTTTCAATATTCACCTTTAAAACCTTTGGATATCGTTTGTAAAAGATCCTCATTGAATAATCTGTGCACTAGGGTTCAGTGGCACCTTAGCTGAGAAACATTGCATTAAAGTGTAGATTATTTGTACATGTAAGAGCAGATGGCACTTTTTTCTAGGGAACCCAAAACATTAAAAAATAAACAAAAAAACTGTTATTGCATAAATAATTATACGTACGGTTTGAGTAGGCTTTCTAAAAAGTAAATCATTTGCCTGATTTTCGGTAACTAGCTTTGTTCGAAAGGAACCACTAGAGCACATTTTTTCCAAAAATAATCTTTCAACCAAATCCAGACAAGTTATAAGGAAAGTAATTCTCCTTTGATTTTTCCCTGAGGGACAAAATGCAAAGAACACAGTTTTCATTATGAGAATTTCAGAATATGTCACAGTAACGTGGATAAAAATATACAGTCTTCCCTTGCTATTCAAAGTTTCGATTATTCACATTTTGTTTTAATTCTCAAAAACTAAATTTTTAGTAATATTAGCAGTTTTTAGGTCAAAACAATACTGTATACATACTTTTACATATAGGCCTACTTTACACACTAAAAATGAATGTATGGAGTATACACACACATATATGTGAACATTTCTGGTGTTGTAACCATTGTTAAGAAGTTATATGACCAGTTGTTTATTTTACTGTTTGTTTATTTTTCTTGCACTGTTGATTTAAGCCTGATATATCCGCTATCTTTTTTAATCATCAAATAATGTGATAATGTGAGCACATGAATTTAAAACGAGGAAAGAAAATAATACTAACAGAAAAGGAAGGAAGGAACGGTCAAACTTAAGCTTAGGCATGGTTGTTCGTATTGTATTGAGTAATTATCAATTACAAATTAATGTGTAAATAAATGATTTATTAATCAAGGATATTGTGTTTAATGTGACGAAATCATTACCATCAATTGTGGGGCAGACCAGACCGTTAAATGCTTGGTAGATATTTCTGCATGATTAGACTAAACGGAAAAGAACCTGAATTAAACTCTATATAAGATGACACACAAAGCAGAACGCGGCTTTAATCGAACAAAGTTTATACCACTATTGGTCAAGGCCAGGATTCCATACACACAAAGAAATGACAAACATTGTGCACTGACAGTAAAAGGTTCATTTAGCAACGTTTTTTAGCACAATACAACTTAAAAATTAAAACATCGATGATCGTTTCGGATGATCAGTGGTCGTCCTTCTTCTTGGATTGTAAAATGTCAAATAACACCAAGTGCAAGTTACAGATTTTATAGTTTTCACTCACACAGTAAGAAGTAAAAAGAACATTCTAATTTCACCAAGAAGATGACAGGAGAAGTATGTACAATGTCAACCGGCAGCAATGGTGATGGCATCGTCTTGAAGCAAGTGATCACAGAGTATGTGCACGGTTAAAGGTTTTTCTGCAATGATCCAAGCTTTATGGCAGAGGAATTCTTCAGAGAATTCAAAAAGATAGTGAAGTTAAGGACCTGGCAAAAAGAGAATATATTAATTACGGTCGAATCTAAATTCAAAAGATGAACCACCCATTTCAGAAATGATTTCATTAATTTGAAAGAAAATTATGAAAAATTTAAGGAAATGGTTATTAGCAGATTTCAGGCTATGGAACCAATGCATTTAAGAGCAAAAAAATTTAGAGTGCAAGCAAAGAGCTGGAGGAGAGATAAGACAGTACGACACTAGAATCAAAAGTGATGCATACAGCTATTTTGTTTTGGAAGTTGTAATACACAGTCAGACGATGACACCTTAATTAAGGCTAATGGATCTGGTAACTTTGTCCTAATTCTTGGTAGGAATTCTGGAATGAATCAAAAGATATGTATCTCCTTGAGAACAGGAAACTCCGAAACAGGCAATTTGAAGCGGCTATAAAGGAGGAAAGGAATAGTCAGATTGTGGGTAAAACAGTGTGTTGATGTAGCGGAAGGAGCGAAGAAGTGTGCAAATAACATTCAGTTGGATAGGATTATTTTAAGCGTTTGGAGGCCATATGAATGTCACACAGATATGAAGGTTGATCAATTGATGAAAACGATGCAAGTCCTAAATGTGAGGGTTGGTAATAACTTTTATGGGTATGAGAATTATAGCGGTGGCACCACAGGAGATATGCAAAAGAGAACAAGATAAAAGGCGAGGCATGATGAACACCAAAAGTGAGAATTGGGGAACTAATGGAGGAGCATTTATGGAAAGAGTGAACATTTTGCTTGGGAGTGTTGGACAGGAGAAAAGGAAAATGTGCATATAAAGCCCAAATCCCCTCAAAGAATAATAGGATCCAATTCAAACATGGGAAAGGATTTGTCTTTGTCGAGATCTGTAAATACGATTAGCTCAGATGGGATATATACTAAGAAGATAGCTAATCACACAATTCAACTAAATAAAGCCACACAGTTATTTCAAGTTAAACCGATTGTCGTAAAGGAAAAGGATGGAGAAGGTGAGAGAGAGAAGTTCTTCCCGTACTTGGGTTCCACGTATCATCAGAGTTAGCAGGTATGAAGACTCATCCTTGGAATGTAGCAAATATAGTCTAATGTCAGTTCTACAAAAAAGAGAAGAATTAAACCCTGCAAGTGACAGAAATTCAGAGTGTCGCTATAAGAAAGCATTTATTGACATAGATGTCGCATTAAGTAAACAGCAGGAGGAGCTCAAAGAACGTTTAGAAGTACATGAGAAAAATATGTTAGAGCCAAGTCAAGAAAACATGAAATTACAAGATTCTCAAATGATGTCTTCACTCACCAAAGAATGTATGCAGTGACTGATTCAGGTGGAAGAACAGCTACTAAAAGTCCATAAAAAACGAGACTCGATGAGAAATCAAATAGATAACATTAAATCAGGAATGGTCCAAAAGAATAAATTAATGGAACTGGACGATGTCATCAAGGAAAAAGATCAGCGAATTAAAGAACTAATAGAGGGAGGAGAGAAGCTTTCGAAGAAGGAACTTAATCATGGCATTGTAGTTAAAAAATTGAGGGTGTGAGAAGAAAGCAAGGCCAACAGACTATCAAAACTTTGAAAGAAAAATTTGAAGATTCCAGGGAAGCTGACAAACTATGGAAATCATTAGTTGAAAAAGACTGTTGAGAAAAGAAGCACATTGCTGCCATCCAACAGCCGGCTACCACAGGGAATAAACAAGGAAAAGAAATTGTCTGAAATTTCACTTAGAGGGTTTCATTGAAGAAGATTTCAATCAGAAAGGACTGCTAGAAGGCACATACACAGAACATTCAAAAAACACGTGATGCTAAAGATTTATGTGTAAACAGGAAGAAGAAAACAAATCTTTCAAATTTTTTTAGGATAAGAGGGACGGTAATGTTATGAAGTTAGATGGCCAGTTGTTTACTTTACATTTATTGTTTGTTCATTTTTATTGCACTGTTTGTTTAAGCCTGATATATCCCCTGTGTTTGTTAAATATCTGATAATGCGATAACGTGAAGAGCATGTGGATTTAAAATGAGAAAAAAAAAATAATGCTAGCAGAAAAGGAAGGAGAGAACAGCCAGACTTAAGTTTAGGTAGGGTTGTTGATGTTGTATTGAGCAATTATCACTTATAAATTAATGTGCAAATAAATGATTTATTAATTAAAGACATTATTTAATGCAACAAGATTATGACCATCAATTGTGGAGCGGGTCGTTAAACGCCCAACATGCATTTCTGCATGATTAGACTATACAAAAAAGAACCTGGATTAAACTCTATGCAAGGTGACACACAATGCAAAAGAAACCTTTGATCAAATGAAGTTTATAACGCTATGAACTACACTAAATTTATTTTATACAAAAATACAATGTTTAAAAGTTCTTACTTATATTGCACAGTCTCAGTAGAATGCATTCTACTATGTACTACTGCATGTGGTTTTTAAACTTTTTTAGTTTGTATAAGAATGCGATTCAAAAATAACGGTAAGTAAAACATTTTTTTCTGCATTTTTTTCGTAAATATATTGTAGTAATGTACAGCATTCAATATGCAAGACAAATGGTATGAAGGGAACCTTCCCTTTCACACATAGTTTTGGTTTTGCTATTTGTGGATGTTTCGTAGAACATGACCCTGTGAATAGCGAAGGACGACTGTACAACATTTGACAAAACTAGAACCATAAATTTTTATTTTACTATTGTCAAAAAAAAAGAAAAAAAAAGAAAAGATGAATTGAATTTTTCGATGCTAAATTAATACTGTTTGAGTGGACTAAATTGAGGTAAAAGCAAACATCAACTTTACTTAATAGCACATATCTTCATTTTTTTTAAATGTCCGAGGACGATTTAAAGACCAACGATGATTCTTTCTGCAAATACAGTGTAAATTGTAGCTGTCATATTTATGAACATATCCAATGCTAAACGTGTTTAAGATTTTCAAGTCTAATAAAGCTAAGGAGAATTTGCCAAAACATCTCTTGATTTGTTATTCTCCAGCAGTTATCTAGAACTTTTTAATATTGCACATCCTTAAGACATTTAATACATAAATAAAAATTTGGAATTCAAAACAAAATAAAATAATTACTTACATGCAATTCTAAAAGCAGGGTTCCTTGGAATTATTTTTTCATCACATAAGTCATTTGCACATTTGGCAGTAACATCAATTAACATTAACGGAAAATCGGGACTAATACAGCAAATGAGTTCCTTAATGTCAATAGGTCTCAAAATTATAGTATCTAGATAAAAAGTAAAAAAATAAATAAAATCCATATGATTTTCAGTATTAATAACAGCATCAGAGTCATTCCGTGAGGATGAATTTTTTAAGTTTGAAATACATTCTGCTGAAATAAAATATGTGCACCCAGAAAGAATTGAGCCACAACTATAAAACTCAGCATGTGTATAGTGTTCGAGTAGTCGAACAAATGTTCAAAACATCAAAGCAAAACAAAACACCGTTTTATTGACGTGTAGCAGTACAAAGAATGTGCTTTTCAATAGGTGGTGAAACCACCCCTGGCAGTCATGCAAGCCGATACTCGGTGGGACATGGAGTCAATTAAGTGGCCGATGTTCCACTGCGATAGATCCTACCATAAACGCAGCAACTGCTGAAAGAGTTCGGAGGTATTCTGAGACGACTGAAGTTGCCTACATAACATGTCCCAAACAAGTTCGATAGGCGAAAGGTCTGGAAACCTGGCAGGTCTCTCGAGGACATTAACACCTCGAAGACATTGTTACGACAGCCAAGCAGCATGTGGCCAAGCATTGTCATGCTGGTAAACAGTACCTGGGCGGCCAGATACAATAGGCAGTACCACCGGCTGCAAAATATCATCAACGTACCTGCAAGCAGTGAGAGTACCTTGTACTGGCTGTCCCAGGAGATCGCTCTCCAGACTGTCACACCAGGTGTAATGGCTGTGTACCGCTTAGTAACGAATATTGGATTCTACCGTTGACCTCCTTGTCTCCACACACGTGTACGGCGGTCATCAGCATCGAGTAAAATGAGGGATTCGTCACTAAATATAACATTCCTCCAATCTTACACTGTCCAGCTTGATCATGAACGGTATCATTCCAGGCGACACGGCCTATGGCGGGGTGTCAGAGGCAAGCGCCGTAATGGTCATCGAGATCTGAATCTAGCGTCAGCTAGTCGTCGCCGAATGGTATCCCTTGATATCACTGGACCCCTACGAGTTGGCAAATGGCGTTGGCTTGTTGATAGCGTCACTTTATTGCAGACGTGGCTGCTCTCCTGATTTCATGGTCCTTTCGCATATTCATCTCGCAGGGGACATCCAGAGCCAATGCAATGGTCGGCTGTGCCTTCTCTAAGCCTCTGGTTCCAACACTGGGCAACTTTATCTAATATGCCAACCGATCTGCCTGTTTGATCAACCACTCTCTCTGAGGCTTATAATCCGCCCCCTCTCAAAGTCGGACAAATGTTTGTAATGCCGTAGGGAACGTCTGTAAAGCATCTTTCGTGTCAATATCGTGTATCTGAGCTGCTAATCCAGTTGTAAATGCCCATTACCGAGTACACTGTCCCTTTTAAATTCTACTGCGTTGTATATCTCCACATCATGCTCATTGGTGCAGTAAGTTTGAGCATTTGTATAACTCATTGAACCACATTTGCATACCAAGTTTCAAAGTCATAGCTCAATTTTTTCTTGGTGGATATATTTTATTGCAATAGAGTGTATTAGTTGATACAAATATTATTGCAGGCAATTATTTGTAATTTCCTTCAATTAAATCATGATACAATAGTAAATATAATAATATTCAAGGCTTGACAAATCAGGTCGCCCGGCTGTCATTGGTAATTAGAGTTTTGCAGGTGGCATAGGAATTTTTTTCCTACTGTTCTTTTTTGAGGTGAATAAGTACCATTCTTATCTGGTAAGTACAGTTTGCCATGATTTATCAAGCCATAAAAAATGGAGACCATTTCACTGTATTACTATTGTTTTAAAATAAAATTGAATGAGAATCAAGTTAAAACTTATTAAATTAACACACCAACAAAGTCTTTTGGTATATAAGTAAATAATTTAGAAATAAATTTACCCAATTTAATGTGCAATTTCCAATTTATCATCATAGAGTGTGAAATAACATAAAAACTGTTCATTCCTGTTATAGAAGATTCATACCATGATAACTTCAAGAAATGTGCATCAATAAAATTATGCAGGATGCTATAGCATAATCAATAAAACAAAAAAATTAGATGATTTATTCATCAATATTTTGTAAAATAATAGCTGAAATATTAATTGCTTTCAATTTTACTGTATCGATTTTATCACTTCCTATGAAAATTCATGTGACCAACATTCTTAACACTAGCAAGTGAAAAAAAAAAAAAATATATATATATATAAGTAGCATTCATATCTTATTAAATTTTTCTTTTTGGTTTTACGGCTCAAAGACTACAGTGGTCATGCTGCGCCGGGACCTACTGTTTTCCGAGGAATCCGAACCTCTTAAGGCCTAGGGAACCAAACCCCGGACTACAGTGAGCAGTGCGATCTTTATGAGATCTCTGAGTAAGCGTTCTTTTTGCACTGCTGGGAGTCGAACCCGGATTAGCCGCGCAATAGGAGAACGCGTTACCACACTGCGCCACCGCAGGGCAATTAATATTATACACAATTCATTTAGCTAATTGTAATGCTTTGAAATAGTTTCATCCAAATGACAATAAATGTGAATGGGATAATGATAAAATCACTGGTTAGCATAATCACTGACAAGCACGTGATTATGCTAACCAGTGTCCTACTATATTAGGAAAAAGTATATACGTTCACAATTATTACCTGTTAGAGCTCGAAACGAAATGCTGCTAGACGTTACAGTAGCAATCAAAAAAGGTGAACCACGACTAGCTTGAAACTTGAATGGGCCTATTTTAATTAAAGAGCATTTAAGTTCTACTAATAGATGAGGGCCATGTGGAACAGAGATTAGTAGTTCTCGTTGGGTTGTTTTATATGAAATAAAAGTGAGTTGCTTTTGTTGGGTAGTTTTATTATAACTTGCAGGTGATCGATCATATTTGTATATTACATTTTTATCACGCTTTTGCATGACACGTATATATGTTGGCTTAACATAGTATATAGAAAATTTCGTAGGATCGTAACGTTCTGCCGGCCAAGTCTGTATCTGAAAAACAGAACAAATGCAAAGCATCAACACATCTATTTATATCAGATAAAAGAAAAGAATAACGAAGTTCCATTTTATGCGGTATATTTAATATAATTATACTAACAAGGGAACCCTTTTCGCTGTTCACTGCACTAAAGGGTTATTACGGAGATGATATACCAAGATGTTATTATTGGGGGTGGGGGGGAGTAGTTTCGGGGCCCTCACCAGGAAAAGTTTTAGTTTTGGACTGTTAAATAGTTTAGGTAAATGTTGTTATATTACTAGCCTTCCTTTATACTCACCAAAATATTTAATTTAAGACAATGAATTAAAGATGGTCTTTTCTTTAATTAAACTATATGGTTTAAGGCATATTATAGTCAAGTATGACAGAAGGATAACCTAGTAAAGGAGACATATACAATAACCAAAAACGATAATTTACAATGTAATTAATAGAACAAGTTAAAATTTAAACTATAAAAACATTGTAATTATTTTACTTTTTTTATAACAAGCAGCTTTCTAAGAAACTTTAAGTTAATAGTGCAAAGTCAAGCCAGCTTGGTTTCTTTGAAAATTTGTCAATTACTTTATTTACATCAATCTGTATGTCTCTGTGGGGGTATATTAAAAGTCTCTCTTCTGTCATCCACGTTTGAAGACGTTTCAACGATGAAAAACTATGTTCTGCTGAAGAAGGGATGGGAATAGATCAACCCAAATCTGGATCACCTTCGGAGCAGCAAAACCACAGTTTTGGAGCAGAAAAATATAAAATTGGAGCAGTCATCTTTTTTTTAAATACAAAGAGTGGTAAAGTCTTAATATATAAATTTCCGAAATACATATATAGCAAACCAAAAATTATCTTAAGAGTGATTCACTATCTAGGAAGAATGATCAATTTTGTTATGTAACACCCTTTAACAAATTAACTGCACATTACTTATGAATGTTCAGGTGCATTTCTCTCTTTCGAATGCAAAAAAAAAATTTCATAGACATTTTTTTACAAGTTTCATATTATACTTTTGTTCAGTCTTATTTTTTTTATAGTGATAATGTTCAAGTTCTCTTCTAGATTTTGAATCAAGTTCTCTCAATTTTGCTTCTAGAAGGGGATCTCCCACAAATGAACAAATTTTATTAAAAATTCATGTAACATAAACTTATTTTGTTGTCCTTTGTGCCATTTACAAACTTTTGACATTAGGTATGATGTCAAAAATACCTTGTGCAACCTCTGCATTTTGCAGCCAACAGATTGAATAAAACTTTTGAAGAAAGTTCTTAGAATCTGAATAACGAATAGACAATATAGGACATGAAACATTTTTAAATAAATTATACAAACACCGCAGAAAGTAGACTAAAGACCAGTTTGTAGCTTAAATTGCAGTTTTAAAAACACCATGCAATGTATGCAGTTCACAACTGCCCATGTATAATAGGATTGAAAGAATTTCTTACAATTTATTTAAATTTAATTTATTTGAATTAAAATTTAATTTAAATTAACACTAGGAGCACCATTGGGTCATTTTGATCCTTGTTTTTCCAATTTCCCATCATTTATTTGAACATACAGTTGAGCATCGAAGCTCATTTTTTTTACTTTTTCTAAAATGCGTCTAAGTATACTGTGATAAATTTTCATATTTATATGTTAATTATTAAAATAAATAATCATAGAAATACCTAGAACAGCCAACAGGGGTCATTTTGACCCTCATAAGAAAAATGACCGATTTTCAAGTGAATATCTGTTTTCAAATGCCCGATGCCCCATTTTTGTTCTCCGCATATGGGGCAAACGCGCATCTCTTGTCACGATGATTTACAGGAGAAAAGTAAAAGCTAGTGGAAAAGAAATTTCGAAGGGAAACTTGTCCTGCTACAGCTACAATCAAAAACGCCACTTTTCACAGTAATGTTCTCGGAGTTTTCGATTTCGAGCAGGGTGTAAGCATTTTTTCGTATAAGCAAGGCCGATAGGATTGAGTACGCAGGAGGTCCTTGACCTCCTGGAGCAGTTACATTCGGATAACAGTGATGATGACAGCAACCGATAAAGATTTTGTTGCTATTGTGAACTTACAGAATATGCCGTCCTCTGAAAGCAGTGACAGTGATACTGTGACAAATTCTAGCAATGTAATCTCCACTGTTATGGTTGGACCAGGACGTTCACAAGCGTGGGCAAGGGCGAGGCAACAACATACCCACTAATTTTCCTGGAAGCAGTGACGATAAGTACACATCATTCAGTGGTATTCTTTGGACACGATAAACCTTAGCAGCACTGTTTCCACAACAGGTCTCATGCCAGCTTGCAATATTATGACAATAGCAATTGGACCAGCACTTTTTGCTCGTCACAACATTGGGGCAAATCCTGCTTCAGCGTGACGGTTGATGTTGAGTGAATTGATGGTGAAATACATTCAAACATGTAGAGTTGCTGAAGCACAACGTCAGCTTGGAGGTGACGGCAACTGGAATGTTACTCTGGAGGAATTCTATGTCTTTTTCACCCTCCTGTATGTCCGTGATACATTAGGTCATTCAAAACTTTATGCAGATGTTTTGTGGAACAAGAATTGGAGACCATCTGTGTTCAAAGAAATAATGTCATGCACTCTGTTCGGTGAAATCATGCTGTATCTTAGATTCGATGTTTGAAGAAACAGAGCTGAGCGCCTGGCCACAAATTTGCCCTTGCTTCTGACACTGGGTACAAGCTGATGGGTAAGTGTTATTTATGCTATAATCTTGAACAAGAAATAACTGTTGATGAACAGTTGTTGCCATGTAAATCAAGATGCAGATTTATCCAATACATGGCAAATAAACCAGATAAGTTTGGCATCAAGTTCTGGTTAGCAACTGATGTAAAATCCGAATACGTTTTGAATGGCTATCTGTATTTGGGGAAGGATGAAGAGCTATCAACTGATTTACAATTTGGGGAGAGTGTGGTGCTCAAATTATTGCAACCATATTTGAATTCCGGACTCAATGTCACTACTGACAATTTTTTTTACTTCTGTGAAACTTGCAAATGAACTTTCTGCAAAGAAAACCACAATTGTTGGGACGGTGCGCCTGAATGAGAGAAAGAATTACCTCCCATTGCACGTGACACTTCTTCACCACAATATTTATCTTTTCACTGAAAAATGGAAATAAACCACTAACGATACATAGCTGCAAGAGCAAAAAAAAGAATGTCGTGATTCTTAGCACCATGAACACGAATATGTTTTTAGATGACAGTGCAAAAAAGAAGCCGAACACTGTCATTTACTACAATCGTACTAAATGTGGCGTAGGTGTGGCAGATCAAATGTTAAAGATATATACTAAAAGATGCGGAACTTGCAGGTGGCTTATTCATGTTTTTTACAACATCCTTAACATTGCTGCATTCAATGCTTGAATAATTTTCAAAGAATCTTCAGGCTACAACATTTCACATCGAGAATTTATTCTTATGATCATGGAAGAACTACGAATTGATGCTTTGCACAACAGATGCCTCCCAATTGTTTGAGTGCAGGCCCTAAAACAAAAGGAATGTGTTTTTCAACTTTGAAAGGGACAGACTAAGACTTCTGCCAGCTGCGAGGGATGCCAGAAACCAATTTGTGGCAAATGTCACATCCTTGTCAAGCGTGCATCCTGCGCTAATGTCTAACACACTTAGGAACACAGTGTGTATTTACTGATAGTTTATGTTTTTTTGTACTCTCACTTTAAAACATGATGCATACTAATTGGTATTTTTTTCCCTATCACTTGTATTCCTGCGAAAAAATATTGTGTAGTATTATACATTACATTATATATTGTCACTTCAAAACTATAAGCATGAATAAAACTACTTGCCTCTAAAAAATGCTATAAAAATACTAGAATCTCTTATATATTATCATTTTTCAACATCATTTTATCAATAAAAAAACCATTTCTTTAAAATGGCTTTGCATTTCTTACAAGTGTCAATTTGACCCCCAATGACAGTTTAAGGTAAGTTTAAAATCCGAGAAGCTATTCTGAGTGTTGAAGTTTAATTTATGTAAATTAAAATCTATTAATTTAATTTATTTAAATTTAAATTTATTTTATTAATTTGATATTAAAATTTCAATAAATATTAAAATTAAAATTTACTATAAATTTTCAATGACTAATCCGATCAGGAGGGATCAGGGATCTCTGGTTTAGATCACTTGGTTTACATCTGTTGAACTACAACAAAGGGAAAGGGTTAAAAATTAGAATGATGCCAACTAACTTCCTAGGCACATTTTTGTACTGACTTTTTGCCGAGAAAACAGAGAACAGTGAAAAAAAATCTTTTCTTTTATGAATTTTGGTAATTTTTTTAAATACATCAATGCTAAAATTCCTTACTTAATTTTAACTTGTTGATGAATTCCCCAATATTTCCCTAAACACATCTACTTCCCGGTCTGTGGGCATTCTGAGGGGAGGCTCATACACTCCTGACTATGGATCTGCTTATCACTGTATTTAAAAAAAAAACAAAAAAACTTCACCTTGCCCTTTTCAATGTTAAAACTTAAAAGCCAGATCTAGCTAATTTATAGCGTGTTTCGGCATAACTCTTATCTAAGTCTGGTGCTTACATCTATGCCCACGCACATGTGCAGAACATCCATGACCGTGCACAGAACGACGTGTACCTCCTGTTAGTAGACACTAATTCTGAGGGAAAAAATTTTCACTTGGCAACGAATAGGCTTTCATGTTTTGAAAAGTTGCCAGATTTAGCTATAAATAGCTAAGAAGGGGTTAAAATAGCTATTTTATAGCAAAAATAGAGTAAAATAAGTATTTGGTTGCAAAAAATAACGTAAAAGAAGTTTTGGGTGCAGAATTGTCCAAAATAATGATTTTGTAGCAGCTTGGCACAGGGTAACATTCTGACACTGTCTGGTGCAGACTTCCCATCCTCGTGTAATGGGACTTGGCAAAGGCCTTGCATATTGTGCTTGTATGGATACATGTTAAAAAATTTTTGAACCTCTTCCCCCCCCCCCAAAAAAAATTAAATCCTGGCTACGGTCTTGGTCTCTTATGAATTGAATTTTAGTAATTATTGCGATTACTTTCAATTGTACAATACAGTAGTTCTCAAAATGTAGTATGCATATACCCCAGGAGTACACGAAAGACTTGCAAAGGGGATATGCACATGTGAGCAGCTTTTAAAGAAAAAATTATGAGATGGGGAAATTGATGGTGGGGGGAGGGGGAGGATTTTTTTTTTAATCTATTTTTTGGTATTTTCTATTACAGTAATGGCCAAACGACGGCCCTAGGGCCATATCCAATCTGCCAACATACTGTAGAACCTCAATATAATGGACTATTAGAAGCTAAAGGTTATCCATTTTGTAACAAAGAATTTTTATAGGGGTGTAATGCAACAGAGTGGACATCAATGAAAGTATATAGCTATAAAAAGTGTATATTATATACTCACACGGCAAAATTGGCCTTGCACCAAGAAGGAGTTGTCCGATTGTAATGAAATTTCGTATGCAAAGACATTTTGACCGAACATGCAAATGATTAAAATTTGGTGTCCAATGAATGAATAGCGGGAACTCCAGCGCATCGGAACTGCGCATTCAGCAGGTGTATATAAGGAGCGATTCTCAATATGTGGTCAAAATTTCTGTTGCATTTTGACTGCGGATATCTTACGTCGACTGTAACAATGCCTCGCCGAAAGATTCGTGCTCATTACGAGCATATGTCAGAGTTTGAAAGAGGTCGTGCTATCGGATTGAAAGAGGCTGGTTGGACGAATCGAAGAATCGCTGGACATGTGGGTCGAAGCGATGCGGCGATTGGACGGTGCTGGCAAGAGTGGGTCAACAACGGCAGATGTCACTGGGAATACAGCGCCGCCTCTGGCGCCCACCCTCCCCAATGACAGATGTCAGCATCAGGATGGCAGCGGTCGACCTAGAGTTAAAACAGAATGGGAAGACAGAGCGATTGTCAGAGCAGCTGTCACAGCACCGGATTCGTCGTTATCAACTATCCAACGTGTGGCTCGCACACATGTGTCCAACATGACCCTCTGCAGACGACTGAGAGAGCGGAATTTACGCTCGCGCCCACCGTTACGCCACTTACTTCTCACGCCTTTACACCGTCAAGTCCGATTACAGTGGTGCCGGGCTCGATCAACTTGGAACTGCGCTGACTGGGGACGTATAGTCTTTAGTGACGAGTCCCGTTTCCAACTGTGTCCTGACGACAACCGCAGACGTGTCTGGAGACGTCCAGGGCAGCGTGGGGATCCTGCCCTTACTATCGCACGCCACACATGCCCACAACAGGGCGTTATGGTCTGGGGTGCCATCTCCTTTGATAGCCGGACCCCTTTGGTGGTCATTTCTGGCACACTTACAGCACAGCGGTACGTAGACGACATTCTACGACCGGTTGTGTTACCGTTCCTTTTGCGACACCCTGGACTTACGTTTCAACAAGACAATGCCCGGCCGCACACGGCACGTGTTGCTATGAATTGTCTTCAAGCTTGCCCAACACTTCCTTGGCAAGCTAGGTTTCCTGATCTCTCTCCCATAGAGCACATTTGGGACGCTATGGGAAGGCGATTGCAACCATCCCGGAATGTTGACGATTTAGCCCGACAGTTGGAGACAATTTGGCAAGAAATTCCGCAGGACACCATCCGGGATCTTTATCAGTCTATGCCACGCCGGGTGACAGCTTGCATCCAGGCCAGAGGTGGACCAACGCCTTATTGACTTCCTCCCTTTGTAACGGTCAAACTCTGCAATAAATCATTCAATTGTTCTGAAATTTTAATCGTTTCTTTTTCTATGTATGTTCTTCATATCCACCAATTTTTATCGCAATCGGACAACTCCTTCTTGGTGCGTCGATTTTTTTGTTATAGAGTGTATATCAAGTAAAAACAGCCTTCAACAGGTTCACTTGAAAAAGATGTGTACGTATACACTACATTAATCTTTAGAGCAAAGTCCTGTTGATTATTTATATTCATTGGTTTGAAAAAATAAGTTTCTGCTGGGTTTGTTTGCTGCTTATTTCTTCAGTTATAAAATTTCTTCAGTTCATAATATCTAAACACATTTCTATTTGCTGACTGTTCAACATATTGAATAACAAAATTTAAATGATCTTGCACTTCACTCACCTTAATTGTAAGCTGAGTAGTGTTTCCTACCTCTTCCTCTCCATCCCCCAAAGATTCTGCTTCTTCAGTTACACTGGCAAGAATTTCTTCTTCGGTCCAAATCTGGAAGCCAGGGTCATCTGTGTCTGCATCAAGCCAGGCCTTCACATCAGCCAGGAAACCGATTCTTCTCCTCCTCTCTGCAGATTGTCATGGTAGTCTTCTGTCTTACAATTTTCTATTTCTGGAGTTGTTTCTTCATTTCCCAAAAGCTTTACTTTGACAAAGGAGAAGTTGTTTGAAATCTTTCATTGCATCAGCAAAGCTGTAAATCATGGATTGAATGTTGTATGACTTTAAATTTTGAAGAGTCTGTTGTCCCTTCCTGTCTTCTTCATCAGTGGATGGCTCTTCAACCTCTAGGATTTCACTGAGAAATTCCCTTTTATACAGTCGCTTTATGGTATAGACCAAACCTTGGTCCATGGGCTGGAACACGGACGTTACATTGGGTAGTAGGAAAGTACACTTCATTATCTTATTGTTACTGCACAAGTTGTCCTCATTAGGGTGTGTTAATGATTTATCTAAAAGAACCAGGGCCTTTATTTCATTTTATGGAATTTTTAAATGTTCAATCTGGTGATTTTTAATTGTTGGTATGGCCTTTGTATGAAAACAATCGTTTATTATTTCAGTTGTAAACCATGCATTGTGAGAATCATAATAGTGATCTGGAAGATTGTCCATGTTTTTGGTGCCCTAGGTTTTTTTGTTTTTACCGATGATAAATGCTTTAAGCAAATGGCTACCATCTGCATTTGCACACAGTAAAACTAACACACGATCTTTGCTTGTTTTTCTGACGGGCATAGTTTTCCAGGCTTTTGAGGTTTGTATATTGTCAAGTAGATTTCGTCCAAACAAACCAGTCTCATCAAAATTATAAATTTGGCTTAACTGATAACCCTTATTTTTAATCATATCATTCAGCTTTTTTTCTAAATGGGTCAAAGCATCCTTTATTATTACAATTTCTTTTAACTGTCCGTTATAATGAGGTTCTACTGTATTTATACAAAATTTTCAAAAAAACTGTTATCTTTATTTTTACCCAGACTTATCAAAGAGTCCTTGTACATAAACAGTTAATCAGTGTCAACACTATATTCATATTAAGCTTAATTCCGGCAATGCAGGAATTTTGTACTCCAAACCAATGAGTGGCAGCAGCCCCCTTTTTTATTGTGGACAAATAGACAAAGCAAAATAGTGGGTTCACAGACATTTGGAACCTGCTAATAATGTCCTTCTAGATAATGCAGATTTGTTGCACGGTTTGAATGACATTGAGTGATGAAATGGTTAAATTACAAATCCAAATTTCTAGTCGTAAGCAATATAGCAGAAACTTGATTATCCAAAATGAAGGGGGTGAATCCAATTTCAGATAATTCAGAAATTCAGAAATTCAACTTTTTAAAAGTAAAAAGACCTATCTATCACTACATTATGCAAAAACAAGTTTAATTACATATCACAAAACTACTACATTGATGGTGAAAAGCGCACAATACGTGTTAAGATATTAGCTGTTTTGGAAATAACCCAATATTTATATATATGTCTTTATACAATATGTCCTATATTCATAATTTGTATTGGTCTCCTTTTTAAGGCCAAAGTACACTACAAAATTAATATGAGCATTTTTGCCAAAAATATTGAATGAATATGTACTTAAAAAAATGTATATGTATAATATTTAATTAGAGTAATTCTCTCATAAGAGCCGATGATATGATTGTATCAGATGATTATATACTCACAAAGAAAAGAATGATTTCCTGCAAATGGCGGGAGTTGAAGCCACATAATCACAATTTTCCGTTTAAAAACTCTACTTATAAATTAGTGATTAATCTATTATATACAAATACTCATACCTCTTTGAATATTCGATCTATTCATTTCAAATTTCAGTATATTTTTCTTTTAAATTGACAAGTTTTATATAAGTTTTTTGAAATTTGGTTGAAAACTCTGCATCCCATAAAAAAAAAGGAAATTTTTCAAAGAAATGTTCATATTTTCATGGATATACATGCTATTTTTACGAAAATGCAGAAGTATTGCACATAGGAAGCAAAATTTTTTTTGGAAGTTATGAATTACTTTCACTTTTTTGTGATACAGGGTGATTATAATTTTTTCCCTTTAATTTGCTGTTGGCTCTCTAAATGCATTCTTGACTGAATTTTTACTGGAAAGTGTGAGTTCAAGCATGTTCTTTACATAACTGAAGTTAAAGAATAATTCGTACAGCATTTTTCGAGCAATTAAAAAAAAATGTCTACAATTGAAAGCGTCTGGTGACTTTTGAGTATACTGTGTAAGTAATATTTGCTCCATTGTCTTAATTTTCTAAAATCTTTAATCTTTTTCAATCCCTCAAGCTTTCTCTTTTTCCTTGTATCTCACAGAGCAAGAGTAGTTAAGGTTATGTTACGTTGGGACCAACGGTTTTACAATGAATCCAAACATTACTTAGTGAACCAAATAACAGATTTTGGTGAGCAGTAAAGATAAGAGCGCTACGGTATTACTGGAACCACAGACCCAGGTCAACAGCATGATAGGTAAAGTGCTACCTTCATGTAACTGTAAGGTTTACAATATTTTTAATTTTATTAACAATCATGTAAAGTATGCTAAGTAAAAGAATAACTCAGCGTCATGTTTTACAATAACAAAATTTTCCTATTTTCCCATCTAATATTCTAACCATAACATCGATATTCTACTAGGCTCGAAGTGCCCAAAAAAGTGAAAAGTGACATTTATACTCATTACATATGCATTAAACCTATTGCATATGCATTTTAAGTGAATTGTTTACATCACATACAGTTTACATCTCAAGCATATAAAAAAATCACACAAAGCAAGAGATTGGAAATACTTACACAGCAGTGAATCTTAGCAAATATTGCAGCTTTTGAGGTGGTTGTTGGACCATTTCCTGGCTGCTTGCTTTTCATCTCCCCTTCAGAATTTGTAGGAGCAATTTTATTGAGCATAACGAGACAAAATTGTTGGTCATAAGGCCTGTTTCGAGCATTTACACTAGTTAAAGAATTGGGATGAACAGGAACCAATGCAAAAAAACAATTATTACCGGGCCCTTGTAGAGGAATACCTGGGATGAATGTAATTTCACTTGATTTACTACTAGGTTTTGAAACACGTAATTTATCTTTACCTCTTTTATGATCCTAAAATGCAATAAATGTAGAATTAAAGTAATCGATACTCACTAATTAAATATAAACTTTATATACAGCAATCTCTCCCATCAACGAATTTCAAGAAATGGAGTAAAAAAGACGTTAATCGCAATGTGTGTGATTCTATGACACATTTGCAAGGATTGCAAAATACCATCATCAAACAGAATTAATCATTAATTAAAATGATATTATTGTATATATACAAAAATTATAAATCAATATTGTTTATTTCATTTATCATAATTCTTAGCAGTTAATTCTTTGTGTATTTCCTCATCCCGCACGGGAAAAAAAAACCAAAAAAATACTTGGAGTAGTCTTTCTTTTCAAATGCCCATATTGTGGAATATCATACTGTAGGTTTTCTTTCCCTTCAGTGACCTTACTCAATTCCCCGCCACTCTCCGCATCAGAAACCAGATGCAGCTGCAGGCTCAGCTACAAATAATAAGGTGGAACAATGATATATTGGCACGTTAAATTTTCTAACCTATTACTACTAAGCCCAGCAGATTTGGTTGAGAGATAATAAAATCTTATAAGCACATAAAACTCAAATTTTGTGCCAATTGAGAAACAGTTATATTTCTGTGTGTACATTATTTTATTTTATGCTTTTGGTTTAGTTTTGTTTGTAAAGTAAATAAAATAAATGAAATTATTTATTTAAGCACTGCTGCCTCCTCCATTTGTACTATTCATAGGTTTCATTAATTTCCCTGTCAAAATAACATGGTACGAAACCCATTGAAACCTCAACATTAGAAGATTATATTCAAGGGCATCATTAAGGCAAATTACGGGGGCCACTTTTTTTTTTTTTCTTTTGCCAATGTTAACCCACAAGCAAATAACCACTTTAACCTGTTAATATATTAAAAATATTATACATATTAATTAATAAAATCATTATTAAAAAATCAAATCAGAGAGAACTATTTTTTCAAGGAGAGTACCCGTTTGTTTATTTTAAATTTCACGGATTTCTGTAACAGAATACGTAAAAATTTTCTTAAGAACCTCCAGTTTTTACATTAGAATAGTTATTAATCAACAATCTAATTTTTAAATTTACCTGAAAATACAAAAATCTTTCAATTTTAGGGGAGGGACAACTGAACCCCTGCCCTTCCCAAATGATCCCTATGACCATGTTACAATTCTTTAAGCACACACATATATATATACAGTAATCATCATACACACAAATTTAGAATGAGAGTAAATTAAAGCTGAAATGGTAAAACTGCATTGAAAGCAATTGAAAAAAAAATATAAGAAAGGAAACTATATAAAGAAATCATATGAGGTGGAAGAAGCCAATATTAGATAAAAAGTTAAAAATTATTTCATGATTAAAAGAATTGCATAAAATGTCATGAAGGGTAAAATTATTTTGGTTAAAAATTAATGAACATTGCTAATTAAAATTGGGACAAGTAGATAAAACAAGTAAATCATTTAATGGTTCACCACATGTGGCACACATTGAGGCATCTTCTCCCTTTAAAAGATGTTATGGGAGAAGCGTGTGTGGCCGATGCAAAGTCTAGCCAGAGTGACCTCTTTATGACAGTCACTCCTATAGCTAGACTGCCACACCTCAATGTGTGGTTTAATGTGGTGGAGTTTGTTAAAAACCTACTTGTCACATCCCAACTGCCATTTTCTGTATAGATGAGATATGAGCCTTAAAATCTAGAAATGGAATGGTTATATTATCAGGTCTTGCATTTGCTGCTTTGGCAGCAATGTCAGCCTGCTCATTATTGAAAATTCTGACATGGCCCGGAACTCAACAGAATTTCGCAATATACTGTGCGTTTTTTATATCCACTGGTTGTTTGTGAATTCTGTGGATTTCAGAGAAGTGCGAAATTTTGATTTAAGCCAAGCTCCACAGAACACTGAGTGAATTAGTGCAAATGACAATTGGACTTGATGAATTATATAAAATACATTCCAATGCTAATCCTACGGCATGGATTTCTGTTGTGAAAATGGCATAATTGTGGCAGCTGTTGGCTTTTTATCACATTTCCTCAGACAAATGCCATACCAACATATTTATTTGCTTTTGATTCATCGGTGAAAATAAAAGAGTAGCCTTCATACCAATTAGACC
The DNA here is from genome assembly GCA_006491805.2 of Dysdera silvatica. NCBI lineage: Eukaryota > Metazoa > Arthropoda > Arachnida > Araneae > Dysderidae > Dysdera > Dysdera silvatica. Next base: position 57,067,836 of record QLNU02015359.1, on the reverse strand, counting down.
ATTAGTTCCCAACCTTTTTCAAGCCGCGACCCATTTTTATAGTAACCAAGTAATTCGCGACCCCCTTTATAGTAACCAAAAGATCTGCGACCCCTCTGTCCGCCGCCGACACATTTGCATAATAAAAGCATTTTTAACAAAGTAAAGAAAACACATTAGATATAGAATTATATATATTACATTAATTATGTATATTATATTAATTATATATATGTGTTAGGCACAAACACCGAAAATGCTCAATGAGCGAAAAAAGTGACCACAGCATGTTGGGGTTGTTTCAAAAATGCCACAACCCGAAATTCAGTGGCTCTTAAAGCAAATGGCCACTGTCCGTTCTGGCAGTATTGCCTAATTCTAGAGTAAAAAATCTACAGACATGTCAGGCTCCTATTAGGCTAGGCCCAAAGTCCTATCCTTTTTCTAGGCTACTATTGGAGCTACGACTACGATATTCCGTATTCAGAGAGTGTACGTGAGGGCACTTGAAATGTCACATGCCAGGGCTGTGTTGGGTGGGGAACCCGGAGCTCCCATCCTGTTTCTAGGCTGCTATTGCACCTACTATGATAATATTCAGTATTCAGGGAGTGTATGCGAGGGTACTTGAAATGTTGCATGTCAGGGCCGTATCACAGACGCATCCTTTTTCTAGGCTGTTATTGGAGCTATGACTATGGTATTCTGTATTCCGAGAGTATATATATATATAAGGACACTTGAAATGTCGCATGTCAAAGCTATATCGGGTGCTCTGAACTGGAGGGATGTATATGGTTGCCGGCTGTATTACTTCCATCGCAGCCAGAAGGCTAATTACAACAGATTTTCACCTGTATCCCCCCATCTCCGAGATGATCATTTGCGACGCTATAATCCCAATGCAATTCAGCCCTCAACACGATCTCGCCTTGGCTTGGGTTGTAGGCGTTAAGGATCCAGAGTTACTGATCTGTAGTAAACAGCAGTATTTCTGGGTGCCCACCCCCCTTGCAACAAGGAGTAACCTACATCGAGAGGTAAATAAAAGTTCTTAGAAACAAATATCAAGACATGAATTTTTTAAGAAAAGTTAAAGCACATTATGCTGTCATTAATGTTTATTTGCGTTAACAGTACAAGCATAGTTGAGGTCATGCTGCATTTTCACTAAAAAAATAGTCAACGCTAAGAAAAAGAAATCTTTGATAAACTTACATTGTGAGCAGGCAAAATAATTGGAGTGCCAGAAGTTGAAGATTCACTTATTGAAGTGATGATGCCATTAAGAATATTACGGCACACCTTTGGAATGGAGCCCTCTTTAAAATTTTCACCAAATGTAGTTAATGTGGGAAATAAACGAACAAAATTTTCGTGATTTTTTGGCTGAGAAACTTCTTCTAGAAGTATACCATGTCTTTGTCCATTGCCATTTGCAACATGTGGTTCATTTTTAACACAATCAAGGTCCTAAAATTCAAGAACAAATTACAATTGATTTAAAATGGAAACCCAGTTACAAAGCACATAACAGCTTCATCTATATCATAATCCCACTCAATGTTTCGTGACAACTACGTAATTTAATAAATAAACAATTACAAAACATTTGTGTTGAATAATTTTCAATTTGGCTAGCATTATTCCACACAAAATGATGATTTACTGTAATATTGCCACAAGCACTAATTATAAGCACTAATGTCAAAAGTACCAGGGTTGGGGTTTTGGACGTCCTAAACTGGTTTTAGAGAAGACATGTCTGAAACTGGGATTTTACCATCCAAAATTGTTGAAAGTATACTAAAGTTATACTAAAACCTAAAACTGTGAAAATATGAAAAATATATGAAAACCTTGTAGATTTTCCTAAAATTATATAGACTAAAATAAAAAAAAATAATAATAGACTAATACAAAAACTTTTTTTTACATATATATCACAGAAAGAGAGAATGTGTTAGTTTGTTTTCAATTTTAAACATTGCTATTAGGTGGCTGTCGCAAGAAGCTAAATATTTTGTGTTTGAAACCAATAAATATACACCATAAAAATTTCAAAATCAAATTAGAAAGTTGTGTTTTCAATAAGAAAAAAAAGGTAATTTAAAACTATAATGGAAAAAATATTCAGTTTAGAAAATAAAGTTTCATTTACAGATGATGCAAAAATGATACTGTTACTAATGAATAACATTTAAAAGAATATAACATTGATGGTTTTGTTTTAAACAGAAATTCTTCTTTATAGTTGTTTATACAATCATTTCTATGTCTTTAATTATTGTTTGTATAATCATTTCTATGTCTTTAATTTTTGTTTATGTTATCATTTCTATGTCTTTAATTGTTGTTTATATAATCATTTCTATCTCTTTCATTGTTGTTTATAGAACCATTTCTACTGAAATGATATTTCGTTCATTAAGGATTATCTGATATAGCTTACAGGTTAATAAATAAAATAAGTAGGCAATAAACAAAAATACACCTGCTCTTAAAAATTATAGAAAATAATCTGAAAATTCTTCTTTAATTAAAAAAATTGTATGTAAAAATAGGTAACTGGAAACAGGCAGGGTCTTGCACCTGCTGTTTAGGCAAAAGCTACGGGTGTAGCTTTAAGGGGGAACTGGTTTACATGCTTATCAGTTGTTTTCTTACTCCTATCAGCTCATATTGTGTCTTGTTCTGTTGCAGTCATTTGATATTTACAGTGCCTGAAACTCAAGAAGAAAATATTATTTTAGTGCGAAAACTGAATTAAAGTTTGAACTGAAAATGAACAAGGGCGGTAGATCATCAGATAGCGCATGGCAGCATTTTCTCCAAGCACAAAAAGTGGGAAAATTAGGAAGTAATAGTTAGTACGCTAAATGCAAATATCGTGGAAATGTTCAACTTGGAAAAGTAAATTGAAAAAACATGTTTTATCTTACAAAGCCAAAAAGACATATAAAGATGAAACTGTAAGTAATACAGATTCTCCAGAAACTGTAGATCATCCTTCATCAAACCTAGAACTGCAAGAAGAGAATAAAAATGGATTTATGGTATCACCAAAAAATTATTGTATTATATGTGCTAATAATTAAATATGCACATATGCGCAAAAATTTAAATAAATATGCATCAAGAAAAATAGGTATTTAAAAACAAAACAAAATAGTATTTAAAAAACACTGGGGATTTTAGATGAAATCTTCTAAAATCAGAAGAAATAGTTTTCCGGTCGGAAGACCAATAAAAAATCGGAAGCCTTCGGGGTAAATTGGAAGGATTGACACCTATGACCCATATGTAAAATTGTCTATTAAACACTTAAGAATATAGGAGAAATATATATTTTTTAAACAGAAATTTCATCCAGTTCCACGATTTTAAAGAAAAAAGTAGAGGAATAATGGGACAGAATCACCCCAACTGATGGTAGTAATATACAAACATCTGTAATATACTTTGTCATAAACAAAAATTTTTGGAAAAAAAAAATATCGTCATGAATTTTTGGAGAAGAACGGTGATTTTTTTTCAATCATATTATACTCACAGGAAAGTTTGTGTTAATCGTGCAAGGACAGCTAAGGTTACGCTGTGTTTTCATAAAAGCAGTAGTGAGAACTTATATACGAAGAAAAAAGGCATCATTTCCTGTGGTCTGGTCGGCTATGACGTTTTGGTCCAAATAAAGCTGTCGCCGGTTTGACTCTGGCTTGGAACAATACTTTTTTTCTTTTTAAAAAAAAACTCTAGCTTGAGATACATGTGGGTATTATAACATTTTGCTGAAATAAAAGCAACAGTCCCCATAAAGAAGAATGCTAACTTTGATAAACTTACAGCAACTGTGCCATTACCAGCTGAAGATTCACTTATTCCATTGATGATGTCGTAGAGAAGATCACGGCACATTTTTGGAATGGAGTCCTCGTCAAATTTTTCACTAAATGCAGGTGATAGAGACAATAAAGGATCCAAATTTCCATGACTTTTTGGCTGAGAAATGTCTTGTAGATGCATGAAATGTTTTTTTCTATCTCCTCCTTTTGCAACATTTTGCTTGTTTTTAGTGCATTCATGATTCTAAAATTAAAAAACAAATTGTAATGAATTTAAAACGGAAACATGGTTATGAAGACACAATATTATATTATGAATTTTATTATTATGGATTATGAATTAGATCGATAAAAAATCAGAAGGATTGGCACCTATGTATACATATTATTTCATCATCATGTATTATATATACTTCATATTTTATATATACTTTAGAATGGATTATTCCTCGATAGTACTAAATCCAATCAGCATTGTTTGCCATTTGTTGAACATAACTGAAGCTGCATATTCTAATTTCCATAGTACATCTGAAATTAGCGAGTTTGAAAAAAACAGTTGCTGTGGAACTTTTCTCTTTTCTGGAAAATTATTTAACCACACCAGAATTTGAGGTAGATGAAGAAATTGAAGAGGTTTACATTAATGCTCCAAAGTTTGAAACATTTTGCGACGACAGCGGTTTAGAAATTCATCCCGATAAGGACCATATAGATTTGAAAGAGAAACAATGAATGGTTTCTATAAAGGAAAGCCATCCCCATTGGAAATGGGAGTCTTTAGTAAGTTGTGGCTGCAAAAAAATACCAAATAATAAAACATATTTGCACTTTAAAACAGATATTGCAAACGAAGGCACGACATTTGGTAAGTATGAAGCAATTGACAGAGAAGTGTTGGAAAAATTTTTAGATATCAGGGGTAATAAGCTGCGCATTGTTCGATTGCGAATGACGTGTCTTCACGTTACCACAATTTTAAGTTCATTGCATCCACTACATGGATAAAGAAATTTTGCAAACGACACGGAATAAAATCCAGAAAAGTCACTAAATTAGTAACCAAAAAATACATAACCTCATCAAAAAGTATACAAAGAATTGCTCATAAATTTCAAACAGAAATACTTAGCCTTCAAAAAACGTACCCTACGTATAATATTTTTCATATAGATCAAAGCAAGGCTTTATTTATGATCTGTCAGACAGCCAAACTCCATCATTTTGCGGTAAAAAATAATGCTTGGATATGCATCCTCCCCAAACAATCGATGTACATTATTTAATAAATGCTGATGGTTACGTTATTGGAAACGTATTTTTATGTTTTCAAGAAAAGAGCAGCCAGTTTGGTATCCGTGTAAAATCTTCCCTTTTTCAGGCTCCAAATGTTACTTTATCTTGCAATTTATCCGGAAAATTAAATATGCGTTTATTTGAAACATTTTTGGGCGAACATTTTTCTCAAAATATAACAGAAATTTTTGTTCTCTTGTGTAATTCCTAGGCTGTTCATAAAAATGCATGGATTTTTGAAGAAAGATGCAGCGTTGGAGGAAAAGCAGATGGGGTTATCAAAATTATTCCTGAAAATACAACAGCAATATGTCAACCGCTAGACCATTATTTTTTAAGGGAGATTAAATATATGACTCGCGAAATATACCGCTTTGGAAAGTTAAGTAGCGATGGAACGGAACTTACAATTAGAAATAATAATATCCGGTTACAATCTTTCGTACGTTTCCAAATAAGTTCCAATATTTTGCGACCTATAATTCGATATGCCTGGTTTGCATCAGGATTAATAAAAGGAGAAAAGCTGGATTTTGTAAACATCCTCCAAGTTTGTTTTACATTAACAAACAAAAAAAAAAGTGTGAGAAAACTGACATATGTAAGGAATTTCCATTTATAATATGCAGCCATTTCAGAAACATTTGTGTTTTCAATGATTCTGGGACTTTCACACTATAGACTGCAAAGCTACGAAATAAATTATTTCACTCAATATTTTTAACGTGCAATATATGTGCATATACAATACACAACGTATATAATGTGTAATACATTAATTACTCATATACAGCATGATTTTCCTATAATATAACAACATAAAAAAAATGAAAATTATTTTTGGAGAACAATGCAATCCTTTTACTATTCCAAAAAATGATCAATATAACATGAAGAAAGTAGTACATTCTAACGCAGTGATGCACCCACGAGGGGAAAGGAGCAATGGGGCCCTAACCTTGGGCTAACCAAATAGAAAAACTATTTTGATAATGCTCTTGAAAAAAAAATGCACAGGATACAACCATCTTTAATATGACAGTAATTCATCAATTAATATGACAGTTGAAAAAGGAGCAGGGAAAATTGGCGTAATTTTGTGAAACTGAACAGATCGGGCAGAAAGTTCGCACAAACATCGTTTGGGCCCGGGTGTGAACAAATATGACCATACAACGAGTTTCATGCAGGCCCGTTTCCAATGGGAGGGAGGCAATTGCCCCCCAAAACCAAATTTTTTTCATGTGTTTATTTTCTCATTTATGTTTGTTTCCTTCCACTCTTACATTAGTTTTTTTCTACTGTACTAAAATCGCTCCCCCAAGAACGACCCTCGGTATCATGTGGGTGGAGGCTTATATCACTGGCATAGTGGAAAACCTCTGGCCCCTCCCCCTTGCAAGCAGTGAATTTGTAGCTAGCATAGCAAAAAGAAACATCTAAGGCTTCAGGAGCCCTCTTCACTGGGGAGTGAGGGTTGTAAGGGCTTCCCCCGCCAACACGGAGACAGCCTGCATGAAACTCATTTTATGGTTATATTTGTTCCGATATAGGCTCGAATTACGTATTAACATTTGTGCTTTCAACCTTCAGCCCAATCTGTTCGGTTTCTCAAAATTATGCCAATTTTCCTTACACCTTTCTCAGTGTTAACCCCCCCCCTCCCCTATAAACACATATATTTTTGAAAAACTTGTGTGCCACTGCCCCTCCCCCATTTAAAAAATTCTGGGTGCAATTCTAAAGCAAGGTAATTTTTGGAGTATTACAAATGCAATTAATCAGAGAAGATTTCACTATTTGTGTCAAACGATACTAAATGATTACAAACAATAAATTCACGATATTTCCCATGAGCAGTAAGATCTTCCATTATTAATTTGTATCCTTAATGCATAAATTTATATTTCAACCTCCTTTTATATGTTTCATGCATATTCAATAATACAAACGCAAACAGCCAGCTTTCTAGAAAGATCGCCATTGATTTCACCAAACTGCCAAGAAGTCTTTCGATAAATAGCAGTAATAGAGGCGATATCCAAAATTACACTTAATAATGTTTTATCCCCAAAACCCTGAAACAAGTGTTTGATATATTTGAAAAATGCACATAATGCATCAAAACTTAATTTTTAGCTCTAAATTTTAACCGAGATACAGCCGTTTGAAATCTTTGAAAATTCCCCTGGCATCTATATTACGGCCCACGCTGAAATCGGCGACATCTAGCTCGGGCCCTTCCCTTGTCAGGGTGCCAGATATACTGTCCGTTCACAAAAAGTAGTCCGATGGAACAGTTAGAAATAATGGTATGTGACATCACAAAACTGTTAATTTCAGCAGAGGGGAGCCCAATTTTAGAACTGGTTTTTGGAGAATGTTTGTAAGTAATACAGAGAATGAAAGATCAAAATTTTCATGACTTTTGGGACAAGAAACTTCTTTCAAAAGTGTACTAAGACTTTTTCCATCTCTTCCTCCTTTTGCAACGCATAGTTTGCTTTTAACAGATTCAAGGTTCTAAAATTTAAGAACAAATTACAATGAATTTGAAATGAAAATCTAGTTAAAAAGCATGTAATAGCTTTATTTACATCATAACCCCACCTAATGTTTCACACCTATAGAATTTAGTAAGTAACTACAAAACATACAGATTAAAAAACAGTAGTCCCCACAAAAAAGAAAAAAAGCAATCTTTGATAAACTTACGACATTGTGAGTGGATGAAATAATTGGGTTGTCAGAAGTTGAAGATTTACTTATTACACCGATGATGTCATCAAGAAGATCATCGCATACTTTTGGAACACTGTCCTTTTCAAAATTTCTATCAAATATAGGTAATGCGGGAAATGGGGAATAAACGATTTCACAATCTTTCATCTGAGAAACTTTTTTCAAAAGCATATTATGTCGTTTTCCACCCCCTTCTTTCGTAAAAGAATGTTCACTTTTAACATTTTCGGGGTCCTACAAATAAAGAGTAAATTGCAATGAAATTACAAACCCAGTTATAAAGCATATAACGTCATAACCCCACCCAACGTTTCATGAACATTATATAACTTAATACATAAATAACTGCAAAACATATAGATTGAATAATTTTGTACCTACCTAGCATTACTTTGCACACAATGAGGTTTTACTGAAACGTTGCTACAAATATTATAAACACTGATAATGCTAAAAGTACAAATGATGCAAGAGGGAGTACTATCTGAACGGGTGAATCAACTGGGCCCAGGTACTTACCAAATGAAGACTTTGCTTGATAAAGGGAACAGTAATTCTCGAAATGTAGAGTTTTTCTTATGCTGTTGGTGAATTTCACTTATTCTTACTCTTTCTTTATTTCTCTGTACTTAATTTTCTTTCTAACATTTTACATTATTTTCCTTAATTTTTTCTAATATATTTGCCTCCTTTCCTTACTCTGTTTTTATTTAATTTACTTTTCTATTTTACTCATTTTTTCTTTGCCTTTCTTTCGCATTCCGACCAGCGACAAATTTTAATCGTTTTGATAAACCCTGGTCAATTGTCATATTCCTTTATTAGATCTATGCCGTATGAAAGATTTGCAAACAATGATGGCACAATTGGTACATGTTCAACGCAATAAGCACAGCTATATAAAAGACCTAAGCACCGATTTTAGATTGTCGACTCAAATTAGACCTACACTGTTGCAAAACCCAATCAATACTCTGTCTAATACAGTGTTTGATATCATTCATTTAAATGAAATATTTATAGGTCATTGAACTCAAATATAAATGGTTGTTCGGTTGGTTGTATTTTTATGGTGCAAGGACAACAATGGTCATTCTGCACCAAGCAAGGTACTAGAAATGGACAGCATTCATTTCTAATATACTTATTTGAGTTCAACGGCTGAATGTGAAAAGGCAAATTCATCAAAAAACACATTTTTGAAGGTTATTTCTAAAAAAAATATCTAAATTTTTGTATTTTCTTTCATAAATCTTCTTTGTTTGCATATTATAAGTGTGAACCAGAAGTTATATTCATGTAAATTTTGTAATCTATACAAAAAAAATTATATATTGTGAAATGTCAAAAAAAAAATGAAACACACCTTATAGCTAATTTTCACAAGCAAAAGCTTTTAGAAAAACAGAGTCATGAATTTTTAAAAAGTTCAAGCACATTAATTACACTGTCGCAATAATTTATTTATGCTAATAGTACAGGAACATTCAAGGTCATGCTGAGTTTTCTTAAAAGCAATAGTATCCCAAAAGGAAAAAGCAATATTTGATAAACTTACAACATTGAGAGCAGATGAAATCTTTGGGGTGTCAGCAGTTGAAGATTTACTTATTACACTGATGATGTCATCAAGGAGATCATGGCATGCCTTTGGAACAGAATCCTCTACAAAATTTCTACCAAATGTAGACAAGGCAGGAAATGAGGGATCAAAAATTTTACAATCTTTCATCCGAGAAACTTCTTCCAGAAGCACATTACTTTGTTTTTCGTCTCCTTTTGCAACACATTGTTCATTCTTAACAATTTTAGAGTCCTACAAATAATGAATACATTGCAATGAAAATAAAAACTTGGTTTTAAAGCACATAATAACTTTATTTACAACATAAGCCAACCTAATTTTTCTTGACAATTATACTATTTAATAAATAAATATCTATATAAGATATAGCTTGAATAATTTTATACCCATTTAACATTTTTCCATACACAGTGATTGATGTTTCATTCAAACGTTGCCGCAAGTGCTATTGAGATCACAATCAGTGCCATCTTAATATGTGGCTTAATTCGGCCTGAGCCTCTAACCAAAATATTGTGGCCCCAAATTGACAAAGTATATGTATTTGTTTTGTTTTATTTCAAAATTGGAAGGTTAAAACTTAAGCAGTGGGTAAAATAGAATATTTCAGATACATTATAGATATATTAATGGAAAAAGGACATTCAAGATCATGCCATTATAGCATTTAACTATTTAAAGTAAATTACTACTTTTAGAACAAGAAACTTCAATAACCAAACGTTACGTAAAAAACAAATTCTAAAGAACAAGATTAATACTCGACTTGAATCTATGAGTGCCTAACCAAAAAGAAGATGCATTTCTTGCGTTATCAACAGGCTAACATGGTTGGATCACTGACCTTCTAATAGACGGTAACACAGCAATAGTGGGATAGTGATCACATGCAAATATCATGTACATCACATGGAGAAAATATTATTAATATTTCTTTGCCAGGAGATGCCGACCTCTATTAATAGAATTTGTCATACTGTATTTTTATAAAAGCTGTAGTCGCTGAGGAAATAAAAGCAAACTTTGATAAACTTACAACACAGCGAGTGGATGAAATAATTGTGGTGTCAGCGGTTGAAGATTTACTTATTGCAGCGATAATGTCATCGAGAAGATCACAGCATACTCTTGGAACAGAGTCCTGTTCAAAATTTTTACTAAATGTAAACAGTGTGGGAGATGAAGGATGCGAATTTTCATGACTTTTTGCCTGAGAAAATTCTTCCAGAAGCCTATTATGTCCTTTTTCACCTTCTCCTTTTGCGATACGTTGTTCATTTTTAACGTTTCCAGGGTCCTACAAATAAAGAATTGCAATGAAAATAGAAACTTGGTTACAAAGTATGTTTATTTACAACATAATCCAACCTAATTTTTCTTGCCAATTATACTATTTAATAAATATCTATAAAAGATATAGGTTGAATAAATTTTTTACCCATTTAGCATTATCACACATAACGTGACTGTGTCATTGAAATCTTGCAACAAGTACTAATGAGACCATAATCAGTGCCATCTTAATAGGTAGTCCAATTTGGCCTGGACCTCTGACCAAATTATTGTGGTCCCGAATCTATAAAATTTGTTCATGTATGTTGCTTTATTTCAGCATTTCTTAAACTTTTTTGGTCACGGAGCCCTTTTAAATCCAAAACTATATGACGGAGCCCCAAATTCTATCACGTAAACCTTAAAAATTTAGCAATTCATTATGTATACAAGGAGGCGTTAAGCTATTATGTATCTTAAGAGGGATGAGGGGTTTGAACTTTGCTTATTTTTTATTTTTGGGACAAAGAGGGGGTGAGGGAATTGGCTGAACTATGCTTACGTAAGTTGCGTAATCATAGTTCTGTTGTATTATTTTCGATGTCTTACGCATCGAAAATAATACAACGAGCACAGTAGACCTTGTTGCCAAGTGATAACTACCCTAACAGAACTGCAATAATTAATTCTTAAGTAAAACCTAAATCAATTTATAAATTTCTTTAAAAAGTGGTATTTGCAGCAGCAAATAAAAAATCAGAGAATAAAAACCTCACGTAAGCATGGGATGGGTCAGCTATTTGCGTTTTTTTGCTTATATGTATAAGAGTATAAAACTGCCCAAAATATATGCTAAAATCTAAATAATACTTGAACGAGTCTTAAACAGCAGTAGGAGAAAGTACTAATAAAATACCTACCCTAATAAATAGCCATTTTGGCACTAAAACACTAAATTAAGAAACTTCATTAAGAAGCCAGGATTTTTCCAATTACTGGATATTTTAATACTAATGTGCTTCGCAGAACCCCAAAATATTGCTCTCGGAGCCTGAGGCCTCCGGAGAGCACAGTTGAAGAACCACTGCTTTATTTTATTTCAAAGTTTGGAGGTTAAAAGTTAAGCAGTGGGTAACGTAGAATATTCAAATTACATTATAGATATATTAATGGAAGGCGGACATCTGAGAGTATACATTTATAACGTTTAACTATTTAAAATAAATCACTATTTTTAGAACAAGAAGAAACTTTAATAATCAAATATTATGTAAAAAACATTAAATTCTAAAGAGTAAGTTTAATACTCTACTTAAGTCTGTGAATGCCTAGTCAAAA
>QLNU02015359.1:57037468-57055682 GCA_006491805.2 Dysdera silvatica | reverse complement strand
TGTAACCAGAACAGTGTGAAAAATTGGCCCCATCTGCCCAAAAAATATTCAAAAGCCATGTGACTCATCGTCAATCTTTTGCAAAGCCCACTCAGCAAATTTTTTTTCACTTTGCAATATCATTTGGCTTCAGCTCCTGTAAAGGTAATGGTTTCTACAGGTATAATTTTAAGACTTCACGCACGACTCAAAACAGGCTGGTTTGTGGTAAATCCGTGTTCCTTGAAACCTCTTATACACTGCATATGATGCTAGATAACTGTGATGTGAGAGCACCCATTTCTGTTGCTATCCTGCTGGTATGCTCCTCTATCAACCTTGGCCTGCCATTACAAGGTCGATCTTCTAAGCGACCGGTTTCTTCGAATCGCTGCGCTGTCTTTCTGAGCTCAGTTTCTGTAATTGAATTTTGGCATCTCTTAACTTTCTTTACCATTCTAAATTTCTGCTTGTGCCACTGATTCATGGTTGACATAAAAACTGTACCAAAAGTGCCTTTTTTACAAGTATCAGCATTGCAGTCATTCAATGAATTGCAATAATTCAACAAAGCAGTAATTCAATTCGCACACACTACTCGTACAGAAGAAGTCAATTAAAAGCTAGTTACTGATTCCCATCCTCTTTTAAACCGATAAAATTTGCATATTTTCAGGAAACTAGACTTTGCAGCCCCACCTACCAGTGAGATTTTTTTTGTATCAGAAAAAATCCGACATTTTGGCAAGTCTAAAGGTGTAAACCACACTCTGGTACACCAATTTCTTCATTTTTTATTATTTTTTTAAATCCATCCAAATTTATGGGACACCCTGTATATACATAGTAGAACCTGTCTAAGATTACCATCTTTTGGAACTGGACTGCGATGGTCACCAATAGACAGGCAGTCACTATACACGACAGATTTTGGTGTAGATACAAAATAACCAAGTCTGTACCAGTTCTCTCTCATAAAAAGCGGTCACTTTATCACCAGGGTCTACTACATATACAGAGGGTGTTTACACATGTTTATAAAGACTTTGATTTTAAATTAAAAAAAAGTAATAGCGACTCGGAAAAAATCTAGCAACATGCTATTACCTAAAAAGTAAAAAATCATTTGCAACTAAAGATTTAGTTTGAAATGTGAAATGGGTGTGAAAGAAAGCTGTGGCTTGAAGGCTATACATTTGCCCTTTTTGAAGAGAAATATTCACATCCAATAATTAAAAAACAACGTGAGAAGCATGGTTTTCAAGTTTCAAAGCATAAAATAAGTGATATTATTAATGTAAAATGAAAAAATAGTCAAGCTTTAATGTCAAGAGGAAAAACAAACCAAAAGAAATATCCCAAAATGGTTCATATTTCTTCTAACATTTCTAAAGTGCAGTCTACGGTTTTACTAGAAAATCCAAAACCTCAAAGAACTATTGAAAAAGTTCTGCATCAGCTTCAACTATAAATAAATAAATTAATAAAGATTTGAATTTAATCAAAGCAAAAAAAGTGCAGTTTATCGTCTGCTACCTCGGCATGTTGCTGAGTGGAAGACTAAATGCAGATTGTTATATGAAAGTCATTTATCAGGAAATAGATAGAAAAAAAATGTAACAATTGAGGAAGTGTGAATTTATTTAAAATGACTGTAATAAAAAAAAAAGATTGATTTATTATAGAAAAAGAGGTCCAGAGAGACTCAAAAGTTTGTTTCAAAGGGAGGAAAAAAAATTTCTATAAATGATTTATGGTTATCGCTGGCATTTCTTGTAACGGAAAATTAAAAATAAGAAAAGTTGAAAAAATCCAAAACTCAACTCTATATATTATCAAAATAATGTTCTGACTCCTATTTTTAAAGAAAATATTGCAAAAATGTATCCTACTGGCTTTCAAAATGTTGAACTCCATCAGGACAAAGCGAGCAGCCACACCTCCAAAAGTACAACCGCATTTCTAGAAAAAATGAGACAAGAAATTGGAATCAAGTCAATACTAGTTAGCCATATTCCTGCCAAGTCTCCAGCTTTTTCAAAACACCGACCCACTATCTTGTATAGACTGTGGAAAGTAGTGGAGGACAAATAGGACAAAATTCCACTTGCAACTTTACGAAAAGTCCTATTATCGTAGAAATCTAGATGTAATATGATAATTCAAAAACAGGGCTATCAGATACATTAGAAAATATTTTTTTTATTGAATATATTATATTTACATTGTTGAAGTCATCATAAATATGTGTAAACACCCTCTGCATGCATACATACAGTAATTTCTCTCTCAATAATGTTTTAATTAGTGACCATTTCTGCTTAACAATAGTATCTTTCAGTACTGGCAAATATTTCATAAAATTGTAAATATATATTCCATTCAACGTCTTTTTTCTGTTCAATTGCATTTTTTCTACATCCCCCCATAAATCAGTGGAATAGGTTACAGTATACATACAACCTCACGCAGGCACTAGAAATATTACTTAAAAAAAAAAAGCAGGAAAAAAAAAAGAGGACGAGGAGGGAGGAAGGAAGAAAGGGTGGAAGAGCAAACGAATGAGGGAGATAGAAAAAGGAAATTGTTAAAAAATAAATAAAAATTTAACAATCTGATCAGGTTTTGAATAGTACTACTGTATATCATCACAGTCTATCCACTTTCCAGCAGAAGGTCTCTTCACACGTCCCCTATACATGTCTATTTTCAGGAATTTATTTCTGTGTTACCCTAACTCTTAATGAATTTATGTCTGCGTTTCCTTATTTTATCAACACCTCTAGTCTGAGGACGTTTCCTAAATTTTTAAAAGCCTTTTGGAATCCAGCTGAGAATTCTGGTTAACCATTGTTGATCAGTTCTTCTTATAGTATATCCAGTCTAATGCCATTTCAGATTTAATAATCATGCCCACAATCTCTGTTAGTTTTCTAACCCAAGTACTTCATTTGTGTCTCCTAGTCACAGGTGCCATCAGCAGGGGGGATGGGGGGGGCCCCATCCTCCCCAATGTCAGTGTTAGGGTTTCTTGTCCCCACCAATTACAAACAAAAAATACACTTTTAATAAAAATACACACAAATTTACAATAGGTAAGGTCGTTCAAAATTAAAAAAAAAAAATTATAATCTAAGGAATGCGGTTATATTTTTCGGCGTAGTGTATTTAGTGCGAAATAAAAAAAATGCACTTTGTCATTTATTTGATGTAATTATACCATTTGTTGTATTGTACTATATAGCTCTCTTTTCTGCATGGCAGCGTTTTCATTGACGTGTTATTATTTCAACTTTCAAACGGAACGTTTTTAATAACGTTACAACTACAGCCATGGATGCCCATATAGGGAGGCTGGGGGGGGCTCAAGCCCCCCTCCCCTAGCCATCCAAAATTTTGATTTGCCCGATTCTGCTATGCATTTAAAGATGCTTACAGTCACATTTTAAAATAAGGTACTTTTTAGCTCATTACTAATTGTCAAGCAGTATCAATTATTTTTGTAGCGTTTTGGTATCTTGTACATTCACTAAAATTCTTGACAGCTTTGAGAAGGAGGTAATTTTTCTCAGCCCCCCCCCCACCCCAGAAGTACTCATATGGGCACCCATGACTACAACTATAGTTTCGTATTTTAATTTTGTGAGCTTGAGGACCTTTTTGGCACAGTAAGCTCATTATTAATGACATAAATTAAAGGGACTGTCTACACCATCACTATTAGCATAATAAATACAAAATTTATTAAGGAGCATTGCATGTGAAAATGTAACTGGAACCAGAATATTAATTTTATGGTAAAGTGAATGTCATCAAGCAGAAGCATATTTAAATTAAACACTGCTTTGTTGATGTCTGTTATCCCTGTAAAGAGTTGTTAACAACAAGGCCTCAATGAGAAACATTTCTGAGGAGGAAAAAAATTTGTACAACCTCGTTAAAGAATAAGTATTAGTAACAAAAACATTTCAGAAGTGGGGGTTACAGGTCCCTGGGACCACCCGCTAGCTGTGGCCTTGTTTAACAACAAGTTGCCTTCCGCTGGTACACTGACCCTTAGGGTAGGCCGAAAAAACAAAATTGCAGCGCATCGAAACATAATAGCTTGGGAAACTTGCCTACTCATATCGGAAGCATGTGTGAAATTTTTCAGTCTGTTCGGCCACAATCTTCTGTTTCAAATCTGAGCCTAAAGTTTCGATATTGTAGCCCGAAACATGAAAATGTTGGTTTGTGAGATAAGTTGACCTTTACTTTCAGGGTCGTTACCTCTAAAGACTTAATCGCTCATATGATCAAGGTTAAGTACCCCCATAATTTCCCCGTTCCAATTATTTTACAGAATGGGGCAGTACATGGACTGCTATTTAAACCAAATTGCGAAGAGATCGGTATTAAATTCATCGAAAAATACGTTGCAGCGGATGTATTTATACAAGTCAAACACTAAGCAGATTAAATTAAGAAACAATTTATATCAACATTCTTTAGGCGTAGTAATATGAACGCCGATGTTATGGCATGGTTAGATGGTCAAACGTTCATAAAGAAAGGAATGTTTTTTGTGTCTGGTGGGGCACGCTCCTATAACCTATAATCTGGGCAGGTGCTTTTACCAAATGAGTTGCAGATGACAAACACTCAGTCCCTTATGAACATATTTAAAGCGTAAAAACATTTCTTTTCTTTACGAACGTTTCACCATCTAACCATGCCATAACATCGGCGTTACTATTACTACGCCTAAAAAACGTTGATAAAAATTGTTTCTTAATTTAATCTGCGTAGTGTTCGACTTGTATAAATATTTGGGTCGTGTTACTCCTAAATCACACTTTGCTAATGGTAAGTGTACTACAATCGTGGACTTGGCCGAAAACGAATTGAAAGAACATCCGGGAGAGCTTCTGGTTATAGGTGCTGATGGCACTAATGTAAACACAGGATGAAAAGGTAGAATTTTTGGTAGGTTGGGGGGGGGGGGAATCTTGGGATGGGTCTGCAGTGGGTGGTGTGCCACCTCCATTTTATTGAACTTCCTTTTCAGAGTTTTTTTTCTAATATACAGATGGTCATACATCTGGTGCATCAACGTACACAGGGCCTATATGCTCAAATCTTCCGACCTGTGTTAATCCCTCCATCATAAAATACAAAGCTGTTGAATGTCACTTACCTGATATTGACAGTGCAATTCTCAGCAAAGACAAGAAATAATTATATGACATATCCCAAGCAGTGGATTCTGGTCATTGTAGTCCCGATTTCAGCATTAGAGATCCTGGTCATATCCATAAAGCTTGCTGACTAACTAGTACGAACAGAATACCTTGACTCTATATTTCTGCCTTCGGGAAGTTTCAGGACTATGGTCACCTATACATTTACAGTTTATACCCATATGTGGTTTTCAATTCACATGAAAAATGACATCAAGGATGGGTCTAGGCATCTCTTTGAAGCCACCTGCCTCTCAAGGTATTTACCTTTTACACTGTACAGTTATTGATGCTTCAATAGCTCACAATGCCTTTTTTGCCTTACCTGAAAATATTTTTGGTTGGGTGGATAAGTAGGGCTGGGTCAGAAGTTGTAGTACAGCCACCTCCAAGTGGTGGGTTTTGGATTATGTAACAAGTCAAATAAGAGCTATACAAACTCCACTGTATTCGAAATGGAGATACAAACCACCTCATTACATTGTAATGTTTTGTCGCACCGTAATTTCCAGATCAGATACACCACATACGAAAAAATAGCGCACCTTTTCTCACAGACTAACATTTTCATGTTTTGGGCTACAACAGCAAAATTTTAGCTTCAGGTTTGAAATAGAAGATTTAGTCCGATCGAACTGAAAATTTTCACACACGTTTCTGATATAAGTAAGCAAGTTTTCCGCACTATTACATCTCGATGGGTGAAAATTTTGTTTTTCAACTCCCCTACTATCCCCTCCCCCACCCCATATTTTTGTGCTGTCAGAGCCAATGCTCCTAGTTATTCCAAATATGCGCCTTTCCACATTTCTTTGGGTTGCTACACATAAATTTAAAAAAACACATAGTTTTCCAAAAAATCCAAACGTCCTATAACCTAGGGAACCAAACCCAAGACTATATATAGTAAGCAGTTAGACAATAGTGGAGGTTTTTTTTGGTTTTTTTTAGCACCAGCAGGATTCAAATCAAAAACAGCGCACTGGGTGAACATGTTACCACTGTACCACAACAAGACCACAATACAAATTGAGCTGTGATAATATATATCAAGACGTAATTCTATCAAGGCATAATATATCTTACAATTTTGAATACTGCCCTAGTTTCCACAATGGAAGAACTGTTTTTACAATTTCCATTCTTCTCTTTGTCGTTTAATTTGCACACAGCACCAGCTGTATTAAGGGAGAGGAAATGAAAACGTTGAGAAGGGTATTTGGATGGATCTGTAGCCCTTTTTTTAAAATTAAAGGATGTAGTAGTATAAGGTGCAAATGTGAGAACTAATCTTTCATGATGCTTGGGCTTTCGAATATTAGGAGGAAGTAGAATTCTGCTTCTTCTACCATTGTGTTTCAAAATGAAAAATTGTTCTTCAGGACTCATGATCCTGAAAAGGAATTATAATGAATTTAGAATAATACTAATCAAAATTAAATTTTAAAAAATTTTGCTTTTACATACGACATATATATATATAGAATGACAAAAAATATGGATATATAATACATATTATATATTTGTACATAAATTTATTATATATTTATACATATGCACATTTATTAAACCTTGCTCGTGATAGTAAGTTTGCATGCACCATATGCATGATTATTGTAAACAGTAAGAACCAGAGTTTAAGCTGCGTAAGTTTTTTTTTTTAATTTTACAAAAGGATACTGTATTTTGTGAAAAAATTTAATACCACTTTCGCTAAAAAGCGAAAGCCCTGAAAATTAAAAATTTTCACAGTTTTATGTCTGTGGCCTCCACCTTCTTGAACACTACCTGCGACAGCATGAACAGATGAATTGACAGTGTTAATCCTAGGCGTTTTTCGAAGGGTGATGCACCCTGCCCTCCCTCGAAAGCAAAAATCCCACCCTACATGCCTTTAAAATAAAAAATTGCCACCCATTTTGCCCTTAAAATGGCAAGGTAACACCCTGTGTGGTCCCTTTGTACATGACTAGATTCCAGAAAATGACTCCTCTCGACGATATGTGAATGTAAAACATTTCAGTACCTTTTTTTTATCGCAAATTTTTAGTTCCTATGTAGCCAACTTAGGGGGAGTTCATCCCCTCCTCAATTGAAACTGGGTGTGGTGATTGATCCAGACCTTAAAACTCGAATGGAGGTTCAGAGCATACTTGGAACGACTGTAATCATTTTATATGATTATGGTTACTCAAGGTGAGGTTACGATTACACAAGTTTAAAATTTTAGATTATGATTGGACATGCTCCAGCTCCATCCCAATATGGGTCTGACAAGCGACATTTCAAGTGGCCTCATATACACTCTCTGAATATGTCTGAAATCCGCAAACTGAAAGTTCAGAATGAAAAAATAATAACAGTGAAACGCCTAAATCACAGAGTGGCATTGGCCACTAAAGATAGTTTTGAATCTCTATCAAGATTTATAAAAGTAGAAGAAATACTTACAAGTGCCTACAAATATTATAAATCTAGTTCTGCAAGAAATAATAGTTTGGTAATTACTGAAACGCTGTTTGGTAAAGGCAAAGGAACCACAATAAAAAAACCTGGCTTCACCCAGTGGTTATGTTATCGCATAGCAATGCACTAAATTCTATTAGAATTTATTATCTGGAAATTTTGATGGATTTGGAAAACACAGTGGCAAAGGGAAATCTGACCCATTTGGCTAGCCCATTGGCCAGTGGTGCTTTAAAAAATGTTGGGTCCCATGATTTTTTTCCATTGCATTCATTTCTTATGCGATATTTTGGATGTTATTTCTAAATTAACCTTTACTTTAAAAAAAGTGCTACTGACATCTTACATCGAATCAAAAGTTAAAAACATCTTGTCACAGTTGGGAAATCTGAGGAAAAGCCCAGGAGGCATATTCTGCAAAAAATTAGCCGAGAATGTATAGTCAGTTGGTGGAAAATTGACCATTAGTCCCGTTAGAATTCAGGGGAGCTGATGTCACAAATGGGTTGATTCATTGCAGTAGAGTGAAGGGCATCATTTCGTAACTGGTTTTTCGCGCAGACAAGTGCACTACGCCAATAAACGTTGATGGATTGACATTGTTGTTTGATTTAATCTGCGTAGTGTTCGATTTATATAAAATAAATACATATGCTGCAACGTGCATTTCGATCAATTTAATACCAGTCTCTTTGCAATTTGGTTTAAATAGTAGTCTATGTACTACACCATTCTGCGAAATAACTGGCAACAATATATATACGTTCGTAAAGAGATTATATATTGTCCTTCGTAGCTCAGTGGGTAGAGCCTCCGCCCGGCAAGTGGAAGGTCGTGGGTTCAGGTCCCACCGAAGGCAGAAATATTTATTTTCTTTCGAACGTTTCACCATCTAATCACGCCATACCATCGGCGTTGGTATCACTACGCCAATAAACGTTGATTGATTGACATTGTTGTTGAATTATACTATCATTGAGCAATTTAATTAAAATATTAGTAAATAATTATGATTTACATAATTAATTACATTTATGTTCCTTGCTTTTAAGTGCCCTTAAATGTAAGTACAGTGCCTTTTTTATGTTCTGATGTTCGCTTGAAAATTCTAAATGCCTTTTCTTTTTTTTAGACTAGAACCCTGCCTCTTTTTAATCCTAGGATTATCTCTGGAACTGAAATCAATTCGATTTTGAAAAATACCTACAAACTATTATGTATGAGAAAGCCAAGGAGAATTGTGTAATTTTGTACAAAATAAAAAATGCTATTTGTAGTTCTAAATTTTAATTATGGTATTTTGTTTAACGTTCTCCTATAGTTCAAAGTTTTCAAAATTATCGCAAGTATTTACAGTAGAAAAAGAGAACTAAAAGAAATTTAAAAATGCTAAAATTTGTTTTTACATTTTAACTAAAATGCTAAAGAAAACGAAAAATCCAGCTTAAACCCTGGTAAGAACAAAATATACATTTGTGTTTCTAAGAAAACTGTTTACTAGACTAAGTTCTCCACTTAAGCTGTACATATACTGTAATAAGCATTTCAGTATACACTTAGAAACATTACACTTCCCAGGACTCAATTGCAATAAGTTTACAGGAAAACCCAGCTCTTAACAGACACCGCTCTGCTGAACGTGCACACATTTAGCTGCTTTGAAATATATAGTTAACAATATGCGTAAGAAGGATAACATAAAATCTGCCATCATCTACATTTCTCAACAAAATAAATAAATAAATGGCAAAACAGAAATCGGAACTGCGGGTATGTGAAAATATCCTTCACCAACGACAAAATAGATTGGATATGTGGCAGATTAGAAATCATGCATGAATGAGTCCACCGTCAAAACATATCACAAACCTGCAGATCCTTATGGTCAGTTAGAAAGTTCTACATTTTAACAAAATCATGGATAAGAAGCAAAAGTAAAGGAGTAATTAATTTTATTTTATGTTGACAATTTTGATTGACTTTACTGTTTACAATTCAACACTGTCCATACACAATATAGACTATGCTCACTCAATTAGAATCTACTTGCTCAATTTATATTCGCATTTTATGAACGGAGTTTAAAACTCAATCTTTTAAATTCAACTTGTTCATCCACTGTATAGTAGTAATATTCACCTACAACCAGGTTCAAAAATTAAAGCTATTCTTCCTGAAATACATCACTTTATAAGAAGACAAACACTAATGAAATACTTCCCAAGGGTGTGGAGCATAAAAAAATTAGGAAACCTTGCTTTAGAGAGTTGTCATTGCTGAAAGGTAGCCAAAACTTTTACACCCTGATTAAAATAAGGGATTGCTGAAATGTAAAATGCTTCTGAAATAAAACAGATTTTCAAGCAAAGAGGCCAGCTCCCAAGCATGTTAGGTAAAAATTAAATTAGATAAATTACTCGCAAAGAAAAGAATGATTTTTCGGTGCCTAGTGGAACTTGAACCCATGATCTCTTTATAACCAATCAAGTGCTCTTACTCATTCAGCTACAAGAATATGGGCATAATGTGCAAGACCACTTGATCGGTTACCAAGAGATTGTGGGTTTAGGTCCCACCAAGCACCAAGAAATCTGTCTTTCCTTTGCGAGTAATTTATCGTTTAATATTACCACATTATCAGCTACGATGGGAATTGACAATTTTAATAAAAAAAAAAATTGTTTCAACAGACTTGCAATTGTTGTCCCCTATCAAAACGTAACACCCAATTACCTAAAATGGGATAGACAGCACTAAATGTTGTCTTTGAAGGAGAATACATTTAAACAGGACTAATACAATAATTTTGGACACCCGCATTAAAATAAGTTTAAATTATAGCTTTTTTTGTTTTGGAGAAAAAGAGACGCTTTCCCCATCCTGGATTCGAACCAGGGTCCCTCCGTTTAGCCCGGAGTGTCTTGGACCGCTAGACGAATGAGGACAGGTAATAACGCTCTTTTTCTCCGTATGTAAGGATGTAAGATATTATTACCCTCCGCAGGGATAACACAATTGCCAAATAATGGTCAACACACAAAGCCACCGGGGCGAGACTTTTTTAGGGTTTTTGGAGTCTTTTCTCCAAAAAAAAAAAAAAGCTCTAATTTAAGCTTATTTATTCGCGGGTGTCGAAGATCATTGTATAATAAATTCCCCCACGAAAACAACACCCCAGTAGCTTTGTCTGTTGACATGGGTGCCCGCAGAATTATATGCAAGGGGGTGCATTCAGGGCAAAGTTCCAATTGAATAATGTTGTTGGACTATAGTTTCTTGTGGATTCAGTCCTCTTTTCGCCTTTTTTCGTAAGGCCAGAGGGTGCACCCCCTCGGGGCACCCATGTCTGTTGACCATTATTTGACAATCCCTGAGAAGGGTAATAATATCTTACAAACAGGACAAAGTTCAACATGTTATAGAATATTATCACACTTCACAGGGTTAACACAATTGCCAAATGGTGAACATAAAAAGCTACTGGGGAGTGTTTTTAGAATTTTTCATAGAGAATTAAATATGAATAACCATATTTTTTATGTATAATAATATTTTTTCCATGTATTGTACATTTTACAAATTTCAACATTACTATTTCACATGAAGGTATACCTTTATAGCAATGTTATATTATAATCTAACCTTATTTGATTATTAATTGATTGTTCATACATAATTTCCCCATGAAAATTCTAAAAAACACACCCCGGTGGCTTTATGTGTTGACCAGTCTGGCAATTGTGTTAACCCTGCGAAGTGTCATAATATCCCATATTGCCAAACTGGTCAGCATATAAAGCCATTGAAGCGTGTTTTTTTTAAATTTTTCATGGAGAATTAAATATGAATAACCATATTTCTTATTTGATTATTCATAATTTCCGCATGAAAAATTCTAAAAAACACATCCCAGTGGCTTTATGCGTTAACAAGTCTGGCAACTGTGCTAACCTTGCGAAAGGTGATAATATCCTATAATACCTTAAACACGAAGAAAAGGGACATCATTCCTGCCCTGGTGGCCAAGCAGTTAGGGCACTCTACATCTAATGGAGGGTCCCCAGTCTGACACTGGGTCATCATGTTCGATCGATCGTTCTTTTTCTTCTATATAAAAAATAAACTTCAGTTTGAACTTAAAGATTTTCACAGATGCACAGTGAGCCATATACCCTATAAAAGTGGCCAAAAGTCTCTGAAAGAATTTCTCTAAAAATGTCTCTAAAAAATTCTTTAAACGTATCTCTTTTTAAAGAGATTTTCTACTATTGGGTCCATTAAAAAAATTTTAACTTGACTTCAGTTTGGCTCCCCCATCCAAACGGGGCCCCGGGCGGCCGCCTAGCCCTTAAGCCATCCCTGATTGCATTGGTCTTGCTATGCCACCACCCCCCCACAGATGCTGTGGTTTATGAGCCTCTAGGTACTTTAGCAAATCGGGTTTTTGCCAATTATGTTTGTTAACAAGTGTCTGAAAATTCGCATCCCCCCCACCATCATCACTGCTTACTTCTCTCTGCACTGAATTAGAAACATATCCCAAGTGGGATACAAATTTTACAGCTAAATTTAAACTCTTAAAACAACTGAATACTTCACTAAAGAAATTTCGAAAATTTTTATATTTAATTTTTTTTTAATAGCTCCTCTTTCAAAAATTATACGTTTTCGTATCTACATATGTTAACATATTCAGAGGAAACAGCTTAAAAGTATCAATAACAATAAATAAAAAACTTACTTTAAACCAAGGGCGGACACGGGAGGGGAGGTCACAGGGTCATGACCCCCCAAAATATATTTTTTCATTGTAAAAAATTCCAACTTGCATGATAAATGGTGTTATTCCTAGCCCATGGCAAATTCTAACACCCTCCAAATGGAAGTCTGCGTCGGCCATTGCTTTAAACTAGTATTTTTTTTTATCTATATTTGTTTTTACAGGCTAATTTAAACACATTTTGCAAAAAACATTGATTTTTTTTTAAAAGGAATCATTGTCCGTATTCGTATGTTCAATTTGGCGCAATGAGCAGATGGGACCAACGACTTAATGTGACTTCCTAAACGTCATATACTAACATAGGATTCAAACATAGATTAATGATTGGGCTATTATCATAAATAAGCAGCAGCCGGAAGTACCGGGCGCTGAAAAAAAAATATTTTTTTTTTACAAAAACCAAGTTTGCCATATTACCTATAGGCGATAAGTTAAATTGCCAGCTACAGGGTGGTAGAAAAAATCTTTCCGTTCAGGCTTGCAAAAACCTTAGTCAAACCCTGCTCAGCGAGCTTAACAGCAGCTATTGTAGGCACATGCGTAACTTGGGAGTTTAAATTGGGGGGGGGGGGCAAAAATCTGAGCATAAAAAAGAAAGCCCCAAAAGAAATAAAAGCATAACAAAGAAAGTGCCCTAAGGCGGCAAACATAATTTTGCCCTTACTCTAAACAAACTGAAAGGGGCACATCCCCACCCACCAAATTACGCCTATGGTTGTAGGCTCTTGACCATTATAATGCAAAAAAAAACTGACGATAACCACTTCTCCCTAAACTCATTATTATAGAAGCTTATTGTGCATTTTGCATACGTACCATGTGATTTCTACACTTTCTAATTGCGAATTTACGGTAACCAAAGCTTCGATGAAAGTTTAATTTCAATTTCCATTGTTCATGGGCTTAAATACTCGCGAGTTTTAAAAAATTAAGTAAAAAACTGCGCAATTCTCACAACAACGCCAAGGGTTATATTACACTGGCGTGAGAACATTAATTTGGTGAACAAAAATATAAATTTGGCGCCGATATCGTTCATGGGTAGACATGTTATGAAGAAATACGCGATCAATATATGGTAATATTCTTATTTTCGTACGGTTATCTATCATATCTTTTGGGTAAAAACAAATTATGAATGTGTATGTTCATAAGAATTCGTATTTTGTTTAAAAAAATTGAATTCAATTGCGAGCCAAATTTATGCATTTGGTGCCAACGCGACGTAAAGAAACAGGTCATCATCTTGCACTTGCGCGATGAAAATCCCTTTTTGACACCAAATGATAAATTGGAGCCAAATCTGGTTTTGGGGCATTTTAAAGACCCCATTCAAAAATGGCAGGTTTTAAGAAAGGTTAAACAAGTAAATATCATTTTCTATGAAAATTAGACTAATTTTCTTAATTTACAATATTTAAAATTGCATGAAAATGGAATATATGTATAATGGATAGGGTTGCTATTCTCAGAAAAGTTCTTTGTTTAGAGACCGTTGGTAATACGGCGGTGGCGTGTTTTCTTCAAGGCGCATTCATTTTCATTCAGCGTTGCACGACCATCTGTTTTGATTTTACCATGTTTGGCGCAGTATAGCCCAGATGCTCTTGCGCCATAAAAAAGCCAAACAAACAAACGCTAGCATCTATATTTTGACGGGGATCAGGAAAATGATGCATTGCGCATACTCAAGGACTTGTTTGCTTCTGAATCTTTCCTTTGTGGGGTGGTACAAGAATTGCGGAAACGTCAGACTTCGACAAATGCATTACGACTATAATCGTAAACAGAGAAAGAATAGTAAATTAGTGTTGACGTTTTATCCTGCTATGGATCCCAACGTAACACTTTTTGCTAAGGAGTGCTAATGTAAAATTAATTAAATTAAGGAGTGGGAAAAATCGTAAGTGATAGCAGTTTTCATCGTAATTGTTCGTAAAAAATCGTACGTCTTTGGATGCTTTGTCGTCTTTGAAAGTGTGAATTTGTGGCATTGATTTTCCGGTTTGGACTTTTAAGTGAGAAATGAAAGTGTCAGTTACTATCACAATGCGTTTGTTTGAACTTCCGAGCAACAAATGGGAATCTATTACCTCCTTTCGGGAAGAACAAGGCGGGGAAGACTATAAGTTTCCGGGAATTTCAACCCACCTTGGTACTTACGTATTATAGTTATATTACGTTTTAGCGGCCCCAGATCTTATTTGGCAATCTTAGAATTATGCCAAGCTTTTGAAGCATGAATATAAAAATAAAAAATACAAATTCAACATAATATTGATTCAACATTTTACTGATTCATGCAGCTCACATCAAATGTAATCCGACCGGACACGAGTCGCGAAGCGACGAGAGGGGGGTTCTCCCCCAGTTCGGTTCCTATGATTCAGGTAAGTGTACTAATTGCATGAAAAAATACTTAAGGTGAAAAAACTTGCATAATAATTAAACAACAAATAAAGTGACAGTGATGTACCTATTTTAAAGGCATTTTTATGATAAAATCCAAAACAGTGTTTCCAAGTTACGATTTT
Source organism: Dysdera silvatica (assembly GCA_006491805.2). Classification (NCBI taxonomy): domain Eukaryota; kingdom Metazoa; phylum Arthropoda; class Arachnida; order Araneae; family Dysderidae; genus Dysdera; species Dysdera silvatica. The sequence goes on along the minus strand of QLNU02015359.1, from coordinate 57,040,701 downwards.
TGTCCGTGAAACAATTGCAAGTTCTAGTACAATGACGCTGACGGCCCATTAAAAACGTAAGTACCCGAGATTTTGGCAATTTTTAAGGGAGATGATGGTTAGATATTAATACAATAGCGAGTGGCGAATCCACGTGGTGGGGGAGGTGGGTATTTCATTGCAATCTATAAAATTGCGGAGGAAATCGGTTATAACGAGGGCCGCATATAAGGACGGTATTTTTACAAAAAGTTTGATTCGCCTCCCCCCCCAGGAACGTGGTGTAGGCAGAAAGTTCATAAGGGGAGGGTATAGGCTTAATGGGAGGGGTTACAGAGCTACAACTCATATATTCCTATGTTAAATATACAAAATTTCATTGCGATGGGGGGTTACAACTATCAAAGCCTCCCCCTGACTACACTTGTGCACCGAAATCCCTCTCTAGATTCACTTCTTGCAGTAACAAAGAAACTCTGTAAATATTAACGTTAATTTTTATGATTATCATAGGCCCAAGGCATTGGCGTAACTTGAAGGGTTAAATATAACGTTAACTGAGTGGGGCAAAAAGAAAAAAAAAATTGTAAAAGGGGAAAGTACGATTTTGCCTCTTTTCTAAAAAAACTAAGGGTGGGGGGCATGAGCTCCTAACAGATTACGAAAATATCCTAAGGCACGTATTCAATGGAATCCATTTACGAATTCAGTCACATCGTAGCACTCATTAAAAAAAAAATGCCTGACACATTGGGATCCATAACAGGATAAAAGGACGAGGAGACTCCTTGGTGTGCCATATTTTATATGGCACACCAAGGAGTGATGTGCCATACATACAAGGAGCTACTCTGGCGCTTTGATTCGGGATCGTACTGAAAAATCCACGTCTCGTCCCCTGTGATCACTCTGTCCAAAAATTCTGGGTCCGTTTCGTAGCGTTCATGCAATTCCTGGCACTTCAACAAACGCTGCTCCTTCATCTCACTCGTCAGGACTTTTGGCACCATTTTCGAGCAGACTTTCCTCATTTGAAGATCCTCCGTTAAAATGCGATGAACGATTGTTTTGGGTATTCCACACTCCTCTGCAATCACCCGAACACTTAATCGTCGGTCATTGTCCAAAACTTGACGCACTTTTTGCACCGAGTCGTCCGTTTGTGATGTCGACGGGCGTCCAGAGCGGTCGTCGTCGTTGACGGACTCCCGACCTTCCCGGAACCGCTTGTGCCACATGAAAGTTTGGCTTTTTTTCATCGCCCCGTCACCGTAGGCTTTCCGAAGCATTTCGAGTGTCTCCGCCCCGTTTTTACCCAGTTTCACACAAAATTTGATTGCATAACGCTGCTCCAAAAACTGGTCCATTTTTTGATCGACGAGGGTGCAGTAGATACCTCTGCGCGGAGCGTGACCCTGCCTCAACAACTGCCCGCAGGCGACTGATACCGGTCTCGTTTCCAAGCTCAGATCCCCCACCAACTTCTCCGCCCGAAGCTCCGCCCCGTCAGCCAGCGTTGCCAACTACAAAAAATCATTCCGGGAACTTCTGGGACAAACCCTGTATACTGTAAAACCTCTACAACAATAGCATATGGACAGAGAAAAGTTATCATTGTAAAGAGAATTGTTATAACAAACAGTTATTTTGACACTGGCGTAAGGTTTAAAAACACGACGTTTCGGGAGCCAACTGCTCCCTTTGTCAAGTGAAGGCAGAATGAAGAGTTCGTGAAAGTCCTAAGCTTATATACCCGCATGTTGGGAATCCCCATCTGACGCCATTTGGTGCGGAGCATTTCCAGCTGGGGAAACCCCAATCGGGGAAACCCTCGCCGGGAAAGCCCCCGCACCCGACGATGTCAGATGAACACCCCCAACTCGAGGTTTTGCAAAAATCCTGTAAGGTTCTGGTAGAGGTTTTGCGATGTTTATTGCACGACTCCTCAAACCGTAGGTTTCCCATGATTCCAGAAAAAGTCTACTCCCCAGATTCGTCACATTCTGATGTAATATTTTCATCGAATGCCAATCTGGTTCGTGACCCTCCCTGAAGACATGTTCAGCCAACTGGTTTGAATCGTCTCCCCTAGCTACCGCACGCATATGCTCCTTCCCTCGTAGACGTATCGATCTTCCCGTCTGTCCAACATACACCTTGTCACAGTCTCCACACGGTATTTGGTAAATAGCACCAGATTTTTCCTCCTCAGGGACGCGATCCTTAACTTTAAGTAATAGATCACGCAGGGTGTAGACAGGTTTGTAGTAGGTCTTAACATTCACACAACTGAGAATTCGAGACAGCTTTTCTGAGACACCCGCCACATATGGCAAAACCACTGATGTCTTCCTAGTCTCATCCTCTACATTCCTGTTTCCACCACTAACACCACATTAGTTACGAGCGATAAATTTAGTCGGGTAACCGTTCTTTTTCAACACGCTTTTGTTGCGTCTCGAGTGGCCAGACTGGTGTCCTACCCGCCTTCCAGGCGGGGAGTAGGTACTTTAAACTATTATGAAAATGGTGCAGGCTGAGCTTTCTATTTATGTGGCAAATTAATATTTGCTGCACGGATAGAAAGGCGGAAGGGGAGGGCTAATTCACCAACCCGTCTAGCCAGCGTGGTGAAATTATGGCTAATTCCTCCATTATGTTGACACACCAGAAACCATGGCCCCTAGTCTCCAGGTGCTGGAGTGCTCCTGATCAAGGCAGCGGTCAGTGTGGCATGAAAGCAGGGGGTGCTAAGAATCACTGGAATGGCCCAGGCTGCCGTTTGTTATTGACCTTGGCTACGTTTAATGGACGATCCCTTGCTTCTGAAGCAAAACTTCAGGAATTGGAAGAGGAACTAGACAAGATCAAATGGGACATTGTAGGACTCAGTGAAGTTAGAAGAAAAGGTGAAGAGTTGGTGGAACTTAAAAGTGGACATTTGTTTTATTATAGAGGAACGGAAACTGGAAGAACAAGTGGTGTTGGCTTCTTAATCAACAAAAGAATTAAAGACTGTCTTCTGGAAGTTGAAAGTACATCAGATCGAGCAGCGAGGCTCGTTGTTCAACTAACCCAGCGATACCAACTTCAGATAGTACAGGTATATGCACCAACATCAAGCCATACCGACGAAGAGGTTGAAGAATTTTATGAAGAAATCAAAGAGTTACACACCAAAGGGAAACAACATATCAAGCTCATCATGGGGGATTTCAATGCAAGAATTGGACAACAGGAACAAGGAGAGACAT
>QLNU02015359.1:57010339-57037368 GCA_006491805.2 Dysdera silvatica | reverse complement strand
CCCCCCAGCTATAGTGTAATGCTGAGGAGAAGAGCCCTAGAAGTTGTTACACTGGTTTAACTTGGAACAGTTGACTATTCAAAATAGGTTGAGGGTAATTAATTTGGGGGGGGGGGAGCTTTTGTGTATCAAGTTTATACAGAATCTGCCATGGCTATTACACTTGGCAAACAATCACCAATTACCCATTTCCTAGTCTTCCCAACTCCTAGTCCTCCCTAAAAAAATCGATGTACTTTGGTTGACAGCTTCGTCAGGGCTCTTCTCATCGTCATTGAACTGTATCAAGGTCTGAAACCTGGTTTTTTAGTGTTTTAAATAACAAATTTACAAACAGTTGTAAAAATAATGTACTAGCTCACATAAGTGTTTGTGCTAATTTACATTTTAACATTCCCAATACAGTTGTTGTTACAAATCCAATGGTGTGCTGGATTCAATTTGCGTTAACCAGTTAAAATATTAAAAAACAAAACGGAGTAACGTTTTTACTATTTATATTAGAGAGAATTTCGACTTTTTGGTGCCCTGCTGTGGATGAGTGTGGTAACGCATTCGCCTAGTGCGCCGTTAACCCGGGTTCGACTCCCAACAGTGCAAAGAACGCTTACTCAGAGATCTCATAAAGATCGTGCTGCTCACTGTAGCTCAGGATTTGGTTCCCTAGGACTTACGACGTTCGGATTCCTTGGAAAATTGTTGATCCAAAAGTTCGGATTCCTCAGAAAACAGGTCCCGGTGCACCATGACCATTATAGTCTTTGTGCTGTAAAACCACAAACGAAAACAGACTTTTTGGATTAACGTGTTGTATTGCAATCCAGTGAAAAGGTGATTAAAATTTCAGTAGCTTACCCGTGTTCCCTTTTTAATTATGATACTTTGTCACTTTGAAATAGCACACTATATGAATCAGAATTATAGAGGGTCATTATAATGTTGCAAATATACATGATTAAATAGACCATAAGATTGAGAGAAAGGGAGATTTAAACAAGGGCACTAGTAGAAAAAGAGGTGGATGGGGGGGGGGAGTAAAATTAGGTATGGTGGCCGTCGAAGATGACACTGTAATCCCACTGATGTAAGATTGGGAATCTTAAAAAGATTATGAGGACTAATTCAGAAGAAAGAACAACAATGGGGTCCTCAAAAACAAAAAGAGATGAAATGAAGGAAGATCTTCGAAGAATGGGAGTGACAGAGTGAGGAAGGGAAGATTTGGACTAGCGGTTCCCAACTGATGGTCCACGAGATGGCTCAGAATTTAAAAAAAAAATAATTGAAACAAACACTTATAAAAATTATTAAATATTAAAATTAAATATAAAAATGAAATTGATTGCATATTTGTAGTATTTTACAATCTGACGGAACTTCAGAAAACGGTTCGTATTAAAAGTAATTCGTCTTAAGCGTGTTCGTCTTAACGAGGTTTGACTGTATTATCATTAGATTTTTTTCTGTTTATTATTTATTTTTACTAAAGAACGATTGTACAAACACATTTCCCCCAAAAACGACCCAGCTCCATTTTTTATCATGGTCTTACAGTCAACTCGTGAGAATTTTTCAAAGTGGTCTGCGGCTTAAATTGAGTTGGGAACCACTGTTTTAGACAATGAAGATTGGGCGGTGATCATCAAGGGGCCCCATCTTTTTTAGGAACTTTAGTACGAGAGCAAAACAAATGAATGTAATTAAGAACCAGATTTAACAAATGAGCATTATGCTGTTGGTATATGGAATCTGTATTGATTGCATTTTTATAGAAATACAATTTGTTTTTTACATATTACTGAATTTGTTAATGAGTTCGTTGTTTCTTTACAGGTTATTTCAACTATTATAATTAACGTAATAACGGAAGGAATTCCTTTGCTGACAATTGATGGGAAGGCCCGCATATCATCCAAGGTCAGTCTTAATAAGAATAAGCAGTTTTGTCAATATTGTGTCAACTTTTGTTGAAATCAAGTCATTGAAATTAATATATGTAGAGCATTTACACTTTAAAAAAATTTTGTGACAAAAAGGTATTTTTATTAATCTCAGAAATTAATTTTTGTAACTAATTCCTTTACAATCTCCCTGTAGTTTGAGCACACTTCTTTGATAAGCACAAGTATGAGAAAAGTTCCATGCATCGCTGTACTCAGTAGCTCAGCGACCAAAACTTCTAATATGTCAACCCAGCAATTACAGGTTTGAGCTCAGCCTCAGTGCTCGGGTAATTCCTTTCTTTTCGGAGTCTTATGGGTAAAAAAAATCTAGTTTGAATGAAAAAAGAAGTTTCGAATTGATTTTCGTAATATTAAAGAAGTTTTATTAAAGTCAAGCACTTCTCAGCTTAGCCGATGATGTGATAACATTTGGCGATAAATTACTCGCAAAGGAAAGAATGATTTCTTGACATCTGGTGAGACCCGAACCCACAACCACTTGATACCCAGGCACACACACTCTTTCCTATTAAGCTACAGGTGTCAATCAAACTCGGCACTTCAAGCAAATTAAGCATTTCCAAGCATTTATAATAGGTGTGAAATACTTTGAACAACCATGAAATCAATTCGGTTTTACTAAAAATAAATCTACTGAACAAGTATTGTTAACGGCAACAGACTTCATATATTCGGCTTTGGACGGTGGTGACTCATCAATTGGAATTTTTTTTGATTTGTCACGGGCATTTGATACCCTTAACTATGATAGACTTTTATATAAATTACAATTGGCAGGTATATGCGGAAAGCAAAATCTTCTTTTCAGAAATTACCATTTTGGAAGATCTCAATATGTGCAAATAAACGAAAATCAATCTATCGCCAGATCACCTCTATGTGGGGTTCCTCAGGGGTCGACATTGGGACCTTTGCTTTTTATTTTTTATATTAATGATCTTTTTTTTCTGCCAACTCGATCTAGAGTTCTATGCTTTGCCGACGACACAAGCATCTTTTATAGGGAAAGGAATCTTGATGTGCTGTTTTCACTTGTAAATAATGATATTGATATATATATAAAATACTTTAGAGATAATTATCTCTCACTTAATACAAAAAAAACCAAATGTATTCTGTTTTCAAATAAACATAACAAAAGCAACTACTTATGTAATACCATAAAAATAGATAACGATATAGTTCCGTTATCGCAGGAGACGAAATTCCTTGGAGTTACTATTCAAGCCAATTTAAAATGGGATACACACATTAACCTATTGTGCTTAAAAATTGGTAGATTTTTGGGAATATTGCGCAACATTAGTATTTATATACCTATAAAATTTTTGATCAATCTATATTATTCTTTTATTTTTTCTCATCTTTTTTATTGTTTATCGGTCTGGGGATACACTTCACAGGCTAACCAAAGTAGAATTTAGTCATTACAAAATAAATTCTTCAATATTATTAACCATAAATTACCACAACCAATGTCGATCCGTGAGGTTCCGCAAAGATTCAATTTATTAACTTTTAATCAACTTTTAAATTATAAAATTTTGTTATTAATGTTTAAAAAAATTAAAAATACTAATCTATTCCAGTTGATTTACAGCAACCTACACATAACTATCCAACAACAAGTAGACATAACTACAGACCTCAATTTTCTCGTCTGGAGCTGGGTTGCCACAGAGTGGGTTCTTCAGGTCCTAAATTGTGGAATCAGCTGCCTTCTAATATAAAAGAGATAAATTCCTATTCTAAGTTTAAGTCTTTAATCCGGATCCTCCTTACTAATTCTATTTAATCAATCGCATACTTAATTTAATTTTCGCTGATGTTTGCGCAGTGATATCCCATGGGGCTGCTTTGGCTATCTGGTATCTCCTGGGTGGTGCAGGCTTTGTCAGACTACGTCTTTACCTGCGCTACCCAGGCAGACATGGACAAAATTCTATTTCACAGTATATTAATTAATGTATTGATATTTTTTTTTTAATTAATTTTGATGTATTTATATTTTTGTAATTAATTTTATGCATCTATATTTTCGTATAATGTTAATGTAGATATGTCTTTGTTCTTATAATTAACTTAAACTAACATTGATTTGTAATCCCAATGTATATTTTTTTGTTGTTCATGTTGCTTTCAATGTGCTAACATCTCTTATATGAAATATATCACTTCACTATGGTTGAGTTTTAATTAATAGGGCAAGAAAGAAGCCTGATCAAAGCAAACGTCTATAGCATTATTGTTATTTATTTAAAGTTAAACGATTCTGTATATTATAATGTTGATGTGGTTGGTTTTTTAAAGAAGTTCTTAAAAATGATTTTGTATATCAGTCTATTTTATACATGCCTGTGTTGGTTTTTGTCTTTGGTTTTCTTGACATTAAGTGCAGAATTAATCTATAAATGGCACTATTGTTTTTAGTAAGAGTTGGAATGAATGGTAATGTGGTTTAGTGACGTTAATGTAGGAGTAAATATATGTAAATCTTACGCTTGTTGTTCCCCATCTTCAAATCTGCGTTATTAATGGAAGCAGTAGTTCAAACTCAAGTTTTATTGAGGATTTAGTTTACCAAATTTGGATAAGCATAGACATTAGTCTATTTGTCATGTTTGGTTAACCTGTATGTTAGTCTGTTTGTACGAACGTACATATTAGCTTATTTGCAATATTGGACAGTAGCATAGCAATTTAAAAATTATTGAGAGGGAAGGACTCGGGTAACATTAAGAAAGTTGTGATAATGGTGTTAAGAAAATCGTCCTTGATATCCAGTAGGTGGGCTGAAACTTCTACGTGTGCCATGACGTATACACGTTAGTCTATATGCCATTTTTAGATGAGCAAACACGTTTTCCTGTTTGTCACGTTTTGATAATATACCTCTTGTCATAGACTCTGCCTTAAAATCTTAGTGATTTTGGTTAAAGAAAATCTAAAAGCTTTTTTATTAATGATTATATGTTCAGTCTTAATTTTTATTAATTATCCCCGCCTTGGTTTTTTAATAATTACAAGTTGTTTAACACAGTCATGCTTTCTCCACTGCTTGAAAGAAACTATTCTGTGTTTTGTAAAATTTTAAAAATGTATCAATGCAAAATCTTTGTTAAAGGTCAGGTCGTATGCTCACTTCTATTTCTTGTAGGTTTTTTTTAACTATATATATAGGCTTTTTTTTCCAAGTTGAACATTATTAAGTTATGAAAAGAAAGAAAATTAATTTTTCTTTTCGGTTTTATTTCATGCTAAAAGTAAATTGACAGCTGCAATTTCTGTTAAGTCGCCTTTTCATATCCTTAAAAACTTGGGCCCCTTACATTCTAAAGATGTCATAGTCTAAGGCAGGGATCGGCAGCCTTTTAAAGATATTGTTCCAAAGTAATACTGCAGTCTCCTTCTGCATGTCAGCCTGCACTCACCCAAATTGTGAAAGTTTAGAGTTCACTATCTAACTATCAACAAAAATCAATAGATCAGTTAATTGTTTCACCTCTCACTGTAGTCCGGGGTTTTGCTCCCTAGGCCTTAAGAGGTTCAGATTCCTCGGGAAATTGTTGGTCTTGAGGTTTGGATTCCTCAGAAAATTGTAAGTCCAGAGGTTCAGATTCCTCAGAAAACAATAAATCTCAGCACAACATGACTATCATAGTCCTTAAGCCGTAAAACCACAAACAAACATAAGATTAGTTAATTAAGAGAATAAAAATTAATTAGTAATTTAAGAAAATACAAATTAATAATTAATCAAGTTGGAAAATAAAAAGCGCTTGGGCAGGGAGGGATTCTTTACATCGAGTTTTATTTTAAAATCACTCTTTCATGCCATTAAAAAGTAGTCCACATGCCAAGTGTGTGTGGCACAGGTGCTATAGGTTGCCGACTCCTGGTTTAAGGTTTGGTTCCCTAAGTAACAGAGGTTCAGAGTCCTTAGAAAACTGAAGGTCCTGGCATAGCATTACCCTAGCTGTTAAACACAAACTTTGGAAAGATATACCGTAGAACAGGGACCGGAAACCTTTTTATGGTGCTGTGCCGAAGTAATGCTGCAGTATTATTCCACATGCCAGCCTTCACTTACTAAATTGAGAAGGTTTATTTTACTATCGAACTATTAATATAAATTAAGTAGATTTTTAAATTTGGAAATCATGTTCGGAATTTTATTTTTGCTTTTAAGTCATTGTGCGTGCCATTAAAAATGGGTCTGTATGCCATATTTCACACATGTTCCATAGGTTGCCAACACCTATTGTAGAAGGAAGTTAAATGCAGTAAAATATATGAAAATTAATCTGCCTTTTAGATATGGCCAAATGCACCCTCAAGAGAATGGCCTGGTAGAGGAACACCCTTATTGGATGGTGACATGAGCGAATCACAAGTTATTATTCATTCTGGAGAATTGTTATGCGGTGTTCTCGACAAGGCTCATATCGGTCCTACTCCATATGGGCTAATTCATTGCTGCTATGAGGTACAGTTAGTTGCCTGTTCCTATAATTTTCATTTTATCTATGTTTTTCAATGGGTTTGTGATTGCCACTGAATTTATTTACGTCAGTGAAACTACAAGATCATGAACCTTTAAAAATTTACAACATTAGACCAGGATCTGTCATGAAGATAGACGAATAACAGTTCATGTACTGTAGATTTTTATGAACTGTAGAATTTAACCGAAATAAAGAGGGCGGACTCTGTCTCAGATTTGGAAAATTTTGGATGATCCGAAAATTCAATTTTCAGTGTAAAAGTAGAAAGAGACCCATATTTATAGTTCGTTTGCAAAAAGTTCACAGATCGTGCCGTTGGAATTCTCGGGAGTTGACATCACAAACGGGCTAGTTCATTACAGCAGAGGGGAGGACATCATTTCAGAACTGATTTTTGGCGAACGTTTGTCTGCGCCGAAAACTAGTTCTGAAATGACATCCTCCCCTCTGCTATAATGAACTAGCCCATTTGTTACGTCTGCGCCTGTGAATTCTAATGGTACCATCGGTCAACTTCTTGCGAACGAACTATACCTAAAAACATATTTAATTGCATATCTACATAATTCGATACTAATTTTTACTGCTATGTAAATTCAGTATCTTTGTTTGAATTTTCCTAAACTTTTTAGCCATGGTTGTTCGTCTATCGTTTAATTAAAAGCAGGTAACTACCTCACTTTCCTTAATAAAATGTGAGGTAATTTGCTGTAATAAACTGGACTTTTAGTGAAGGCAAGCTTCATAAATGCGAATGCCTTTTATTTTTCTGAACTGTAAAAAATAGGAAATTTCTTACCTTTAAAACTATGAAAAGAAAAATAAATCGTATACATGTGTGGAAGAAAGCTCACATGCAACTACCTCAGACCATCTGTTCCATTTCATTTCTTTGAAAGTGGTAAAGGCCAGGCTTGACCTCTGATCCAAATTCTGTGAAATTTTCAGGATTAAGGGTAGTTTTAATGTCCTCTCAAACAGATCTATTTCATATGGCAAGTTCTGGTAGCTTTTTTTTAATCATAGTTGACCCAAAGTTTCTGGTCTGGTGGTTTGTTAAGTGCTGAAAAGTTTGATGTAATGATGTCGCAGTTTGAAATAAGACTTGGGATTTTTAGCTGCATCAAGCTTCTGTGAAGATCCCAGTGAGAGGTAAGGAGTTGATTACAGCCATCTACGAGAGAAAATTAGAGATGGTTATACACAATCATTGCTCTCTTTATTGGATATAACATCATCGAGCATAAATGTGTAAGATTTTACCGAAAACGTTGAGTGTCAACTGAAAAAAAAGTGCAGCAGCAGGCCGTTTTGGTTAACTGAAGTTCGGTAAATTGGGGTTCTACTACATTGCAGTACTATTTGGACAACTTTAAAGTACTTCTCGACAAACTAATGTCGAAGTTGAGAAAGTTGTTTTACAAAGTGTCAGCAGGGACAGATTTATGATTTTGTTTCTTGTAGGCTCTGATATATTGTACCTCCTAATCTTAGCAAACGTAACTAGAAGAATGACAGATTTTGTCACTTTTGTCAAATTTACCTTTTCGTAAGTATTCGCAAATCTGGTGCCATAGGCTTTAGCCTACTTAACGTATTGGTAAATCGGCCACTGAATGTCGGTCATTTAGTTTTGTTTTGCTTATAACCTCAAACGGCAAAATTAAAAATGTTAGGTATTTTGTAGGATTATTTATCAGATTTATATCGGTTAATATCCATTCTTATATTGAACTTTCTCATAAAGGTTGTTTGAAATAAAATTTGTATGCTTTGCCTTTTTGTATATTTCAGCTTTATGGTGGTAAGACGTCCACTCAACTTTTGACGTCACTTACCAGACTATTCATGAATTTTTTACAAACTCATAGTGGATTTACATTCAGCATAGACGATGTTTGCCTTACTCAGCAAGTGAGTGTTCTCTGTATAAATTCTTAGTTACACATAGTTAAAATGGTTGTGTCTATCAATGTGGGGTTTTCAAAATTAATGGGACGGTGGCATGCACATGTTACGTACACTTATACATTGCAATATATGTAAAATTGCACTTTCTTTCAAATTATCATGAGGGCTCGAACCCCATGTGCCCATATAACTCTATGCCTCTGGTTGCTTCACTCCAAGAATTACCTTTGCAAATGTGTAGCAAATATACACTTTCCTGTAATAGCCTTGCTTTTGGGCTGTTAATTTCATTCCTCAAATACACTAGATACACAGTTTGGATATAAAGTTTCATTACAACCACTGAAAGAAATATCATTTAATATCATTACTATTTATTTTACTACACGTCTTTTCTAATTCTACACTGCACTTCATTGCAGAATCACCTTCGCTATCCTTCTTTCTCCATAAAAATTAACCAACTAACTTGATGCATTTCTCCAGCTTTTTTTTAAGGCATTCTGGAACTAGTGTACTATTTAATTCTTTCCCAATGCTGGTTTGAATTTGTTTAACATCATCGTAACAGCTTCCTTTTAACTTTAAGTTCAAGGAAATGGAATTAGTTAAATGTGAGTAAGTTTAGAGAATAGGGAGGATGAGGAGGGACACTTAGGCCAGAAAACACTTACGTCTTTAAAACCAGAAAATGACATATGATTGTAGTATTATGGACTGGTACATTGTCATGGAAAAGGAACCAGTCACCATTTCTCATTATCTCAGGATCATAAGAGTTCATTGTTTAGGAAATGTGACTCGGAAGTACAGTATACTGCACAATGCATATGTATAAAAAGTTCGTTTTTATATATTGAAGTTTTTTTTTATGGAATTGCCAACTTCGATATATGGAGGTTCTACCTTTTTTTTTTATCATGACAACATCTTAGAAGTATTTACCAAAGTAAACAATTCTCATCATAGCCAGTGATATGCTATAATATGCCAATGATATTCTATAACCAAGCCGGGGCGTGGCCCCAGTTTTCCCATGCTTGTACCCTGTTGAGCTACTTACATATATAGAGCAATTTCCATATAGAACAATGTGCCCCATATGCCTTTCACTCTGCCCAGTTGCCCCTTCACCCTTGCTACAGGCCCGTCCTATAGCCAGTATAATGCTCTTGTCTATAATGTCATTAACCCATGTTTGATCCCAGTGGTATTGTAGAAGGCATACCATTTCTTTGCCCACCGTAGTCCAGTATTTCACTCCCCAGAAAACCAGGGTCGTAGCTAGGGGGGGGTGTCATGGCAGGCCCATGCCAGGGACACAGGCAAGAAAGGACGTAAAATAGATTGAAATAATTCACAGGGGAGAATGTCCGCTTGTGGGTGAAATCTGGACGGTTTTGCCAGGGGCACAAGATCATTTAGCTGTGGTGCCGCACGCAACATAGGTTCATAGTCATTGGCAAACTGTGGGTCCCAATTTCAACACGACTTTGGTTGCTTTTGCACTCTAAACGCAAAAATGTAAGGTTTGTTTCATAAGTAAAAAACTTCCAGTTTGTGTGAACTTCCTGACAGTTAAGGTGTGATTATAGAGTTGCCTGTAAGTTGTGCAGTGGTGTGGAAGTAACACATGTGTCTATGGTGAGGGAAATACAGATTTAGATGTCCCTGGTTCAGAGCACTTGCTATTTGTTCCACAAAGATTCGAAAAAATACCGAAACAAGAGCATTTGCTCTTTAATGCTAAGAATAAATTATGAGGGAACGAAAAATTCCTTCCTTAAATAGTGAAAATTAGTGATGAAACACTAGAAATAAATATGTATGATGCAAATTCCGGGCTTTAAACTTTGAGTTAATTCTTGGGGGGTCCGCAAGAGTGGGCGATTTGTGAAGGGGGTCCATTGTCTAGGTAAGTTAAAGAACTGCTGCCCTAGATGAACAATATCCTATGTAAATTTCCTTTGGAAAACCACAAATCCTGTTTTTAGTTGTCCATACACTCTAAAACAAAAATAAACCCTGTAAGCAGTACAAAATTCTAATTCATTTTTTATTTCAGGCTAATAAAAGGAGACGGAAAGCCATAAATACCTCTCAATCTAACCTTGACAAAGTAGTTGCGGAGGCATTTGGTGTTGAATATAAGAAGGTAAAAAGCAAAAAGGAAATCAGAAGAAAATTTGAAGAAGCTAAAATATCAAAAAATTACCCACTGCTCGAGACATTGCACTTTGAAATGAAAAGAGTTGCTGATGATCTAAATAACACAAAAAATCAGTAAGCCTATCTTTTTTCCTTGTTTACCTTTTAATCCACAGTAATGTAGAGTTTTCGAAATTATTGGTAGGCCCGAACACATATTTTATTCATTATGTTATAATATTCAGTCAATAAAATCGCTTCTATGTCATGTGTTCACCTTATATAGAGTTTAGCCGATGTGCTTTTCTGTATGATGTATTTGTGAAGAAATATCTATCTGATCTTTAACGGCCTGTTCTATAATTGGCAGTAATAATCTTTTTGCATGAAATACAAAGTCTGTGATTAATAAATTATTTATTTACACATCAATTTGTAAGTTATAATTATCCGATACAGCATCCACAACACTCAAGCTCAAGTCTGACTGTTTTTTTTTTATCTTTTCTGATAATATTCTTTTCTTTTCTCATTTTAATTCACATGCCCACGTTATAGCTTTATCAGATATTCAAATTACATAGCAGGTGTATTATGTTTAAACAAACAATGCAAGAAAGATAAATGTAATGTAAACGACTGGCCATCCAAGCTCATAACAATTACATATAAAATTGCAATGTATTTTAAATTGTTGGTGTGCTAAACACCCATATAATTCTGCTGTAATCAGTGCCATATGAAGTTTTAGCAGAAATTTTGCTTTTTTTGGGGGGAGGGGGTATATATTTATATGGCACTATGGAAATGCCATGGTATAGAAATATATTGTGTAAATCAAACTATTAAATCTCTGCTTTTTTTAACTTGTAAAACTAATTTTTGTGATAGCTTGACGATTACCTTAACTGTGCATTATCCATTTAAAGTGGGTATTAACCAGAAAAGTATGTTTCCCATATGGGAGGTATGAGTACCAGTCAGGAGCAACAAATATGTTACACATATCTAACAATATTCATGTGCGAAAATTCTTATTTACTGTACAAAAGTACATTAATAACACATGCTAAAATGTTCCTTCTTCTCATGTATTTAAATTTAATTTTAGTATCTGCATGACTGATGGGTTGCTTAAAAAATTTCCAAAAAATAGCTTTCAGTTAATGGTGCATTCAGGCTCCAAAGGTTCTTTGGTAAGCTATTTATATTGCTTTCATCTTGTTCTGCAGTGTATACATGTTTATTCATTCACTTTTTATTTTGCAACAGTTATACAATAACAATTATGTAACGTATATAATAATGTTTATATAACTTATATATTAACAATTATGTAATTTATATAATAACAATTGTCTAACTTATATAATAACGATTATAATAATGTTTATATAACTTATATATTAACAATTATGTAATTTATATAATAACAATTGTCTAACTTATATAATAACGATTATATAACTTATACAGAGGGTTTATATATATATATAACGATTTTGATTTGAAATTTTAAAGCAATTAACAGGAACCCGGAAAAAATCTTGCAACATGCTATTACCTACTATAGTGGAAATCTATAACTATGATTATATCTATCTATATCTATGATTATATAACTTTACCGTTACACATATTAATAACAATTTTGATTTTAAAACAACTAACAGCAACCCGGAAAAAAATTGGCAACACACTATTACCTACTGTCATGGAAATCTAGATACAATATGAGTTCAAAGACAGGGCTATCAGATAAAATAGAATACATTGGAAAATAATTTTTTATTGTATTTAATTCATGCTGTCAAAATTATTATAAATGTGTGTAAACACCCTCTGTACAATAACAATTATTTGTGTATTGTTAACTTTTTCTGGACTAACCTTAATATGCAGTGAATGTCACTAAAGCATATATAGAGTATTATTCTCTTGTCTTATAGATGTTGGTTGGACTGCATATGGAAAATGAATAAATATGGATAAGGCTATGCACAAGGTGGGGAGGGGGGGGGGTTAACCGCCTTCCCACTTGAGCCAGTTTATTGGCTGTAAAATCAAATTCCTTATGAAAAAAAAATA
This sequence comes from Dysdera silvatica, assembly GCA_006491805.2. Classification (NCBI taxonomy): domain Eukaryota; kingdom Metazoa; phylum Arthropoda; class Arachnida; order Araneae; family Dysderidae; genus Dysdera; species Dysdera silvatica. Next base: position 57,024,752 of record QLNU02015359.1, on the reverse strand, counting down.
AAGTTCGATAATAATTTTTTTGTTGTTGTAATCTTATGCGTGGTCCTGAGTATGACTCGGAGGTCACAATTAACCACCCGTCCTATCCTAGATGACTGATCACCCTTAAGATGCAAAATTTAATAAAAAATGTTTTCAATCCCCATACGAAAGCTACTAATTCTAAATTATTTTGGGAAATTATTAATTAGTTACAATAAATTAATGATTGTCAAATATATTTAAAAAGCATTAAGATCCATTTTAAATTGTATAATGAATCCTATTCCTTACTTCTAACTGAGACATTGTGTTATTAGTCTTTGAATGGGAAGTGGCATGTAAGATGATAAAATGCAAATTTTAGATATCGAAAAAGGTTTTAAAAAAATATGTTCAAATATGTGTTGCTATTACTCCTTATTTCCCGCCCTATTTCTGCAATGGCATTATGGACTTGAGAAAGTGGGTATATTCATCAACTTTGTCTGTGGGAAGGTCAAGATTCATTCACTGATTTAGTATCATAAGGTCTGAGATTAAAGACTTTTCGGGGCTAGAGCCACCACAAGTCCTCCCAAGAAACCATTGTTGACAATGATGTTTATGTATTGACATATTATTAGATATAATTTTTGTTATCATGGAATTTTATATAGCATTCTTTCCTTAATTACTGTTACGGGAACGTGTTCAAAGTAAGGAATACTAAAAACGAATTGAAGGTCAAGAACTAAGTAATAGTAAAAAAAGATACTAACTTTTTGTTTATCAATAATTTTTTTGTTGAAACTTACGATTCAATAGCAATGTTTCTTAACGAATAAAGCTATTGATTTGTGTGCTATTTATTTTCATGTAGATAAATGCTGTGCAGATTTGTAGTGGACTGGGTCAAATTGACCTTGAGGGTTCTACATTTCCCAGAATGTTAAATGGAAATACATTACCTGCATATGTACCATACGATACTTCGCTCGAAGCGGGAGGTTTTGCCAATGGACGATTTCTTTCTGGATTGAATCCCAAAGAATTCTTTCTTCATTGTAGAGCAGGTCGTGAGGTAAAATTTTATATCACCGTGATAGTAGAATTATATGCATGGAAAGAACAGAAATATTCAATAATAATGATAATTTGTAGATTGGTTATATAATTATTGTGAAATGATATATGTTACAGGGTTTGGTTGACACTGCCGTGAAAACAAGTAGCAGTGGATATCTTCAACGGTGTTTAATAAAGCATTTGGAAGGCCTAATGGTAAATTATGACCTAACTGTGAGAGATGCCGATGGGAGTGTTATTCAGGTAAGACATACTCACAAAAGCTTAAAACCAACTGGACTCATGGGCGGATTTACCATTTTGCCGCCCCTAGGCTATTTTTTTTTTTGCCGCCCCAATGTTACTTTTTTTGCCACTCCTTCCTAACCGTCTGCCCCCTCAAGTGAGTATTCAAGTTTTACGTAAGCACCTTCAGGGGTTTGCCGTTGTGCTTATTCCTCTATGGTAGCCAATGTTAATTTTTGCTTAATGGATGAGGGGATGAAATGGCTGAAATGTTTCTTACATAATATGTAAATGCTCCCCCATCAGTGGTAGGAACATAAAAATTGCTACATTCAATATACGCCAAAAACTTTTGTATTGACAAGATGTTATAACAGACTAATAATTTAATAATTACTTCCTTTCCTCATTGTGCTCTTTTTTCATAAATTATGTATGATTTTGTTTAATTAAAAAATGGCCGGCCCACGCATGCACAATTGACTACAGATTTTTCACTTCTAGAAGTTGGCACCTATACTGTATGCAGTAGTGAACTGCCAAGTTTTTAACAACCGATGTATTGAGCTGTAAAAAATCCATTGTATGAGCAGTAATAACTTGATTGGAAAATTTTCCTTTCTGTATGCAAATGATGCATTTCTGTTCGAACTCCGTAGTTTGCTTGTATGATGCTATCTGACATTGACAACACGTAGTGATTCCAATAAAACAGTTTGCACCTCTCTGACAATGATACAATACTTGTCTGGCACTTTCACAGCCCTCTATTTATGCTTCTTGTACAACCATTCAGAAAACGTTGCTGCGTTCAAGCATGTGCATTAATGCTTAATTTCTGACCTGCATCAACATTTCCTGATTTGCATTTCCTGTAAATTTCGGTCAAACCGGACAACTCTTTCCTGGTGTTGAAGTTTTCATAAACATGAGTGTAATTGAAAGTACCTGGAGAGGGGGAAGGCTAAAGTCAAGATGAATTGGGGAAACAATACGATAGAGATAAATTATTAGCAAAAAAGGTGCAGGATAAAATAAGGACTAAGTAGAAATAATAAAAGTAAGAAGAAGAGATAATAACTTAACACATGTGGATAACATAAAGATTCTCAACAATTACTTCTCTCTTTTGCATTTTTAATGTTTGTTTTATAGTTCCTCTACGGCGAAGATGGCCTCGATGTTGCCAGAATGCAAATGCTTAAAAAAGACAAGCTTGACATTTTGGCTAACAACTATGTTGTCTTAGAAAATAAGACTGAAATAAAAATCTTAAAAGCAAAAGTAAGTGTTTTCGATAGGTATTTTTTTATAAAAATTATTTTCCTGGTTTAAGGCACTTGTTTTTTTTACTCTTAATTTAGTCATGTTATCATTGTTATTTATTATCATTGTTATTTATGCAAGACAAGACACCAGAGTATTAGTTTGGGTAGTTCTGTATGGTTCTTGCAGTTCAGCATGTGAATTAGTCAGGTGATTTTTCTAATACAGAAATTTTTAAGGTCATGCTGCGACAAACAAAGTGGAGCTGCGGATGCCATTTGTATAAGTAACGGATTATATTCCATACAGAATTCAGCATATGGGTTCCCTTTTAATTCAGTAATGAGAATACTTTCTTGATGTATACAAGGTGTCTGTAAACAAACCGTTAAAAAACAACAACAACATATATATATATATATGTGTGTGTGTTACCGGCCAAACTAGTTTATCCCATGTGTGTTAGGACAAATTAGTTTGGTCTAGGCCAATCTAGTATGGCCTGCTGTACACTGGTCTGAACTAGTTTGGCCTAGGCCAATGTACTTGGCATAATTTAATTGATCTTTGAGCTTTAAAAACAAGTCAATATTTATGTAGAACATATTTCATTAAAAATAGTTATATTTTGTTAAAAATAATTTTCCTCTCTATCGATCAGTCTACTTAAATTTTTATTTCATAAGTGAAATCTGATAATCACCTATTAGCTTGACCCTTTTATGAAAGGATATCATAGCAAATTGACAAAAAACAATTGCATCAGTAACAAGCATTATTTTATTTATGACTTATTACACATTATAAAATTACTCGCACCTTTATACGTTCTTACTTACTATTACAAGCTAAACCACTAATGACACTTTAAATTAAAAGTAAAGATGTTTTCCTACATAGACATTTATTGGAGGTACACATTTTCATATGACTTCAGTGAACGAATCCCTGACAAGTACCAACTGAATGTTCGATTGCAGCACTCATCAAACAAATTTCATTGTCTTTGATAACTTCTCCTCCAGACAAAAATGTCTGTGCTCATGCGTTAAATTCTGTTCTAAGGGGGAAGATAAACTTTTAAAAAAGTTACAAAAAAAAAGAAACCTCTATGTAATATATTTGATCTTCTGATATGAAAAATACACTTTTTAAAAAAATAGCTGTATTGGGGGCAGAGGGGCGCATGTATCATGTGTGATACAATGGTTTCAAATGCACACAAAACCACATAGGGTAAAAAACATTTACTGCCTGCTTTAATACCCGTATATCATATGCTTGCTTGTTAATTATTTCAAATACTCTGTGTCATATTTCAGTCTTCCCTAAAATGGGATATGCATATGGATATGATTGCCGCAAAAATTAGAATTTTTATAAAGATACTTCGTCGCTTTAAGAATTTTCTTCCTCGTAAAATTATATTGATTTTATATTACTCTAATATTTATTGTCATCTGAATTATTGTCATATTATTTGGGGGCATACAACACAGAATAATATTAGACGATTCTTTCCATTGCAGAAGCGTTTTCTAAAAACTCTGATCACGTAACACCTCTTCTTTGCACAATTACTTAATGAAGATTCTATTTTATTTGTTCCTAATACATAAAAGATTTTACCCTAGGCCAATTAATGTCTCGAAGAATAAATAATAATTACTATTCAAATATTATTACTCTAATAAAATTTTTCCATACTTGTAATATTTGAAATACCAATTTTCTTTTGCTTTGTCGCTCTCAAACGCATTTAATGTGTAATAATAAAGTGGATTCAACTGCCTCAAAATTATTGAACGCTCTTCCATCGGAAATTAAATTTTATTATGCTTCAAGAGTTTTAAAAAAATGTTTGGGTTATTTCTTTTGAATAACCAATGTGTTGATTAAGTTTTTATTAGGATATGTTATGGGCATAGATATTACATCTTTTTTTTGTGTGTGTGTGTATGTGATATTGCTCTCCTAATGTTTGTTGTATTTTGGGTAATTTTTATGTAGCTGTGATAATTTGTATGGAATTTACTGTGATTTAATATCTTATTTTCCCGTTGAATATGCTCACCTTCAGAATTCGTTGATTCCAGTGGGCTCTTCAGGCCATTTATTAGGCCTTTTCTCACTGTCTCTCTCTCCATCGGGCATGTGTATGTATGCCGTGAAAAAATAAATATAATAATAATAAACATATGATATAATCATCATGTCAAATTACTACAAATTATTATGCAAATTAAAATAACGAATAATATTAAATAATAACATAAGTAATAATAATAAATTCATAAATATAATAATAATGATAGAAAAATAAATTAAATAAATAATAACTACAACATTCAAAAAATTATAACTACAACATTCAAAAAATTATAACTACATTAGAACAGTAGTGTAGATAATGTTTTACCTGTGGTGATGCAGACCCCTAAAGAAGGGAAAATCACCCATTATTATTTACCCATCTTATTTAGATTAGATCAAAGAAAATATATGCTAAAAATTTGATACTGTAACACATGTGAAACAAAAAATCCGCAATTTTTTCTTTTTAGTCAATCAATTGTGGCCCAAAAAAAGAGAACATCATGCATTATAAAGTTTAACAAAACAATATAAAAATAATAATTTTTAATATTCTGAATTTTATTTAAAATAAGGCTATTTCTTCTTTATTATTATAATCCTATTTAATCAATGGCGTAGATAATGGGGAGGTCTATAGAATTTAGATGTGGTGGTGGGTGGGTGGATAGGCGGACGGACGGACTTGAATCATATAGCGAAATTATTTTTTTCACATTGTTCTCTTCCATTATATTTATGGCAGGAAATGTATTTTTAGTGCATTCCCGCATCCTGGATTACAATCCAAAAATCAGATCTGGTGGTGATATGGTAAATATATAATTTGTACATCAAAGTTGGGATAAATGTGCAACAATTGCTCATCTTACTGGTGCCCTTTGCCAGACTACTATTGTGCGTTTGTACCCAGTTGGCATATGATATCGTTAGCAGACGGGTTATTCCATTACAGTTTAGGGAAGGCCGTCTTGGAGGAACTGGTTTTTCCCGCGCGAAAAACCAGTTTCGGCAAGACGCCCTTCCCGAAACTGCAATCGACTAACCCGTCTGCTAACGGTATCACACGCCAACTGAGTGTGAACACACAATATAACATCGGCCACATTATTGTAGACTGTTTGAAGACTGCAGATTTTACATGTGCATGTTTTCTAAGCATTACTATGCACGTAGTTCGTGAGAACTCAAACTCAGGAATGTTTCTATGGAAAAAAGTGTGTTCCTTTTCACATTTCAATACGCCATTTGCATAAGGAAATGGAAGCAAGAGATAAGAAAAAGAGGTTAATATAAATTATTAAAGGAATTACAATGGGATAAGTAAGAGTATAAAAAAAAAAGACATAATTACAATGCATATTAATTATTCATAAGTATTGAATTTTAAATAAAATGAAAAATCACTGTTTTGCAACAGTCCATTACAAATGTCACTGTCCCTCAGTTTACGCCAATGACCAAGTATACCACAGATGATATGCTTCAAAAATCGTACAAGTAGTAATAAGTCTAAATTTTTCTTATTGTAAAACTGTGATATAATGGCACATAGTCGTCAGGGTTTTTTTTTTCTTTTTCACATACTGTGATTTGAAGGTTAAGTTGTTCCAAGTTGTAGTACTAGTGTTCAGCAAAGATCCATTTTACATCTCTTCTTAAATTTTCATATACTTTTATCTAAAATATGAAACAAATACAGCAGAAGCAAGCAATGTAATAAAAAAATAACACATTTATATCTTGATTACCATTTATAATGCTGTGTATGTGTACTTAAATATCCCGTGGGCCAACCGTGTGTTACTATTCAAATTTTAATTCAATTTTTATTCAAAATAATTTCTTTGAATTTTCAACTTCACAGTGGGGTTTTGGATTTAATCACAATGGACAATTTCTCCACGTTTTCCTTAGTTACTTATACATATACTTATAGAAGGATAATAATATCCTACATCCTTATATACGGAAAACGAGAGCATTGCTCCTGTCCTCGTTTGTCTAGCAGTCAAGACACTCCTCACTTAACGGATGGACCCTGGCCCGAATCCGAAGGTAGGGATGGTGTCTCTTTTTCTCCTAAAAGAAAAAAAACTCTAGTTTGAGCTATTTATACGTGGGTGCTGAAAATTATTGTATACATGCACATATACTTTTGGTACCCATTTCTGCCAAAAAAAACTACTCATATTGAAAACATATTTCGTTACACAGAGATAGTTGTTGCTGTGAAAAGAATTGATTCTGGCTTTTTTTCATTCTTAAGCTGTAAATGAACTATCAAATTTATGCAAATATTTCCTTCATTTCATCCATTTACCCTGGTTAGTTAATTAAAATCGAAGACAATTTAATGTACTTTACATGCGAGTGCATGTCTTTAAAATGTAGCAGTCTTTGAAACTAATGTACTTGGACCGCTATGGAACAAATGTAAAAGAAAAGTAAATAAAAGTCGCTTATATATTTTAATTCCCAAAAATAATCGCTTGATTTTGTAGTATTTGTTTCTGTTTTTAATAATTATTAATGTAACAATGTGTGTTTTAGCTCCCTAAGGTAACCCTGCCTCATAACTGGTTAAAAACTGCAAGCCAAGAAGAATCAAATCAAAAGAACCAAACCCAAGCCAGAGAACCAGAAGTTTCTGATCACTTAACAGAGATGATGTACAAAAAGATAATGACTCCTGTTTTAGCGCAGAATTTATGTGACATTTATTTTAAATTAAAGGACAGGTGATACACATGATACTAATTTTTTATGTTAGATACTTTTAATGAAGACTGAAATGTAATAGTTTGATAGCTTGCAGTCTATATTACTATATTTCATTGCAATAAACTGCCCAAGGAATTAAGAAAATAAAATGTTCAATTATTTGAAACGTAATTATAGAGCCTGCTTTTGACAGGAAGAGAGGGTTGGCAGAGGTAGCTATATTGGTTTAAACCTGTTTAAGGATAATGCCAAGTATAGGGAATTCCCCGTTTTTAACAGAAAGCCCTCCCTTTCTAAAATCCTATGCCTGGTCACATGGCTTTGAATGGTTCATAGGTAGTTATTCTTGACCCACTTCAAATCTCATACCAGGTAAGTGGGCCCATTGCAAATTTGAATTAAAAAATAATTTTAAATTTCTTGACATCATAAGCTTATTTCAAAACGATCACTTATTGCTTGGCCTCTTTTTATCGGTAATGGTATCCAGAGGTGGCCCCAGGCCAGGCAATCGCCCAGGGCCCTGTGACTAGTGTAGTCCCCACGCTGCCCTTTTATGATCGATGCACTTGCAATGTAAAATGTTTGTCATTACATTGTAGACCCCTATTCATTATAAAACGTAAACGTAATTTATTCGAATTTCAATAACGCTAAAATGATATTTATTGTTCTTACAATTCATTTGTTATACTTTTATCAAATTAAGATTATTGTTATTAACAACGGACCAGAAGAAGACAAAACATTTTACCTCCTTCAGTTAAATGGTCTTTGTACTGGCACGGTCTCTCCCTTCCTCCCTTTGCTGTTTCATCAGCTATTAACAGGAAAGACACACCAGATAAGGCTATAATAATAATGTTTATTTATCACAAGGGTTACATATTGCATACAGTCTTGAATTCAATTTAAGTATAATAAATTTCACACAGTTTAGAACAGACAATACAATTTGCATTTCCCCGTGATGGGTCCCCAGTAAAAATTATAAAATTTAACCGGTTGAGGACCCTATTAATCCGCTGGCGCACAAACTCCGTTTAATAAGTATACAATTAATTTCTTTTTAAACAATTTTATATTGTTAAGATTATTTGGTAATTCATTCCAAAGCTTTATTCCCATATATTCAATTCCTTTCTGTACATTTCCGTTCTAATCTCTCGTAGCTTAATTTGGTTGCTTCTTCTTAAATTTCTGTTGTTTTCGTGATATTGGATATCAATATTATCCAAAATGTTTTCCTTCTATTATCCTTTCCTACATTAGTTCTAGCGTACAATATTCATTGATTTTATCAATTGGTAATATACCATATTTTACAAATAATGTAATGTAACTTAAGCTGGTGTTTCGTTCGATGGTTTTTAAAAATTTATTCTGTACGGATTTAATTACCTTCATGTTGTTCTTATTCAAATTTTCCTATATACAATTGCAATAAATCAGGTGACTATATAGAAAAGCATAATATGGACACAGTAACACGTTCTTAAGAACTGCACGTGACAATTTCTTTATAATTCTTGTTCCCGAACTGATTTTTTTTTTTTTTTTCAATTTGTTTATTGCAGTTTAAATCGTTCGTTAATGTTACTCCTAAGGAATCAATTTCTTTGACAATTTCAACTTCTTTTCCATTAATATAAATTCTATCTAAATCCCTCAATTTACCAATTTTTTTGTTCCTCGTTTTAAAAATTAATATTTTTATTTTAGTGTCATTTATTTTCATGTGATTACTTCTAAACCAAAGTTCATATTTTCCAATTTCTTCCTGTCCAGTTTTTATCAATTCTTCAGTGTTCGTTAATATGAATTGCATTTTTTCCATAATTCCTTATGTCTCTTTCCTTTATGTAAATACCTCTTTTTTTCTGTAATAGTTCACTCTTGATTTTTCTACTTAAAAATTTTACGATTATCTTGTCGCTTATTCCCCTACCATATCCTAACCTATGCGCTGCTTCGATATGATTCCATCTTTACCTATAATTTTGCACACAATTTCATCACTTAAGTCCTCGCAGTTCTCTCCTTCCCTATATGGTAGTCCTATTATCTCTATATTATTCTATTCTATTCTATTGTTGAGGTTCCATTAATTCTTCCGTTTTCATTTCAAGTTCTACTTCAAGATATTCTACCTTTTGATTGATTTTCCTGTTTTTAATCTCGATGTCTTCCGTCCTTTGTTCGCTTTCCTTCTTATAGTCATTCATTTCCTTTATTAAAGTTTCGTTTTCTTCAATCATTCTTTGGAATTCTATTTAGATGTCTCTAAATGCCACTTTTATCTCATCATAATTATTTTGTGGCTTCTCCATTTGTTTTCGTAATATACAATCTCTCTGTGCTTATTTCTCCTTATTATCATCTATTTTTCTCATTATTTCTGTAATTTTTCTAATTATGGTATCGGTTTCTTCTGTATTCCCATCATCCACAGCTCCCTCCCTCCTCTTCATCATCCTTCATTTCATCTCGTTTTTCCTCAAATTTATCGCCCCTGTTTAAATCATATTTCGTTTGTTCTTTTTCCTTCTCCTCACCATTCTTACCCAGAAGATGCAATTGATTTAAAAACATAGTACATATAATTCAGATTATTTCTAGTATGATATGTCCAAACTGTTATTTCATTATTTTCGGCCAAAAACATAATTATACAGCAATTTACAGGATATGAAAATGTACACTTAAAGGTTGCGACAAGCGCAAGGTGCACTAGAAGATTTTCAACGTGTAAACAGCCGTCAGATTGTAAACAAAAGTGTTTCCAACAGTTCTTTAGTCAAGAGTTCACTCCATGGGGTACTACTGTCAGTAGTTCAAGACGTCAGCTGCCCCCTGTATAAGTCTTTCAATACATGTCATATATTTTGTTGGAGAACCTGTCTCCAGCGAACCCCTCTCGTTAGTACTGGCTGTCAATGGGCCGTGGAGTACTTTCTCCCGGAACAAAGAGGCAATGGACGCATGCAATGCTTTAGTTTCAAAATCCAAATAATAAATTTATGAATAGAGGTGTATATACATACTTTGTTTTGCGATTTTCCTATGTTTGAGAATATTGAATACATTTATTTTATTGAATATTGAAGAATATTGGTTCAAACCATATTGGCCTGTGCGGCGTTTGTTAAGGTAAAATCCGCTAAGTGATTGTTTAATAAATGGTTTTAATGGGAGAACAATTTCAGGCAGCCTATGCCTCGTTCGTCAGAATTTTGATAAACAGATAATTTCACAAATTTTATCCAGGTGTGTATCGCAATTTTCTCAAATGAGGCCCATCTGAAACCCCAAATAACACTAATACTGCTTATTCATTAATTCTTAAAAACGACGCTCAGTCTGTTTTTTAAATTATTACAATGGTTTTCACGTCCTTCTGCCAAAGTTATACAACAATGGAACTCTTTAGAATAAGCATAATTCAAAACCATAAAAATCTATCTTTTCTTCTGTCAACATCACCGCATTCTGGAAGAGAATCCCGTAACAAGCTTCGGCTTTATATTCTCTTCCATTTCTAACCCAAAGCCTAAAATAATTTAATATAGATCTTCTCTTACATTCCTTTAACTTTTATACTGCTCAAGCTATGTATCAGGAAATGTTTCATATTGGAATGAATAAAAATTATTTTATATGTGTGAAATTTCAATATAATCTATTGAATTTTTCTAAAATTTTAGGAATTTAAAAGGGTATATCTTTGCATTTAGACATGAGTCGGAAAACTTTTTTGTAGCATTATCCTGCATTTAACGACCTCTTCCATTTGTATAATTCTTAAAAAATCGGACGTTGAATTCTAGTAAGGTTCTCGTCAGTGGATTAAATACATAGGTTAATGTATTTTGGTGAATTAACTCCTGCCTCATTAAATTTTCACCATGAGCCGGTGCTGATATTTACTTTCATTCATGTGGAATTTATAATTTTGTATTTTGTGTTCAGAAAAAATACTTCTTTTTCCGTTTTTTTTTTTTTCATTTTTATTTCCTCTGTCAGTTTTCTGTGAAAAATATTGACAGTAATGAGAAAAGGAAAAATTAAATTCCTATTAGCATGTAATTTAGTGATTGGTCAATACCTTTCAGTTTCTATTGAGTTTTCTTAATTTTGTATTCGTAACACTTGCAAAGAATTTATTGCCTCATATAATGAGGCAATTTCACTGGAATTTGATCGTTAGAATTATCGTTAATAGAATGATCGTTAGAATTATCGTTAATAGAATGATCGTTAGAAGCTAACCCGAGTATAATTTAGCTGGAAAGAATATCAAAAGTTTTTAAGATAAATTAGCAAAATCGTCTTCAAAATTTAAGTTCCAGGTTGGCTAAAAACGTTGTTTTAAGAAATACATTTTTTTAAATTTTTTCGAGGAGGGCCCCCGAACTCCCTTTTCTCTGGTGTCTATTCCATACCTCCCCCATGCTCCCTGATAAGTACCCTTTCCAAACTATTAGGGCCCCGCAAAATCTAGGGCCGCTACTGGTGGTATCACTGGACAGTCTCTTGGCTGTAGTGTCTTTAGTTCTTATGCTCTTCTGAGATGAGGCTGGTCTAGGCTCCACCTATGAAAAGGTTTTATAGTATGTTATTTTTTGCTGTTAAATTGTTCTATTTCATCCTTCATAACAAAATGTTATTTCTGATTTAAACCAGGTGTTTTTTTTGTTTTTTTTCCCCCAATATCAAACGAAGATTTTTCTTTCCTAAATTGAATAAAATTAAGTATATTTCTTTTCAATTTTTATTTTAAAAACTGTAAAATGATTCAATAATTTTGATGTATTTTCCATTCTAATTTTAGACCATTGAAGAATTTTGGTAAAAAAACTTTTGACCCGGTTAATTCTGTGTTGAGGCCAGATTTGACATTTGGCTGTGTTTCAGAAAGACTAAATAGCATGATCGAAGATTATATGAAAACACATTATGTTAAGCACATACTCAGTAAAAGTAGTGATTCAAAAATGAAAATCTATAGAGATGCCGTAGATTTTTTGGACATGTGCTACCACAGGGCTTTGAAAGCCACTGCATCACCTGGGGAAGCCGTTGGTCTATTGGCAGCGCAGGTAATACTATTTTGAACTCAAATTTTTATTATGCAGTGGAATATTGATTATTATTCACCAGCAGAAAAAAATTATCTTCCTTGTCAAAACAAAATGTTGGTGTTTAAAAAAATTTGAATCGATTCGATTAATTATGAAATTTTAGTAAGAAATATGCTTATTTTCATTGGACTCCTGCCGTTGCACCTGACCTTCAGGTATTATTATTAATTAACATGATTTATGGGCCCCTAGGGAGTATAGTGGATCAGGGGCTCCAAGCCAATTATGTTGTATTAATTATTAAAATTTCACACCGGACCCGTAAGGATTCCAGGTTTTGACCATTTATCCCATTTGCCCCTCCTCTATATCCCCAGCCCTAACAATTTGGTCTGATACTCTTTTAAAAGATCATACCGGAGCCATATTGTTTGGCTTGGAACAAAGAGAAAATTTGCCAAATGCTCGAACTGAACTAGGATGAGAAATCTTCTATTTACTGTTTCCATAATTTTAACTTTCCTACAACGTTAACATAACTTTAACTTAACCCATACTTTAACCACTTAGCCACCGAATACTGCTCCATGTGGCTCTACTCAGTGACTTAGTTGTTGAAACATTGGAATTGTAATAAAAAAAAAATGCTGGTTTGAGCCCAGCCTAAGCCCAAAAATATTCCTTTCTTCGAATAAAAATAGGGTTTAATAAAACCTTTAAAGGTAGAGTGTCACACCTAACTCTAACTATCAATTTTCCCTCGTCCTTCTTCTTAATTCTTTAAGAAAAAATACTCCTTGACTGATACTTAACAAGGGAAGGTCCCTAAGTGGACGACACAGAGTTCAACGTGAGTGATATCATTAGAAAGCTTGTAAAAAAATTATTAGACATATATTCAAGTTTTCTTCATAGTGTCCATTAATGTTGGTGTGTGGGGTCCCGGAAAGTTAAAACTTGCAACTTTACTTGACATTTTAGCGGATAAAGTTAGCTAGTTAAGTTATTGATTGACTTATAATTATCAGAACTGAGTATGGTATTAATTAATTTCAATAGCAAATGTTTTACTATACACCATACTTTAGTCATATGCCTTCTTATGGGGCACTTTTTGCTGTTTAGTAATCAGTAAATATTACAAATTGTAGCAATGAATTTTGTATCCGTAAGTGTTTATAAACAGTTCCTTTTGATGATGCAGTAGTGCATCCATTTTTTTATTAAATAGTCTATTGGAGAACCTTCCACACAGATGACTCTGAATACCTTCCATTTTGCTGGACAAAATGAGATGAACATGACACTCGGAATTCCTCGACTGAAAGAAATTCTGTTGTTTGCCGGTGCATCAATTCACGGCTCGACTATGAATCTGCCATTGCTCAATGTGCCAAATGTGGAGGACAAGGCAAAAAGGTTATGCCTAAAGTTTTCCCGTGTATTCTTGAATCAGGTTTGTGACATAGTATTCATTTTCTTTTGTAATCTGTCATCCATTCTTATTTATAACAGGGTGTCTACCCAAATTCTATTTCAAACTTCCCTGACTTTTCCAGGTTTCCAGACCAAATCTTAATCGATTTCCTGTCGCTAATTACAGTAAACAACACACAATGCACTAAAATTTGCCCAATCAAAGCAAGTTTCAAGGCCATGAAATCAATTAATGCAAACCCCAAAGCCATTTATAACTCAATTATAGTGAATTTACAAATTCAAAAGCTGTATTAAAAAGTGTATTTCTTTACACTAAAGACTTGCACTAATTAAATATTTACAGCAACATTTCCATTCGGCCCTTTTTGAGTTCATTATAAAAGAGTTTAACTATATAATCGCAAAGCTGATGCTTCATCTTCTATTTCATTTAAAATGTGTATGACTATATATAAGTCAAAGTTGATTGGTATGATCAAATTCCCATACAGATTAAATAATTTAGTTAAAAGTTTTTTTTCAAGTTTTAGTTATAT
>QLNU02015359.1:56996924-57010239 GCA_006491805.2 Dysdera silvatica | reverse complement strand
TGCAAGTTTTTAGTATAAAGAAATACACTTTTTAATACAACTTTTGAATTTGTACATTCACTATAATCGAGTTATAAATTTAAGCTTTGGGGTTTGCGCTAATCAATTTCATGACTTTGAAACTGACTTTGAGTGCCCAAATTTTAGTGTATTGTGTGTTGTTTACTGTAATTAGTGACTGGAAATCGATTAAGTTTTGGTCTAGAAACCCGGAAAAAAAAGTGAGTAAAGTTTGAAATAGAATTTGGGTTGACACCCTGTTAAAAATAAAAAAAATCATAATAATAGTGATAAATATTTCCTTTTATATATATAAAAGTAAACTTACAACATAAAAATTCTTTATTAAATTATATTGAACCATTAGGAATAGTGATATTCTTTTTTAACTGTGATGGTCAACATTCCAAGAATGGTCCTATGCTGAGATATGATAATTCCAACTTATTAGACTGAAGAGAGCTGTAATGAATAGAAAGAATTGGAGAAAAACAACGTATCGCTGAAAAACCAGTTGTTAGACTGGACAACAAAATAGAGGAAATGCAAAACCCAAATTCTGTGGTTCAACAAGCGTTTTGAGAAGATTTTGAGCTTAGGTCCCATTTAAATACGAGTTCCATTTCTAGTGGCTATGTGAGTTTCCCCAGTCGTAAAATGTAAAGTATTGAAGCAGAGCATAAATTATTAACAACAGTGATATTTTTTTCCCATTTTTCTTCTAATTGTCCATACAAGCATGCTTTTGAAAGTAGCATTGTGCATGGAAAAATACATCTTTTTTTTAATAACGTATAATTATTACTCCTGATGAAGGACTGCTGCTGATGCGTCCGAAAGCTTGAGTGATCTTTTTCATTGCTATTTTACCAGTGTTTAACCTTTTTATGTAATGTATAATTATTATTAATAAATTTGACACCAACGTATATTTAGCTCAAACTAGAGCTATTTTTGTTTGGGAGAAAAAGAGACGCCGTCCTCATCTCGGATTCGAACCAGGGTCCCCGCGTTGAGCCCGCGGTGTCTTGACCTACTAGACAAACAAGGACAAGAACCATGGCTTTTTTCTCTGTACATTATGATGCAAAATATTATTACCCTTCACAGGGATAACACAATTGCCAAATTAATAATATGTGGGTGTCAAATTTATTAGTAATAAAAAATCCCCCACAAAAAACTTGCCATGGTGGCTTTGTGTGTTGACCATTATTTGGCAATTGTGAGATGTTTGACATTTTTTGACATTGTTTGACATTTGTAGATGTCAAATTTATTAGTAACAAAAAAAAATTCCCCCACAAAAATCTCGCCCCGGTGGCTTTGTGTGTTGACCATTATTTGGCAATTGTGTTATCCCTGTGAAGGGTAATAATATCTTACAATGTGTAATCATTATATAATATTTTTTGCCTCCCATGTATATATAGCTCAAATTAGAGCTTTTTGTTTTTGGTGATGCCCCTATCCTGGATCTTCAAGACAGGGATCCTCCGCTTAGCCTGCTGGAGTCTCTTAGACTGCTAAACAAACAAAGACAGGAAACAATACTTTCTTCTCTGTATGAGGTTTGATATTAAAGAAATTCCTTCTCACAGGGATATATTACAATAAATAACATAAAAGTTTAGGGGAGATTTCTGTGAGTTTTCGGGAATTTATAAATATTTTTAATAAATTTAAATATAAAATTTATATAATATATCCTATATATAATATAAATTTGTAATATATTCCCTCACGAAAAATTCACAAAAATCTCCCTGAAGTTCTTTTCTTGTGTTGACCATATTTGGCAATTGTGTTATCCCTGTGAAGTGTAATAATATCATATAACATATAATTATATATTATATAAATTTTGAAAGAAGATGATAAGGACACAGCAGATGACTTGCTACCTAATATCCAATCCTCTTTACGTCTGAGTAAAGTTTGCATAGATTTACTGTTCCACATAGACATCCCATATCCACCACCTATTGTTTGTTTATCCTCTCGCAATAGTGCCATAGAATTGTGCTAAAGCATGTGCATTTTATACCTCTTTTAATTTTTTTTATACACAGTGATATCTGTCTGTAATGACATTCTGGGGCCTGGGAAAAGATTTTGTTATAGACAAGGTTGGACCCAGTATGCTCTATATTTGTTGGGACCACAGAAAATATTATTAATAGACAGATTTGCTGTTGTGGGTAGTATTGTTATGAATATATTTCACTGTGTATCGATTTGCTTAGGGTTGGATTCCTTACCTGATAGATGTTTGGATTTTAGCATGATATGGAACAGGGGTGCCGGAAGTGGGGGCTATGAGGGCAAAGAGCCCCTGGCGATTTTCCCGAAGGGGCAACGCCCCTCCAGGAAAAATCTTTCTACAATATAAAATAGTTTGTTTTATTTCAGGTGATTGTTTTTCGTATTTGGCATTTCCGGTATTTTGGCAAAATCTCTTCAATAACATGAAAATTCCACATTTTTATGTTTAATAAACCCTTCATTTTTAGGGAACTTATATTTATTCTTACTCTTATCATTTTATTCTATACTAACTCTTGACCTTAGTTTTCTAACTTATGTGGTTTAGAGAAGTTTCTTGTTTTTATACATTAACATTTAATTTTATTTCTGTTCTGGTTCATGTGAAGTTGTGGGTAATCTCTGAAGGCTCCAAGACCAAAGCGAAAAAAATAAATTTAAAATTGTTATTTATTTGCTGATAATTAGTTAATAAGTATGTCTTCCCGTTGCATTTTATTCTTATCCCCCCTCTGGACAAAAGCAACTTCCACTGCCCTTAATCTGGATTAGGCCCTGCGGTGGCGCAGTGTGGTAACGCGTTCTCCTATTGCGCGGCTAATCCGGGTTCGACTCCCAGCAGTGCAAAAAGAACGCTTACTCAGAGATCTCATAAAGATCGCACTGCTCACTGTAGTCCGGGGTTTGGTTCCCCAGGCCTTAAGAGGTTCGGATTCCTCGGAAAACAGTAGGTCCCGGCGCAGCATGACCACTGTAGTCTTTGAGCCGTAAAACCAAAGAAAGAAAGAATAATCTGGATTATTTTTACAAAACATGAAGAAACTGAAGTTTTTGTTCGGTGAAGATACTGATGATTTGGTACTCCTCTGTATGTAAAAGGATATAAAGCAATTAGCCGTGAACGGGCTTAATTATTTACATTTTAATTATATTTTTCATAATGATGAGATGTATTTTATGATTCTGTAATTAATCTGAACTTTGTTTTAATTTAATGTAATCAGTTAATTAATACAGTGGTACTTAATCAGCAATACGAAATTGGTTTTTATGTTTCACACAAACTATTTTCTATTTTGCATATACATGAGTATCATGTGACTGGAAATTTGTATAATAAGCTTAGAAAATTTGACAAACTCCCCCTGAAAAATAGGCCAGGGAGATTTTACAAAGTATGCACATTGAGAAATAGAATTAAATGTAGAGTAGGACATCCCTTAACAGATAGCGAGAAATAGAATTAAATGTAGAGTAGGACATCCCTTAACAGATAGCGGATAGAAAATTTCATCCTTAAAAGAAAGTTGATATTGTGAACAAAGTTTCTTACTAGAAAATGTTTGTCTGACCATATGGGATGATCGTTAATAGATGTGTTGTACTGTATATTTGAAAGACTGAAGTGCAGTGAATAATACATGAGGTGAAATGAAAGTAACGATTATGATGAGGAAATCAGAGAAAGAAAGTGGTCTTGAATACTGGTGGGGGGGGGGGGACATGTCTTAAAATGAGAACATTATCTGCTGTAATGAGTTGAAAAGGCGGAATTAATAAAAGAAAAGTCAAGGGTAAAAGTGATGGGTGTGAGTGATCTTGGTCTGGCACCCTAGACAGGCAGGAGTAAAAACATCACTGACGCTGAGTAAGATAATAGCAAAGGTATATAAAATATGTATAAGAATGTATAATAGCAAGTTGGTGCAGTATTGTAATGATTTGTTTATGATTTCAATTTTAATAATGTCAGGTACATTTTTTCATAGCCATCAATTACGGAAATATGGCGTGAAGATGACATTTCTACCTGCTTCTGATTATGAAAATTTGCTATATACTTCTCCATCAGCCATCCTGAAATACATTGAAAACTGCTTCATAGAAAAAATAATTGAAACAGTAAAAAATTCATTTTCAAAAAAGTATGTACTTTTAGATTTATGATTGCATTTTTAGCATTTAAAAACATACAAATATTTTAGAGGTCACCAAAGGTGATAAGTATTACCAAATCAGTATCTTTGTTTATAAACCAAACACATTTTTATGTGTAGGAAATGCAGGCTATAAGTAATACAAGTACTCAGTTTCATGAAAACTTCATGCTATTTGAATTTTAGAAGCTGGTTTGACCAGTAAGTTTGACCATGATTGGCACAGAATGACACTAACTGTCCTTGCGCCATAAAAATACAACCTACCAACCAGTAAATTTGAATTGCCAACAATTTGACAAGTTCGCTGGGAAATTTTAAGCAAAAAAAATTAATTTAAATAAATTTTCATTCATTGAGAGTTCGTTTACCCTACTCATCATATGGCAAAAATAATTTTCAATCAATCTTTTTGAGAATATTTTAATAACCGGTTCCAACTTAGATCAGGTTACATACAATCAGTGATAAGTTGGAACCAATAACCTGATCTCCTATTACATACAAAGAATGATTTGCTCACACTGCTTCTTTGAATGACTGCTCTTGAACGTTTTTTCCCCTTTTTATATGTCTTGCAGCATTTCCCGGAACCAGCTGCATTTATCAGGTGGAAAATTAAAATCTGAAAAGAAAAAATGTGTTCCATGTTGTGAATCATACGTTACCTTGTGTTAAGAGTTGAAAGCATTTTTGCATACATTGTTTCTTTAAATGCCTGCTTTTGAAAGTTTTCTTCCTTTCTACATGTGTCTTGCTTCATTTCACAGAACCAGATACATTTATTTAGTGGAAAATTAAAATCTGAAAAAAGGAAAAATGTGTTTCTATATCTGGAATGGTTCTTGTTACCTTGCATTGAAAACAAAAGACAGTTTTATCGAAGCTGTTTATTAAAATTCATGTTCTTGAATGTTTTTTTTTCCTTCTGTATGTTTATGACTTCATTTCACAGAACCTATTTATTTATTTATTATCCTACGCCCGTCCGTGGCTGTTCAGCCATTCGATGCCAGACCTCCCAATAGCTAGTTAATATGTCAGCAGATAGATTGTTGAGTTCGGGGCAACTCTACAGGTGATCGCCGTCCATGATGGAGGTCCCACACAACGGGCAGATTTCGTCAGGGGTCAAACTGATACGGCAGAGGTGTGTTTGTAAGTAGTCGTTCCCCGTCACAAGTTGGAAACACGTGACAGCTTTAACACACTTCAAGTGTACTGGAACATGTCCCCCCCCCATGGCAAGGCACTCCTTTTTTTTTTGTCTTTACTTAAATCCACAAGTGTTTTGCTAGTAGAACTGTTAACAGTTATAGTAATTTGGTTGTATGCTGTTCGGAGTGTCAGTGGGATCTCAGGCTGGTTGGACACGGCTCCACGCTTCGCCATGACATCAGCTCTTTCATTACTGGGGACTCCCACATGGCTAGGAATCCACTGCAATTGAAGGGCCCAACCACTGGCGATAAAGTCTGCCCATTTTATTCGGCACTGGATTGTTCGTGGGTAGTCTGTGGGGTTGTTATTACTCAGTGCCAAAATGGCCGATTGGGAGTCAATGAGAAAAAACAACTTTTCTTGGAAGTAGAGTAAGAGTTAGTAGTTGGTTCGCTGCTTCCCGAATGGCACACACTTCCCCGTCGTAGTTGCTCGTATTTTTTCCCATAGCCAGAGAGTTTTCATAGAGACTGCAGTACCATCCAGCACCTGCTCCTTTCATTTCAAGCAAGTAGGAGCTGGTATCCAAGGAGTAGGTATAAACATGTAACCATTCGTTTCGTGGATATAAAATATAAATGGTCTCTAGAGTGCATGATTTGAGTTCCAAAGGACTAGCTCCAGCCTTATGCGAGTTTTAATTAAGAAGATCCATTCGAAAGCTGGGCAGGAATGGTATGACTGTTGTACAATGCTGTAGGGTCACTCAAGATTAAAAAAAAATTTGGTACTTTTTCGCTAGAGATTCTACATGTGTTAGAGGTAACATCTGCATTTTCAGACGTTGAGTTGTAGGTTTGTATCTGTTTCAGTGGTCCTCATCAACTCCCTTTGCTCTGTCCTAAAATTTGAGGGTCTGTTTGTCCCTTTGTGACTCCAGAGGTTCAATGCCCATCTGTAGCGGCATGGCCATAATGGGGGTTGATTTAGCTCCTACAGTAATTATTCTGAGGACATTGTTTTGTACGACATCATATTTAGCTAAGTTGGTATTACTTGCTAAGGAGACAACCTCACTGCCATATTCCATCACAGGACGAATGTAAGTCTTGTAAGCTGTAATTAGGACATCTTGTGTGGCTCTCCATTTCATTGCCATAAGCCTTTTTAATAGGTTAATGCGCTTTTGGCCCTTCTCAGCGATAGTTTTGATGTGGGTGCTTCAGGACAATTTAACATCGAGGGTAACTCCAAGGTATCTGGAGATGGAACTCAGCTGAAGCAGTATACCTTTGTAAAATAAATTAATTTATGGGGCTCTTGTTGACATGGTGAACAGCTGGGTGACAGTCTTCTCACTGCTTACTTCCATTTTGTTCAGGTTTGCCCATTCCTCAAGGTGGACAAGCATCTTCAAGGGCCTGGATGCGATTACCAATGTCCCACAGTATGACATCATTGGCAAAGAATAGACATGATACCTCTAATGATTTTTCAATAGCTGTCTCGAGCTCATCGATCATAATGTTGAGCAAAAGACAACTAAGTACTGCTCCCTGTGGCAGTCCTTAACGTAGCTGTTTATACGAAGAAATGGAATCGTGGAATTTGCACTGAATGAGACACTGATATAGAAAGCTTTGGATCCACTTCAACATGTTGCCGTTCACACATAGTTGTTTTAATTTATATATATAAGCATGTGGCCCCAAATTTTGTCATAAGCAGCCTTAAAATCAACCAGGATGGCTACAGTTGATTGCTTACTGTGAAAACCATCTTTAACTGCCTGGATAAATTTTACAGCTTGATCGATTGTTGACCTGTGTTTGCGAAACCTAGCCTGGCAATCACTTATTGCTCTTTTTGACTCAAAAAATTCCCCGAGTTCAACCATTTTTTCAGCAACTTTACAGCATACACTTATAAGGGAGATGGGTTGGTGGCTGCAAAGATTGTTAGCTGATTTCCCTTTCTTTAGTAATGGTATTATTTCTGCTTTTCACCACTGCTGAGGTACTCTTGTCTTCCAAGTTAGGTTGATTAACCCAAGAAGAGTGCCTCTAGCTATAGGGTCAAGGTGTTTGATAAAATCAGAGTAGGTACCACTTGGTCCGGCGAATTTCCTGCTTTGCAGAGAAGCGATGGCAAGATTAAGCTCATCAGATGAAAATTTTCTGTGGAAAGAGTAGTACTCCTGCTCAGTTTGGCACGAGGTGGCCATTCGTTCAGCTGTACGTTTTTTCTCCTCTTATGTGACATGCAATCTGCTGACATCTGCATAATGTTTTCATAAGGCCATTGCAACTTCACGGGGGCTGGATAGATGTTTGTCATTCACTGCAATTGGTTCCCATTGGCGGCTGGAATTTTCATTGTCTAGGCTAGACAGAAACTTATGGGCCCTTAGACCGTCCCTTCTGAAGTCGGGTTTAGCTACAAATGATCGATAAGATGTTCTTTTTGATTGGTTTATAGCATGTTTTAGGCTAGCTTGGGCCTTTCTCAGCTGTATACAGTCATCAGTGTTATGGCTGGGTTCCGCCTTGCATCTAGCTGTATTTCTAACCTCCCATTTCACAGAACCAGATTACATTTATGAGGGTGGAAAATTAAAATTAAATTTATTTTTTTTTTAAAAATGTAGTAATGCATTCCCCATGTTGGGAATCGTACTTTCTACCCTGTGTTAGGAGTAAAAGGCTGTTTTAGCGACAATACTTCTTTAAATGCCTCCTCTTGAATATTTTTTCCCTTTGTATATGTGTCTCACTTCATTTCACAGAACCAGATGCATTTATTATGCGGAAAAATTAAAATCGGAAAAAAAAAAATGTGTTCCCAAGTTGGGAATCATACTTGCTATGTTGTTTTGAAAACAAAAGAGCTTTATTGAAGCTGTTTCCTAAAATTTGTGTTCTTGAATGTCTTTCCCCTTTCTGTATATATATATTGCTTCATTTCGCAGAACCAGATTACCTTTATAAGGCGGAAAATTACTATTTAAAAAAATAAAAATGAAATGCATTCCCCATGTTGGGAATTGTACTTACTACCCTGTGTTAGGAATAAAAGCCAGTTTTAATTTAAACAACCAATATATTAAATTGCAAAAAATGTCAATAATCGAGTTGCTAAGATTCCAAGTGGTCTCTGTGGCCTTTAATCAAACAATTTACAACCAATTCTTATTTTTAAAACGATTTTAACATACCGGTTCACACTAACCAAGTCTAGCCCATCGCTGATGGTCACTGGACACTTAAAAAAAACCAATATTAATATTTCAAATTCAATTTATATGTATATGTATCTGAAAGGAAAATAATTTTCACAGGGTGTGTTATTACTCCTATTAAATAGGCCCAAAAGATGGTCTCCTAAAAAGTCTTCACCATTCCTTGTGGAAATAGATAATGAGGGTGAAGATTCCTATAATAATGAAGATAATGGAAGCATGGACTCTGAATCAGGTATAGTAAGATCCACTTGCTTTACTGTAAAAATTGGTCAATGCCCTTCAGTGGCACAGTGTGGTAGCATGTTCGCCTAGTGTGCCATTAACCCAGGTTTGACTCCCAGTGGTGCAAAGAGTGCTTACTGAGAGATAACGAAACAATACAGAGTTTCACCAGGAGATTCCATAACAAACAGTTATTTCGACACTGGCGTAAGGTTTAAAAACACGACGTTTCGGGAGCCAACTGCTCCCTTTGTCAAGTGAAGGCAGAATTCTGCCTTCACTTGACAACATCGTGTTTTTAAACCTTACGCCAGTGTCGAAATAACTGTTTGTTACTTTCTGCCTTCACTTCACAAAGGGAACAGTTGGCTCCCGAAACGTGTTTTTAAACCTTATGCCAGTGTTGAAATAACTGTTTGTTACTCAGAGATCTCATAACAATCACACTGCTCACTGTAGTCCAGGGTTTGCTTCCCTAAGCCTTAAGAGGTTTGGATTCCTTAGAAAATTGTAGGTTCAAGAGGTTCGGATTCCCCTGAAAATTGTAGATCCAGAGGTTCTCACTCCTCAGGAAACAGTAGGTCCCAGCATAGCATGACCACTGTAGTCCTTGAGCTGTTAAACCAAAAATAACAAAGTCGCTCATGGATTATGAAATCACACGATTGAATTATACTGCAATGTTGGTTTTGCATCAACACAGGGGTAATATTCTCACTTAGCATGTGGTTAATCCAAGTTCAACTCCCAACAATGTAAAAAAATTATTATTAGCTGCTCGCAGCAATTCAGGAGTTGGTTCCCTAGGCCGTAAGAGGTTTGGATTGCTCAGAAAAATGTAGGTACACTTCTCTACGGAAGCACAGTAGGTGACACATTTGTTCACCATGTTACAAACCCCTGGGTTCAATTGTCCCAATAGTATCATAGTATGTATGTCATTTTTGGGTCCTCTGTAATCCAGGATTTAATTTCTTCAGTAGCGGAGGTTCATATTCCACAGAAATCTGTTAGCTCCCAACCAGCATGACTTTAGCTGTCCTTGCGTTGTGGAAAACATAATAAAATCAAATTTGAATTCCCCGGGTCCAGATAATTAAATGTAAGTTGATTTATTGTAATTGATTAACAATGGTTATTTTAGGAATGAAGGTTTATTATCATACTTGGAATTGAATCAATGTGACATGAAACTAGGCTTAAAACATTTTATGACTTACTTTGTTTTCTGTCAAATCCAGATTGTGAAGAGGACCTAGATGATACTGCTGGGGCCTGTTTTGAAACAAGAATTAAAGGCGAGCAAGTAATGAATTCGCCAAAGTCCCAATCATTTTCTTTTGAACATGATGAAATTCTTGATGCAGTGAAAAGGCGCAAAAGCAAAGAAAAGGCATGACTGTTTCTGTTACTCCAAGTTTGAGAACATTTAAATAAGTTTGATTTCATTTTATAGTTAAAAGTTGTTAGGTTTTGAACTGTTGCTTGTGATGATTTGCATTCTGTTTACTCATGATAGTAGTATAATAGTTTCATTTAGGATACAAAAAGTCTGTTTGCTATTGGTTTTTAACAGTTGGGGGTCTAGGAAATTTAGACTATTAAATGTAGACTCAAAATATTAAAAAATTATATGTAAACGTTATGTGTTTGAAATGTATGTTGTATAGTTATTTTTTCCTTTCCTGAGGTGGTCAATTATTATACACCACGGTTTGTCGAGTCCTGGTTATGCTCAATCAATTACTTGAGCATGTCCGCCTTGGATACGGTTATTTACTTTTCCAAACTGGTGAGTTAAAGATCTCTCGATTGTTTAGCTGAATTTTCAGAGTGTCAGGATCAAAATCTGAAGTCCACTGGTTCAAGTCCAGCTTGTGATGCATGATCTTCTTTTCTTGAAACTTCTATGCATCAAGGAATTCTAATTTGAATCAAAAATTGTGGATACATAAGTAAACTTTTGTCATCATAATTATATAATGAAGTGGTGTTTAAATATTACTATTAAGGTTTCAGGTTTAAATTGGGGAAAAGAGGGATTTTTTCAGGTGATCTTTTTTTTTTTTTTTTTTTAATTCACGTTGTTATGTCCAAACGCGATTTTGGGCACATCGTGCATGTTTGTAAATATGTTGTGTAATGTTTTTTGGTACACTTTCAGAAATGCCGATCTTTTCCCTCTATCATGTAAGGTTTTTCCATAAAGTGAGAATGAAGGCCCTGGAAAATCACACACTAGCAGTGTTAAAAAAACTTTTTTTGTGAAAAAAAATTAAAAATTAGATTTATTTTACATATATATTTGTAATAGCCACAACAAAGTTAAAAATCATTATAATGTCTCTTTTCTTTCCCTCAAAGCTCCGGTTAGAACCTTTTCTCTTATGCGCCTCCTCCCTAGTCAGTATCCTGCTATTATCCAGCTAGTATCCTGCTAGTATCCAGCAGTAATCTGCTATTATGTTGACGTTCCACCGGCTCTGATACCTCCATTCCATTTCTTCTATGTCCTGGTGGAATCTCTCTCTCCTTGCTTTTCACTTACAGGGCCTAGATTTTCTAGGAAATAGTTTAGATGGCAATTAAAATGTAGATCTTTTAGCTCATTGATCAGCATAAGGCTTTGAAGTTCTCGAGCATGTTTCCTACGACGTTCTTGAAGTCAGGGTCTTTCTGCTTGCCAAGAAACTTCTTTACAACTTCTTTAAAGGATTTTCAAGCTGACCTCTCAATGTTTTCCATTTTGGTTTTAAAGATTTTGCCTGTTATGAGTTTTTGAATGTCAGGACGGACAAAACCCTTTCTTTCAGCTTTGCTTCTGTCAGCCCTGGAAACTTACTTGTCGGGTACTTGAAAATATCACCATCTTTTGACTGGGCTTTCGCAAATTGCTTCATGATGCCAAGTTTGACGTGAAGTGGAGGCAGGGATACTTTTTTTTGGGTCCACCAAAGATTCGAAAAGCATGTTCTTTTCCCCTACCTTTAGTGTCCTGGCCACACCATCTGACTCTGGTGCTTAGCCTTAGCACCAATATCCCATTCTCAGAGGAAACAGGGGTGCTTAGTCTAGCCACCCTATTGACCAAGGATCATAGAGAGCACTTTTTCCAGATCGCTACAAATGGTCCATTGGTATTCCTTGTAGTTAAGTTGGTCATCAAAGCTAAATTCTGTTACCTCTCTTTCAGATGAACAGAGAGGTCAACCGGTATGGAGGCATATCTGTTGCAGTTGTAAAGAAGGACAGCTTTCAAACTTCTTTGTGATGAGCCAATGAAGAGTCTCCAATCTTTTACCTTAAATTTTGCATTATTTTTCTATCCATTGTCGATTGAAATGCTCCAAATTACTTGGAGTTCGTTACGTTGAATTATTCTTTTAAACATTCTTTGATTTGTAATATCACTTAGGTTTTTACTTTTTGATAACATTTTCTACTTTCTATGTTTTAATTTATCGATCGTGAAGTAAAATACCTCCTTCTAAGCAAAAATATTACTTTGACACATTTTTATAGTAGCACACCTAGTAGGTAGGCAACCAGACAGAAATTCTCGATTTGTGTCAAAACTGTACGTGATAGAATTTTTTAAGTATTTTTCCTGAAATCAGCATCCAAAAATACATAAGGAACACCCTTAACTTCGAAGAAAAAAATTTCATTACAGACCTGTGTTATTGAAACGATTTCACAAATGAGAACTTTTTTATATGAAAGAACTCACTGAGACATTTTAGAAAATCGTTTGTTAAAATTTTGACTATTCGATGTTGTGATTTCAATGCATAAAACACCTGTAACGCAACTAACCACAAAAAATTGTAATTCTGAATTTTGATTGGTGACAACACTCTCAAATCCTAGTGTACAGCCAACAGCAAGGTATAATATTAAGTATGATAGAAAAATGTTACCATTTGAAACAACTTGGACTTTGCACTACAGTTCTAATTTTAGTGTACATGTGAGTTGTTCGAAAATTGACATAGTCAGAGAGTACCAAGGCAGGTTCTAAAGTTGTAAAACAACAAACTGGTGGCATAACTACTAAGGACAGCAAAAAATGGATGTCAGTGATGGATGCTTGACATTACAACTTGTACAGGCCAGCAGACACATCCACGTTCAATAGTTGAGCTGCTCAGTACAAAGTTAGGGAACAATGCCCAATATCTGGGGTACAACCATGGGTGGCACACTCACATATATGGACTATACCAGCAGGCAGCCAGTGCAACATCCTCTCTTAACTAAGACTTATTGTCATAGAAGGTTAGCTTGGTGAAAAAAGAAAAATAAAAGTTGTACAGAGTAGATGAGTGGAAGGTAGTGTGCTGATTTGGTGAGTCATGTTTCTACTGCACTCTGTAGATGGTCGTGTCTGTATTTGACATCAACAACATGGGGTTATGAATCCATTATGTGTGGTGTCAGCAAACAGTGCAGACTGGTGGAAGTTGTTGTACAGTGTGGGGCATGTTTA
>QLNU02015359.1:56963233-56987884 GCA_006491805.2 Dysdera silvatica | reverse complement strand
AAAAAATCAGTCACATTTTAAAATAAGGTACTTTTTAGCTCATTACTAATTGTCAAGCAGTATCAATTATTTTTGTAGCATTTTAGTATCTTGTACATTCACTAAAATGTTTGACAGCTATGAGAAGGAAATTGTAATTTTTCTCAACTCCTCCCCCACCCCTAGAAGTACTCAAATTAAGCGTGCACATGGTTTCCAGGTGCAGTGGTTTCTTTGATGAAGTATGCATAAATGTGTATGTGCATGCATATAACTCTGTACATAATTGTCTGGGGTATATTTATATTCAAAAACAGCAGTTAAAAATTTGTAGCTAAATTTGAACGTAAGATAGAAGATGTGGTAAGAAGAACAATCTGAAATACACAGTCCAATTTGTTCATTATTAGTTAATGTTTAAAATTTCCATTAACAATCAAAAATATTTGTTAGCCAAATATAATTATAGCTTTGGATATGCAATTTTCAGTGACTTTTATGGCAGAATCTCGCTGAGCAAAACTTACAGTAGAATGGCTTTTCTCCTGTGTGGAACCTAAATAATCATCTTGATTATTTAGGTTTCTTTTCTCCGGAAAGCACCGATAACAAATCTAAAATCAAAATAGTCATTCTTTGGCATGTATTCTCATGTATCTGCACATCGCATCCTTTTAGCTTGTACTATAACTACATTTGGAACAATAGGAGAAAAGGAAACTACTTTGATCTCGAGGTCCCAACAGGATATACTGAATTTCATCAAATTTATGAAATTTTAAGTAAACAAAATATGGTATGTTGGTTGTTTGGCTTTTTTATGGCGCAAGAGCATCTGGGCTATACTGCGCCAAACACTGTAAAATAAACAAATATGGTATGTATATTTGGATATAAAGGTATTGTGACTAAATGCGAGGCTATTATTCCCATGTCTTTACTTGCCTATTTATTATCTTATGCAGGAAATCATTGTAAATTATCTTAACCTGATGCATTGGAGATATGGTTTAGCACTTTTACCAGGTGGACGAATAAATATTCTCTACATGATTGTTCGTTTTCTATGTTGGAAGGTGGATACAGATACAGTAAAACACCTCATTAGCAAATACTCGCTGAAAATTTTTCTATAAAAGAAAGGTATTATTGTGAAGGACATTTCTTGCTGGGGGAAATTTTATCCGAGGCATATCCGTTAAGAGGAGTTTTACTGTACTGCATATTTTAAAATTTTTCATTGTGCACTCAATAATTGTTTTGAGAACTTTTTTTTACGTAACTTCACTTGTGCCTCTGTGATAACAGCCAATATAACTATGCTGAATGCAAATCTATGATGATGAAAATAGTACCTAATAAATCAATCTACAAAAAAGTTAAACATTAGTGGCAACAGCGTTTTCTTCAAGCCGTGTTAACTCCTCTTTCAGTATATTGAACGATTGAAACCAAGAGCTAAAAATATATATATATCAACTAATAATAGAATCAGAAATATTTTACATTATGTGCAAGCATGTAAGTAACTAGTGAAAGTAACCAATGTAGTAACTAATGAAAGACACTAAAAATGACACAAAATTTGGAAAAAGAACTAAATATTCATGTTAATAGTTTATTATATTAACAAAATACTAATCAATGTACGTATAATTATTATTAATTATAATTCGCACATTACATATCAACAAAATATCCAATACAGTTAACTCTCTCGATAATGTCATCCTAATTAGCGACGGTATTTTGCAGTCCCGGCAAATAATGCTTTATAAAAGTATGCACACTCAATTTAATGTCTTTTTCTATTTCATTACATTTGTTCTCCATTCCTTAAAAGTTATTAAGAGGAGAAATTATTGTACTATATTCACCATTCCACAGTTCACACAGTGTTCAAATCAAACAGCACTGACTGACTTACGATAAATGTGAAAAAATCATCATATAGAATTTACAATACAACCCCGAAATATTTTGAAATACAATCTTATAAAATATGTGCATATCATTATTCATTTAGAACATGAGGTTAGTATCTGCCTGCCGTGATGAAAGCGTTTCTGGTCGTAGCGAGTGTCTTAATACTCGATGTCTGTCCAAGCTATCTTTTCTGGAAAAATTCTG
This sequence comes from Dysdera silvatica, assembly GCA_006491805.2. Lineage (NCBI taxonomy): Eukaryota > Metazoa > Arthropoda > Arachnida > Araneae > Dysderidae > Dysdera > Dysdera silvatica. The sequence goes on along the minus strand of QLNU02015359.1, from coordinate 56,985,775 downwards.
ATTACAGATTTCGCATACATATGGCTTTTCTCCACTATGAATAAGAAGGTGGCGGTCCAGATGTGATTTTTTATAAAATGCTGCTCCACAAGCATGACAATTAAAGGGACGATCCTCAGTGTGAGATCGCATGTGCTTCATGAGATTGTGTTCTCCGTTAGCTTCATAAAAACATGTCGTACACTTAAAGGAGGAAGCAGCTACGTTTTCCTCGTGGGGTTCACTAGCTCGATAAAATGAAGGTTCCAAGTCAAATATTTCTTCAGAATCTATGAGAGAAAAAAATGACTTGGGCACTTGAATCTTACATTATAATATAATGCATATATTAGACACAGGAGCTTCACATTTTGAGAGTAGCATAGTGTGTAATAGCTCTAAAACAGGGTTATCCAACCTTTTTGATCTGCAAGACACTTAAAAAATCTTGAACCCTGCAGGCCAGCAGTTTCGTTCAAAGAACCCACTTCCTTCAGAGTTTTTTCCAGTTATTTGTTCGCTTATTTTCGATATAGAAGTAGGTCACTCATGCTGTCCCTGCGGTTTATTTCTGGAAATTTTTTTAAATATTCATTTTGGAATTTTTTTTATTCTAAACAGTTTTTGGCGGGCCAGATTAACACTGTTGGTGGGCCGAATTGTTGCCCATGGGTATGTTGGACAACCCTGTTCTAAGACAAGAGAGAAAGTGCACTGAAGTATGCATGCAAAATACCTAATCAGTTTGATAATTGGCTACAGCTCACAAGGATTTAACGTTTGGCACACACGCTGCATGTGAGTCGCTTATTTGTTTAGTCTTCTCACAGTAGCGTCGTGGATTGTGGAAAACGTCCTGTATATAATATGCCCTTTCAGCATCTGCAATACTATTCGGGAAAGCTTGTGAACATTATATACCCAAAAGTCGATGGACACTTTCGATTTTAGACACTTTTCGAGTTTTTTGAGAAATACTAAACGAATTATTCTTCAAATTCAGTTACGTAAAGAACATCCTTGGGCTCATACTTTCCAAGAAAGATTCAGTCAAGAGTGCATTTAGTGGACCGACAACGAATTGAAGAAAAAAATATATATTTGTAATTACCCTGTATCACAAAGTGGAAATAATTCCCAACTTTCAAAACAGATTTTGCTTTCTATGTGCAATAATTTTGTGCATTTCATAAAAACAGCATGTATATCCACGAAGATAAGAACTTTTTTTTTTACAAGTGTTTTGCTTATGGGATACACAATTTTTAACCAAATTTCATGAAATGTACATAAAACTTGGCAACATAAAAGAAAAATATTATACTGAAATTTGAAATGAATAGATTAAGTATTCGAAGAGATATGAGTATTTATAGGGAATAATTTTTAACTGCACATGCTCAAAGGATGAAAAAAATTCTTTCATAATTTGGTAGCCAATTATACAGGGCAGCTTATATAAAAATTTTAGTTGAATACCATAAAAATTTAGAAAATTATCAGCGATATAGTGAGCTGCATTTCAGTTACTTTCTAAAAGTAGCTGAATGATAAGGTATTTTCCACAAATTGTCATTTGTTGCTTCATTTTTATAGTATTTCTTACACAACAATAATTTATGATACATAAATCGCATTATACAGCACGAAAAACATGCTTCTACTTATTTTCATAATTCTGGACTAGTTCACTTAGAGCACATGTGTGTCCGATAAATTAGGAAATGACAATTTACGGAAAATCCCTTATCATCCAGCTACTTTTAGAAAGTAACTGAAATGTAGCTCACTGGTGTATCGCCGATAACTTTCTAAATTTTTATGATATTTAACTGAAGTTTTTATATAAGTTGCCCTATATAATTGGCTACTGAACTATGAAAGGAAAAAAAAATATTTTTTGAGCATGGGCAGTTAAAAATTATTACCTATAAATACTCATATCTCTTTGAATATTCAATCTATTCATTTCAAGTTTCAGTATAATATTTTTCTTTTACGTTGATGTTTTGTGTAAATTCATGAAATTTGGTTAAAACTGTGCACATTTTTTCCTTCAATTTGTTGTCGGTCCCCTAAATGCATTCTTGACTGAAACTTTTTTGGAAAGTATGAGTCCAAGCATGTTTTTTACGTAACTGAAGTTAAAGAATAATCCATTCAGTATTTCTCAAGAAATTCGAAAAAAAGTCTAAAATTGAAAGTGTCCGGTGACTTTTGGGTATATAGTGTATGCGAAGTCCCCCATGAATATGAAATAATGTCGCATGTTCATTTACAAACATCATACCAAAACTTAGTCAACAATATGATAAAAAACAATTTCATCAAGCATTTTTATATATTCTTTATTACCTAATGTTTATAAATTAATCTGAAAATACTCAATTATTATTCTTCATAATTGAAGATTACATTTATTAAGGGATTTAATTAAGGATACACCAAATGAATTGCTTGATATAAACATTAAATGCAATTTTGAGATTATGTTTTGCATGTTTGAACACAAATTTCCATGGTAGAAGAGCTGTAGTCTGATCTATAATCTGTATTATAAAACATAGATTATGATCAGTATTATAAAATGTAGATTACCATCAATAATCTGTATTATAAAATATAGATTATCATGTACAATCAGTATTTTATAATAAGGGTACACTATTTGAATTAAGGTGTCTCAGCCATTAATTTTTTAATTAATAAAAATGACAGGTGGCAAGAAACTAATTACAGATCTGATAAAAATAATGGAAAAGAATGTTGCAAGTTTTTAGTTTTCTTCAAATTATTAATAATGCAAGATTATTGACTGAATGCCTGAAATATTTTCAAAATGAAATACATGTTCTAAATCATTCATGCATTATTGAAATATGAGAATGGTCTATATTTCTATCAAAATAAAGCAACATCAGTCCAATTCACAAAGCACACATTTATTGAAAAGCTATAGAAGTGGCTTGTACATTACAATAATTATTACGCATCACTAAGTAACTTCATTAAAATTACAAATACGTTTAACTCCATTTCCAAAAGAGCAGATATATTAAAACAGGGTGTTTGACAAAAATGAAAGGAAAAAATACACACAAAACTTAAATGCATTATTAACAACGTTTATTGCACAGCATAATTTTCTCTGTTTACATATTATATATACTAATGCTGTGCAATTTTATGATGAATTGGCTTTATGTGCATCAGTGAAGACGACTGGCATTAACCCACGAGTAGGTGCGTGGGGTGTTTCACATCCCACAACTTACAATATGTTAAAAGAACCGTCCACCCTTGCTTCTGAAACTGGCCAAACTCTTTCCTGTTGCCTTCAAAGTCACAATCTTTCGGAGTAGGGTGACAAAGAGAAAATTCCACTTATTGTTCCCTGTAAAATTGGACGTTTTTAATGAAATAGTGATATATAATCAGATGGGGTGTAAAGCACCCCGCGCGCGTTCTCGCGTTCCTCTAATCCACGCGCCTGCTCATGGATTAAAGATAAGGCATTCAATATACATCAAATCTTAACACACTCCTATGAACTATATGAGAAATCGAGTAGTTTAGTATATAGCAATTAGGGTTCCCTTCCCATACTTAACTCACCTTTTACTTATATAATCATATCAGTTGGAATGAGTTACGTTTATACAATCATTGTCTACCATAAACATTATTTAGGACGCACAGAATGGCGCGAATACAAATGATAATCTAAAGTATTCTTATGACGAAAAGTGTAGCAACAAATGTCACATTTGAATGGCCGTTCTCCGGTGTGAATGCGGAGATGATTCTTTAAACCAGAGGATTTGGCAAACATGCGTCCACAAACATGACATTTAGATGAGGAATCTCTTCCGGAATGCACATGACTGTGCCTTTCCATAGCCAGTCTCAAATTTGTAGTGAAAGTGCAGTCAGGACATTTGTAGCAGTGAACATCTTGAGGTAGTGAGAGTTCCACAATCTCTAAAAATAATATATAACAGTAATGAAGTGCAAGTATATATATATATATCATGAACAACCATGATCTACCCCACTACAGAATGGAGAGTTCTTAGGTACCATCACATAATAGAATAAAACATCTTTAGAAAAATTGGCATTAAGTTTGTCACACTGGTCAGGCAGCTTAGTAAGCTGAATCTAACTTTTGTAGAAAGCATTTTTTCGATTTAGCGCTTAGTTTCTGCAATATTTAAAAATTAAGCTTGAATAAAGAAATTCATGCCATATCATAGAAACTAATTTAATATTTAAAAAATGAAAGAAATTAAGTATGCAGTACTTGGAGAGACATTGTACACACAAAAATAGACATAATTGGTTGATAAGTCATACAACCAATTCATATTTCCTAGAAAAATGAGATACTGCTGCCAAAGAGATTTTTGTAGCTTTTCGGATAACTTGCACCTAAAAGTTCTAACCAAATCAGAAAAGTTGTTTTTAAGTTTACAAGAATTTTTGGTCAGAAACATTAATGTCATTTAATTATTTCCATGCTGTGACTAAATTCTCCACACTGGCATATACATGGGGGTGGGGGGAAGTGTTGATGGAGTAGTAACCCTCTATTATGACGAAATTTTGTATATGTAAAGTATGAATATATGAAGTAGCTCTGTAGCCCCACCTTATGAACTTCCTTTGTACGCCTACATTTCTTCATTACCAGTGCATGATATATGCAGCCTTAAAATTAAATTCCTTCCTCTATGGCCAGTTGATTGGTATGTTCATCAAATGTCTCACATTGGTAACGTGGAGTCTATTACGAATATACATCACTTTTCCAATTTTATTTGGAGCATTTCAGTACATTGATCAGTAGTTTTTCTAGCCGAATTTTGTTTAACGTCGCCTATCGGTGAAAAGGCTAGCAGCAGGTCAATCCTCGTATATATATCCCACATACATATATGAAAATTGGTGGGAGTGCGCTATTTATAACCTCAAAAGACATCTCAGTTCTAGAAGTTTATCACTACCCTAATATAGGAAAAAATGATGAACTGAGCTAAGCATGTATATGTTTGATATTAGTGTGCTGAATTCTTAAGAGCTGTATCTTTGATAAAAAATATTCGTAAACAGGTTTTGCAATTGTTCTTCCCTTCGAAACAGGAATGTAAATGTAAACGAGCATAAAATGTTACTGGGTGCACACTGAGCTAAGCCTGTACAGCCTCTGTGCTATCATTAGATTAACTAGCTTGGAACACAGTACTAATATTTGAGGGGTGCAGTACAATAGAGTGGGGAGGAGACACAATGTGCAAATTAATTTTTTAACCCATAAAAAGCCATCTAACAACTTACATTTAATATTTTAAAATACATATCACTATAGTCATATGGTTGTACTTGCCATTTTTTCTACAAGGTTTCTGTTTCTGATAACTCCAATTGGCAATTTTGTTTGTAACAGTGCTAGTAGCTTGTCTAGAATGAAAAATAACCTGGCACTGTACATTGCTACAACTGTCGAACAAATTAAATGAAACTGTATCGACGTATTTATTAAGGTTTCGAAAATGTAAAGAATGACTATTTCTATAAATAAACATGTGATTTTAAAAAAATGGAATAAACTTTTTATTTTAATCACATTTTCATTAAGACAGACATGATACATTAAGGTTAGGTCCGATTGGGTATCGCCATTTGGACGTGGCTCTTTTGGCATGAGCTGATTGGGTACTGGTCAATTGTATGTCAGTGTTTCAGTTGCTGAATTTTTGGCATGTAAAATTATCTATATAGGCGACCACCTTCGGTTCCATGAAAAAGCGGTCATTCAGAGAGCTGGTCGCTTAATGGAGGTATAGGATGTGGTAGTAATAAATATTAAATAAAAAGCAATTGAATTTACATACCCAAATGACAAACTTAAAAAATATAACTTGAAAATTTGAATGTTAAAGGCCATTCAAGTATTACACAAGCACAATTCTGGCCATTTTATGCTCCCCAACTTGTAAGAAAAAATAAGCACGTGCCTGCTCCCCACTTTATGCTTATGTAAGATTTTGGATTTTTAATTTTTTGGTAAAAATTTTTGAAATAAGAATACGATATATGATGCAAATTACTTTACTACTGATTATATACTTATTTACATTTTTATTGTAATATTGAGCACTTATTAGTAAGTTTGTTATAATATTAAATACTTCTAAGTAGAGAGCAATCGTAACAAATTATCATATTTAGAAAAGTTTTAATATGCTACTAATAGCTATTTTGGTAGCATGATGTATTTTGTTAAACTTTTATTAATAATTCCTGTGATAAGGAAATAGTGTGCAATAAATACATACAGTGACTATAATAAAATACATTTATTAAAAATAATACGTTCGTTTTAATTTAAAAATGTTAGGAGGGCCATGGGGAACCGAGAAGCGTCCCTCTGAACGAAAAAACGTTAAGAGTCATTGTTTTAAATATTTAACTGTGATTACGTGTATTTTATATCTTCTACTTGCAGTATGTCCTATATCCAAGTATTGAAATTCTGTCAGGGCGGTTGTCACTTCGTGACTATGTGTTAGTTTTATTGTTTCCTGCACCTTATATATACCCCACCTCCATTGTCAGAAAAAAGAAGAAATCACAACCCCCCCCCCAGACGTTGCTTACGTGATGCTTGAGCTGCCCTTTAATTGCAAGCAATGAAATTTATAACTTTTTCAAAAAGGAATGAAGGGTAGTAGTTCGTTTTGATATTAATTTTTTTTTGTTACATTTTTTTTTCTAAGCACTTTTGAAGTTCATTAAACGAAAGGATCGAGTATATTTTATCATCTTTAATCAATAACATAGGAAAGTGAGGGTCTCAAGCCCCACCCCCATTGGATATCAAAACACATTATTTTCTCTAACTGAACATCACATGATCTTCTTTAAAGTTACATGAGTCCCCATAATTTCTGAATTGCTACGCCACTGTCTTCAACAGACACTGAAGTTTCAATTAATTTATTACTTCCTTCAGTTTAATGTTCGCTGACAAACGTTCCAAATCTCAGGAATTAAAGGAGTTCATCTTCCATTTCCTTGTCTCTTTGCACGACCAAAAAAAAAAATGTAAACACAAAATGTTTCCACATCTGGTTAATAATTCTGAGTTATAGATAAAACACACCGTTACACATTCAAGAGCAACCAAGACAGATAACAGGAAACTGTACATAGGTTGAATAAATTTAGTGCTAGCATGTCCAAAACATTGGCTCATGACAAAAATGGTTTCGCACGCAATCGCCCCATTCCAGATACATTGTAGGTCTTAATGTACATAGAAGAAATATATATATATGGGAGATTGACTTTAAATTCTGCAGGTCACAATTGAAGTTTTACATCAAATACAATTGCTTGCTTTAAGGAGTAAAACAAATGCCAACGAACAAGTCTGGATTTATGGTATGACATACCCTGAATACGGTGGTTTTGGCACCACCCCCAAAATATAACATAAAATCATATAAAATATATAGGGGGAGGGTATTCACTGGGAATTTTCTACTAAAAGAAGTATGTGGAATTCCTTTAATGTTTTTTTAATTTTCATGAAACGGAAAATCGTGAAATATGTGGAGAGGAAAGTAGGGAAACAATTATCTTATATGCATTATATGATAAATTAATGATACTTTACTAAATAAAATTATTTTCTTTTTCTTTGGGAGCCTATTTAGTGGAAATTTTAGAACTTCAAATTAAGACAGGAAGGCAAATTGAAAGAATTCTATGGTAGATGAATTGAGACAAAAAAAAACTATGTCGCCTTTTAAAATGTTGCCCCCTGAATACTTGCTCAATAAGCCCATTTATAAATCCAGGCCTGTAACAAAGTAGTTTTCAAAGCTAAAGCATAATAAAATCAACAGCAGAAACTTTAGTCTTTATTTTATTTTCTAAATGACATTTGGGTATCGAATGATGAGCTACAACTTATGATCAGAATGTCGAAAAAAACGATGGTAGTCCAGAGTATTTTTGTGACGAAAGGTTTCATGACAAACATTACATTTATATGGTTTGTCTCCAGTGTGGATACGAAGATGAATTTTTAAATGATGTTTCAGAGCAAACCTTCGTCCACAGACATTACACAAGAAAGGTTTTTCCTGTGTGTGAACTGAAACATGTCTTTTAAGGTTTTGCTTCAAGTTTGTCATGTATGGGCAATGTGGACATTTAAAATTGTAATCATCTTCACGGAATGCTAAATCCGATATATTGTTTGATTGCAGCAGCTCACAGAACTGAACAGTATCTGAAAAAGAAACTACTTTTGTAATATATACATATTTAAAACTGCATAAAAAAACTCACTCAAGTACTCAAAGCAAAATTAGTATCAACATCACTAATATAGAAGACATGAGAATAATTTTTTTATCTGAAATATCAAAATAGATATCGAAATGTGTTAAACATAAAAATTCAATTCATTTCTCTTCTGTTCTGAGACAAGTTACATTAATATCTAATGTACTTGTAGTAGCAATGATGGATGTAAGATTGTTCACGTTTTATTGTGCAAAGTAGTTTTACTGTGCTCCTCTACGATCTCCAGTTTTTTTATAATTAACTTCTTAAAAAAATTATTAAAGTTTTAAGTTTCCAAATTAATTTTAGTACTCGTATCCAGTGATTTATTACTTATTTCCTATTTTATTTTTTATCCAAAGCTAGGATCAAAAGGGAAAGTAAATCTAGACATTGAACGAATAAATAAATGAAGGAAGGTAAAAAGAAATCTTAGCATGAAGTTTTCTGAGTATGATTATTTGATGAATTTTAATTCAAAACGACATAAAATATATCCCAACTTTTATTATCATACATACATAAAAAGTAAACAATCTAAAATGTAAATAATCATCGATCTTAACAACATGAACCATAAAAATAAAGTACATTTAAATTCAAATGAAAATAACTATGGAATCAAGGAAAATTTTTCACACGTCGAAAATTCCAAATGTTTTTCAAAATAACAATTGAAGATGGGATTTAGAAAACATAATTTAATTATCATTTTAAAAATGACTTTATGCTTCATAAAACGAATACCAGTTATGATGTCATGAATAATAATTTGAAGGCTGAGTACACCGATGACACTCTAAAGTAGACTTATGACGAAAAGTTTCACAGCAAAATTTGCACTTGTAAGGCTTTTCACCAGTATGAATACGCAAATGAGTTTTTAGATTAAACCTTAGGGAAAATCTTCGTCCACATATATCACACACAAAGGGCTTTTCATGCGTATGTACCAATACATGTCTTTTAAAGTTGTACTTTAGGTTTGTGTTGTATGCACAATGTGGACATGTATAATGCTGGCTGTCTTGAGAAGATCCTAAATTCAAAGTACTATCTGAGTGATGCAGATTGAAGTATTCAATGATTTCTGAAAAAGAAAAATATTTTTAGAATTTATACATAAAATAACTTAAAACATTTGTACTGTTGTCACTTGGATTGACAGAGTAATATGGTTTTCATTTCTCAGTTATTGTATCTGGTAACAGAACAGTGGTGATTATTTAAGGATTTGAAAATAGGTGTCAACTCGATGTGCCTTTGGCTGCCAATCAGTGTGGATCAGTTTTTACATGCATCTAATTCATGGTCTTAATCACTGCAAATAAACATATTCCTCTTCTGTAAATGACATTGACCTTCCATTATTTGAACATACTTATTGAAACAATTGCAATGCAGAATTATGACTGAATATCAAAGAATGTAAATAAATGTAGAATACAAGAAAGAATCCTTTGACTGTGGTCTTTAGTGGCAGAATCAGATATACATGTCCCCCCCCCACCCCTCACACAAAACTATTTCAGCAAAGGTCCTGCAGTGATAACACATTTTCCTAGCATACTTTTAACCCAGGTTCAACTTACAAAGGTGGAAAAAAAGGGTCAATGACTAACTGCTCACTGCAGTCAAGGAGTTGGTACCCTAGATCTTAATGATGCTAACCTAGGTTCATCTGTTAAAGGTACCAAAAAAAAAAGTTCACCAATTAACTGCTCACTGCAGTCAGGGAGTTAGTTCTCGAAGCCTTAAATGGATCAGAAAATTGAAAAAGGATTCCCTGAAAACTGTGTCTCGACGCAGCATGATCCTTGCTGTCCTTGCACTGTAAAAACAGACAAATCTTCAAAAACATCAAACATGTGTCTAAAGGGAAATGTTTTGAATTTGAAATGAGATATATAATGTTATATTTTGCAACATATCTGAAATTTATTGATAACGTGATATTGTATACTCTTTTGTATTGTGTAATCTTTAATGTTTATAAAATTAGTGGGAGGATGATAAACTTATGAAATCATTCATTTCCGAATCATAATACTTACATTATAAAGCTTCAAACTGAAAATTAAAAAAATTCACTGCTTCCTCAGGAAGATGCAGGTTTTGCATTTAAACAACAATTTTGGAGTAAAGTATGCAACAAAACCTATACCACACATATAATCTCTAAAACAGAATGCCGTGCCAAAAATCTTTGCAAAACAAGATCAATACTGTGGCAATCATCTCTGCAACAAGATTAATACTGTGGCAATCATCTCTGCAACAAGATCATAACTATGTCAATCGCCTTAACAGATTGTATATCTCACCATCACAGGTCAGAATTTAAGAAACAGGCTTACCGTACCCCACACATACACACAAAAATAAAAGTTTAAATACTCAAGGATAAATTTTTAAAGAACACAATATATATATTTTTTATTTTAATTGCTAAATCTTATATACACAAACAATAAAATTCCTTTGTCAGTACATTTGTTTGTAATTAAAATGCATTTTTACAAAATTAGATGGCTGTGTAACCATTGAGTTTTGTAAATACGGTAGCATACTCATTATTAGAATAATTTTTGGCAACAAATATGAGTGTTAAAAAAAAACAGTTGTCCAGAAATACAAACTAAACACATAAACATGTTGAATGCAAAGATAGTGCAGTATCTGAAATTAACTCGCCTGTCTGCATAGATCACAGGACTAGTTTGATTAGTAAGCAAAATTTATTATAACATAGCTAGCAAAATATAAGCGTTGATGCTTGATAATATAGATATAGACTAGAATTCCACTTTTGATTTGAAATGTAACATTTTAATTTAAGCTGTATTATGGAGCATTGAAAATTAAAATTCCTATTATAATAAACTTCTGGAAAAAATACCCCCCCCCTCAAGTATCGAATACTTCTATTTAGCAGACACTTTTCCAATATTACCCCAATACATATATATATATATATATACCCCAACATTTCTGAATAGTGGTCAGATACTTGTAAATAGTGGAGAGATTCTCAAGTCCTACGATGCCCATTATTCATAGGTTTTACTGTATATCATAAATAATTTCCTAAAAAGTATTCTGTTTAATTTGGAATGGCTTTTCTAAGAGAACGGCTTTTGTTTTAAAAAATAATGTAATTTACACTACTTTTGTTTTTACCTCTTCATATATGTAAAATATTTATTTCTTGAAAAAAAATCGCCTTCACTTGTTTCCCTTCTGCTAGTGTGATGTCGAGGAAATAATACATGGCAAAATTAACAAAAAACTATTTATTTATCCAGAAAAAAGGCAGTTCACTAACATTATAATTGATAACCAGAATGCCGAGAAAACATATGATAGTCTAGTGAACTTTTCCGTCGAAAGCTTTGACAACCAAAGTTACACTCGAATGGTTTGACTCCAGTGTGAATATGAAGGTGGCTTTTCAAATTATACTTTAAGGAAAATCTCCGTCCGCATACATTACATATAAATGGTTTCTCCTTGGTATGTAAGAAAATATGCCTTCTCAGTGTTCCCTTTTGTCCTGTAATATATGGGCACTTCGGACATTTGTAGCTATGATTCCTTTGGTAGCATATTACATTCGATGTGTTTGTGGGCTGCTGAACATAGGAAAACTGAACAGTCTCTAAAGAAAGAAAAAGTAAAGTAAATAAATTTTATGTATACATTTTTTCAAATAAACTAAATATGTATTATTTTACGGTAAAATCCTTCTTAATGGATACCCTTCTGAATACCTTGCAAATGTGTTTTTTTTTCCCCTAGAGCAGCGGTTCTTTAACTTTCCTAGACCGTGGACCCCCAAAAATTAACTCAAAGTTTAAAGCCTGGACTTTGCATCATACATATTTATTTCTAGTGTTTCAGCACTCATTTTCACCATTTAAGGAAAGAATTTTTCGTCCCCTCATAATTTATTCTTAGCATTAAAGAGCAAATGCTCTTGCCTTAGTTTTTTCTGAACCTTTGTGGAACACTGGGAGGGTCTCACAGACCCCCTGATATGGTCCCACGGACCACAGTTAAAGAAACTTCATCCTAGAGAAAGCTGTGACAGTCTTAGGTTTGAAGCGTCCCCATCCTTCCGTTTTCTTCCTCTTTTACTAATGACAAAAGAACATGTCTGAATAACACAAGTAACCACTAATTAAAGATATGTCAATTACCACAATAATCAACCTCAAATTCCACCCCCCTTCATTTGTTAACAACGACGATGTACACACCTGTATATAATAAACACAAACTCATCAAAATCCTACTAAACCACATCAAAAATCCATAAATAAAATATTGAAAAATTCACGTTCCCAATCCAGATCAGGTTCTCAATCTGAATTAAAATTATCTACATGAACTCAGGCTTCACCCTGCCCTTTGTCATAGTTTTCTCAAGTGAGCAAATGAAGATACACAAATTTCTCTTCATCATAAAATTTATAAATATGCAGCAAAAATATAAAAGCAACAAGTGTGTAAAAATCAATTTATGTAATACGCTACCCATCTGGAGGAGAGCCATGCAACAAGCTATAGATTTTTGCTCTTTTCCATTTCTAACATAATCACCAGCTAATATCTGTAACCTCGAAGTCAAGAATATCAACGTAACGTGAAGAATGTCACATGACAGAATATATTTATTTCATTATTAGTTTACAGGGAAAAACCCTGCGGGAAGTCAGGTGAAAAAGCAGATAACATTTGCTTGACAAGCCTCCAACTTCCCAATGTATATACCGCTCAAAATAAGAATTACAGGCAGTAAAAATTTGTATAAAAGTAAAAATCAAACAACTCAAAAAAGATTAGAATAAAAATTAGATAAAATACATGAAAATGGCGACTAAAAGAGATGGATGCAGCTTGGAGAATAAATAACATATAAATAGGGAAAGCATCGATACTGACAAATAATACGATAGGAAAGAAAAATTACATAATCAACTGAAAAACAAGTTTACGATCCACAATCTTGCACAACCAGCATATATTTCATATGACATAATAAAATAAAATATCAGCATAAAAATTAAAACATCATAAAAATACATATATAAGAAAGATCATATAAAATAAATACAACACAAGAAAATACAATTAGAAATAAGGTAACATCATATACACATCACCTAAAGAACTAGTGGAAAAGATTCAAGCAAGCCAAAATAACACTAGTTGACCAAATAACGGAGGTAAATGGGCGTAACCAGTCGTCTCCAATTAAATGGAGTGTGGCCCAACCACATAAGAGTAACCATGTTGCCATCTTCATGATAAATCAAAAATTTATCATTCAAAAATTGATATATCACTAAAATTGTAAGTAGGCTGAATAAAATTTCTTATTTCTTCAGATATGGCCATCTCATTTTCAGCCACAACAGAATTCTTGGCAAGAACCCCTTCACAATAATATCTCATGTTCCTTATTTATGGCAACCCTCCCCTTACATATAAATTTTTCTATCCCGTGAATATCTGCTAATGTGGAAATTTACTACTATCCCCCCCACACACAAACAACCTACTAAATGGAAAACTTATTTACATTATATAAAAAAAAATGGTTATCGAAACCTTTTCTGTATGTACTGTGATATCAACACCAGATACATGAATATTTGTCTAGGTAGTAATACAAGGTCAGACCAAAAAGCAGGGTGAATTAACCCTTAATTCAAAAACGGGAACTATCCGACTCTCAGCAACATGCGCGAAGCATCCTTTTGCATCTCAGCTAACATCTGCGAGTACTTCTTAATATTTCTTGGAAGGTGTAAGTTCATGCGGTAGTTTTAGTACATGTTATTAGTGCATTGTGTAATAAAGCAGAGAATCAATATGAAATTAGGTTTCAAATTGGTGAAACTGCAAAATGCTAAAAAATTTATATGGAGATGAAACTGTAACTCGAAAGATAGTATATGAGTGGTTTAAACATTTCCATGAAAGGCAGGAAACAATCAAAGATGAGCATTGGTGTGGGAGACCGGAAGTAAATAGAACAGTAGCAAATATTGATAAAGTGCATGAGCTGTTGATTCAGGATCAGTGTTTGTCTGTTTGACTGATGGTGGAAGAATTGGATATTCCTCATGAAATCATTAGTACCATTGTCACCGAAGATTTGGATAAGCACAAATTTTATTTCTAGCAATAGTAATTTCTGATATGCAAGCTTGAGCTCAAACTAGAGCTTTTCAATCTATGGGAGAAAAAGAGACATTGACCTGGACGAGAATCGAACTAGGGTATTCCTCTCTTAGATTCGGAGTGCCTTAACAGCTAGACCACCAAGGCGCAAGACCAAAGCTCCCTTTCTCCATATATATAAGGTTTTTGTAAGATATTATTACCCTTCTTAGGGTTAACGTAGTTGCCAAATGGTTAACACGCAAAGCCACTGGAGCATGTTTTTTGTATTTTTCTCATGGGGAAATTTTATAGATGGTAATTTTTGATACCTATATAGTTTACCTATGTTTAACCTACGTTTCTAGATTTCTTTCTCTTCTCTTCCCAAAACTGAAATCTGCACTGAAGGCGCACAGATTTTCCAACATTTTAAACATTCAAGATGCTGGAACATTACACATTCAAGATGCTGGAACATTACACATTCAAGATGCTGGAACATTACACATTCAAGATGAAGGAACTAAAAGCATTACGGAAGGAGTACTTTTCAAGATGTTTCTAATAGTTACAAGAATATTGACACAGAAGTACATTATATCAGAAAGGGAGGAGGCAAGGCCATACCCAGAATTTAATTTGTGGGGGATTCAAAAAATTTTACAAAATAACGTTGAATAAGACATATCACCTTTATTGAAAAAAATAAATATATCTGGCAAAAGTAAATGACAAAACGCCAATTTTGCCTTCAGACATTATTGTAAATTTTTGTTTGTCATTTTGGCATCAAAATTACATTTTTTATAATATCCTTCATTTTAAAAAAATGGTTTCCATAATTTTTCTCCTTAAAATGTTCTTAAATTGGTCTACGAAAGGAGATCTTGTGATCAGAATTTTGATAACTATTTAAGGTTTGTGAGAGGTTTTCTTTTCTTTTTTTTTCACAAGTTTGATAAGTACATACAGAAACATATTTTTACGATCCTATTACAAATTTACTTTTGGGAAGGACCAGTCCCTAAGATCCCCCCCCCTCTGGATAAGGGCATGAGGTGGGGGATTACTTTGAAGGCCAATGAGGTATATCTTTTCGAGTATTTCACACCATCGGATTTTTATGATTATTCAACGGTCTTTTTAGTCGCGACTTGTATATAATCGAGTTATACACTAATCAGGGTTTCACTGTAATGACAGAATATTGTATTCATAATAATATACATAAAATATTTTATACTTGAAAAAAAAAACCACAGAGCTGTCATTTTCCTCTTTATATTGAAAAACTAAAACCTATGAAATCAGCAAGGACATGTTTACTCAATTAAAGTATTCATTAATATTAGCAGTCTAGCGTCTTTCTCACAAAAGTTTTTAATTCAGATAATGTTAAGATGAATGTTGACTAGAATGCTGAGAAAGTCAATGATATATAGTCTAACATACTTTTCTGATGTAAAGTTTGAATCAAAAGCTACATTTGTAAGGTTTGACATTGGTACAAATATGAAGATGACTTTTTGAGTGCAACTTTAGAGAAAATGTCTGTCCAGGTGCATTATATAATTTTGTGTTTACTGAGTATGCAAGATGACACATCTTTTAAGATTACTCTTTTGGTTTGTATGTCTGGGAAATACGTATGTTTTGTTTTCCATAGTGGCATACTGGATCTGATACGCATATTCTTAGATTGCTACACATTTGAAAACTAAAATATTCTAAAAAAAAGAGAAACAATTTACGCAAACATTTTCTAAGTAAAGCGACAAGAGAAACTTATCATAATTTATCATTTAAATAACCTTGTTTTTGAAAGTAAAATCAGTTATCAAAAATAATCCCTAAATCTAAATTAATATTCAAAAATAGATACTTTATTCTTCATCTGTTTCAAAAATTTTTTTACACTTATGCTACATTTAAATTAACAAGAGGAATGCTGCGAATATTGAGGAAAATCCAGAGTATTTTTGTGACGAAAAGTTTCAAAGCAAATGTTGCATTTATAAGGCTTTTCTCCAGTCTGAATGCGCAAATGGGTTTTTAGATTACATTTTAAGGAAAATCTTCGTGCACATGTATCACACGCAAAAGGCTTTTCCCCTGTATGTACCAAGACGTCTTTTAAAACTCTGCTTCAGTATAATGGTGGTGCTTTTGAGAAGAGTCTAAATTCAAAAGATTCAAAATTCTGAAAGATGCAGATTGGAGTCTTCAATCTCTTCTAAAAAAGAAAAATAATATTATAATTTGTACACAAAATAACTTGAAACATTTATACTGCTATCACTAGGATTAATGAATATAATATAATTTCAATTATTGTATTTGGCATCAGAACAATTGTGATTTGTTCTTGAATTCAGAAATAGATATCAAATGTGTGTATTTGGTAGCCAATCAGTATGGATCAGTTTTTACATATGCTCAGTTCATATCTTCATCAATGTAAATGCATTCCTCTAACGTAACCAGTGTTGCACTTCCCCATTATTTGGAACACTCGCTGAACAAAAGAATATAATAATTGACCATGGCTTACCATAACTATTGAAATTTCGTAACTGGTTCAATATGTAGGTAAAAATTCTGCAACGTAGTTCGAGAACTGCTGTTACCTTCATCAAATGAACTTCACTTTCTTGTATGTCGTTGGACCAATGATGAAATTTCACTAGCTATAACCTCCTTGAAATAATCAGAATGCTGTATAAGTAATCATCGAAGAGTCTAAGACTAAAATGCCAGAGTAAATTACGGTAGAATAATAAAAGAGCACACTTACCACAGTTTTTAGTCTTCATAATAACTTTTTAGGTATATTAAGATGTTACAGTTCTTTACATATGCCACACAATTTAAACTAATAAAATATACCTGAGGGATGACTGGAAAAAAAGCTAGCAAGTTCCAGCTTGACGCGTCCCAGTCACCCCTAAAAATTAATGACATAAAATTTAAAATCAATTAAGAATAGACAAAAAAATAACTAACTCAAAGACAACAGATATTTACTAAGCTTAATCTTCAACAGACGCTCTCCTCGCATGTTTTTGAGTTCATCTGGAGGGAGATTCCACATTCTTGGAGCCACTGATTCTATATGATTAAATAAATAATGTGAAGTGGCCTGTAGTGGAAGATATGGTGATAAAAATCAGATTATTCATATGCTCTACCCTAAAATAAATAAAAATAAATAAAAGTTTGTTTGTTTGGTTTTATGGCATCTGGGAACCTGCATATAACACAATCGACGGTTCCATAAAAAAAAATTCGTTATATAGAAAATTCGCTATGTGGAAACGATGTATTCATGAACCAGGGCATTACAATATGATACCACAATTAAAATCCCGCTTTACAGTTAACGACTGTTTCTCATAAATAACATTCAACCATTTAAAAATAGATGTTTTTAAGAGTAACACATTCATTTTTAAGAGTTACACATGCGTATAAAAAAAAATGAGTTGAACAATTCTTACCTTAAAATGAAAACATATTTAATGCTTCTTTCATACACATTCATGCTTTTGTGCAAAAAAATTCTAATATCCTGCTGCACAACAAATGGTGATGTTGATTCATCATAAAAGTGTTAGCACCCCTGTGGGAAATTTGCAAGGTCTGGATTTCTGGTAATCAAACGAGCAAAAAAGCGCGACAAATACTACTATTCAAATAATACAATGTATTCAAGGACAAGTGGGACCTGTTCATAGCCTAGCAGTTTCGCACTGTATGGGGCAATCAGATACAGATATGTGTGCTTAGGAAAACTCTTTATTAGGAAGTTTAAAGTCCCTTAGATGTGCCTCATTCTGTTTGTTTACTGTTTACCTTAAAATTGTGTTGTATTCCCATGGAACCCGATGTCACTGACGTGACCACTCGATTTTCTGTTTTAGTCGTTAAAAAATTCGTTATATAGAAACACTTTCGTGTATAATGACCATGGGGATTTACCAAAACTTCGCTATATAGAGAATTTCGCTATACGGAAGTTCGTTATATGGAGGTTCTACTGTATTTCATGATATATTTGAAACATAATATAACGTTGTATATACCCGCATTGAAAATATAATTTTCTCACTTACAAAGATTTTACCGACCCCCCCCCCCTCCCACCAACTTGAGTATTTTTTAGTACCCATGAGATTAGTGTGAGAATAATAAAATTAAAACATTTGTTTCTAAAACATTGGTAATGTGTTGCTACTCCATTTTATCATTCTTTCCTTTGCCAGAAGACATTAATACTGACTGAAAATAAAATCTAACAGGCATTAAGGAAAAAATAGCAACATGCTCATAAGATGTTAAACTTAATTTTAACATTTTGTGTACCCAAATATAATGCATATAATCGAACATGTGTAAATAAAAATATATATACATTATACATAAAAATGTTTTTTAAATAAAAATTTGTTTGGAAACTTTTTCTCTACATAATGCAACCTTAATAACATATGTATAACCACTTGTCTATATAATATAGCAACACATAATCACAGTATTTATAATTAAAGATTTCATCATAATTATGAAATATTGCATTTTTTGCTATATATGTCAAGCATTTTCTTTAAAAAAAAAAACAAAAAAAAACCACTTTTATTTTCCTCTTATTTGTTTGGCATTGAAGAATAAAAATAAAATCAGTAAAAAAATATGCATTCTGTAAAAAATAGATTCATTAGTATTACCAGTCTGGCTCTGGCCTTCCTCACTAAATGTCGTACTTCAGATGCTGTTAAGGCTCCTAAGTGGCATGCCAAAAAAACAAATGATAATCTATATATTTCTGCCAATAAAGCTTGAAAACAAAAACTTGTTTTGAATGTTTGACAGCATTATGAAAAAAGATTTTTGTAAGTGCAGCTTTACAGGAAATCTCCATTCACACGTATTGGGTATAAAAGGTTTTTTTGAGTGTTGCAAAAAGATATGCCATTGTAGCTTATACTGTATGGACAATAAGAGCAATTCTGGCGGTCTTAGTGCCATGCTAGATCTGACATGTTCTCACTCAAGTTGTTGCACATTAGAAAACAAATTTTTTTCTGGAAAAAAACAACCATTACATATTTTTCTAAAGAAAAATTATACAAAACTGATCATTATTGCTATATCTCAATATTTAAATAACCCTATTTTCAGTAGTGAACTACAGTTTATAAAATAATACATGAAAGTAAAATTTCTAAACAGATGCTTTTAAAAGTTTCATCTCTTTCAAAATACCTTTTCACATCTTATACTACACTATAATTAGGATATATTATCAATAACTCAGATATCCTAACTATCAATAATTAGGATGCTAAAAATATTATCGGAAAGATAAAATATTTCTGTAGCATAAAGTTTCGAACAAATGTTGCATGTATATGGTTTTTCTTCCAGTATATGTATGCAAATGGATTTTTACATTACATTTTAAGGGAAATATTCATCCGTACACACGACATATGAAAGACTTATCCTATGTATGTACCAAAACACATATTAAAATATCTTGCAAAGTAATGTTTATGTACAATATGAACATGCATGATAGCACGCTTAAGAGGATTCTAAATCCAATATATATACAATATAAATTATTAATCAATATCTACTACTTTAGGTTTTAACTTCACACATATACAAACTATCTCTTTAAAAAAATTACTTTGAATACTTCATTTATTTTCTTTTTGTGTGATGTCGAGGAAATAATACATGACAAGTTGGCAAGAAACTTTTTATTTGTTCAGAAAAAAAAAAGATAAATCATTGACATTAATGGAAACCAATCAACCTTTCTTGATAATTTGCTCATCTGGATTATCATAAGAATGCTGAGAAAACATATGACATTTTAATGAACCTTTCTGACAAAAAGTTTTTAAACAAAAGTTGCATTGATATGGTTTAACTCCAGTATGGACACGTAAATGACTTTTAAAATTATGTTTTAGAGCAAACCTCCGTCCGCATACATTACATATAAAAGGTTTCTCCTGGGTATGCAAGAACATATGTCGAGTAAGGGTGCCCTTGTGGTTTGTGATGTATGAGCAAATTCTACATTTATAGTTATGGCTGCCTTGGTGGCATGCATCTGATGTGTTCTTGAATTGCTGAGGGTTGGAAAACTGAAACATTTCTGAAAAAGAAAAGCAAAAAAAAAGGTTTATTCCAGCATTTCTTTAAGTAAAGGGACTAAATACAAATTACACTAAGTTCAAACAAATGATTAAATTGAAAAATAATTTAAATTGTAAAAACAAAGTAACACTCAACTAAAAATGTAAACTTTGTTCATAAATGAATGATGCAGCTAAGAAGATGAATTTTTATTTAATATGAATTCATTATACTACAATTTATCCCAATAGTACAGGGTACTTGAATTAAATATAGCAAAGCCCTGCCAGTCTCTGTGTATATGTGAACTAAGTTCAAGGCAAGTTTAACAAGAGTTATATTTAGTGAAATATTCTAAATCTACTCATGTTTTATATTTTTACCTGTGATAATTCATTCCAACAATCTATTCTAAGAAATATCAACCTTTTAACAAAATTTCAAAAACTCTCAAGATGAAGAAGATTTCTTGTGATGATACAACTCCAGCAAATTTGTGTGCTTGAATGGCTAACAACTTGATAATGATAATAATTTTAGATATCTAATCTACTGCAGAGAGGGAACATGATAAGTCATCTGAATATGTCCTAAGAATCATATTCTGATTCTTAGGATATATTCAGACACATAACCAACGCTGATAAACTAGAAACTAACGTCACCCAGGGGTGATTGCAAGTTCAAACCAGATTCCCTGAACATACCAGAAAAGTTACGTAATATTTTGATAAAGACACAGATTCCCAAAGGAATGTAAAAAAATTATACCAAACAAAACGAAATTTTGGTAATTTTTAAAAAGAAATCCTGAAAGAAGCAAGTTAAAATTCACGGAAATTACGGAACAAAATCACCCCTGATTATCATACTTAAGGATTAATGGAAAGGTTTATATATATAGTGTGGAACCTGCCTAAAGTGACCACCTTTGGGACTGGACTGCAATGGTCATCATAGACAGGTGGTCACTATACATAACAGACTTTGGTATAGAAAATGACTAAGTCTTTACCAGTTCCCTATTATAAAAAGTGGCGAATTTACAAAGGTGATCACTTTACCAGGTTCCACTGTATATATGTGTGTGTGGAACAAGACAAGAATAACAGATGCTATGTTTAAAAAACATTGATAAAATATCGCTATTTCAGCTCATAAGTCTACCCGTTACCGGAAGACATTAACAGTATCTAGAATTAATAAAACAGAAGGTTTAAAGAAGAAAATAACTATGTGCAAAAAAAACATTACATTTAATTGCACAAAGTTTTAAACATACATACTCTATTAAAATATAAAGTACAGTAATTGCTCGTAATAACATCGTTTTTATTAATGACTAGTTCCGTTTCACAATGCTATTTTGTAGTCTCGTGAAGTGTTCCATAGAATTACCGTATACACAAATGAACATATCTTCTTGTTTAGCATTTTTTCTTCATCCCTTGGAAGACATTAGTAGGAGTATTGCATGTAATTCTATGTGTAGGTGATTTTATTCTACGTATGGGATGCGTTTTCAAGTAAAAAGTTTTTTGGATTGCTCAAAAATTTTCTCTGTATACTGTAACATAAACAATAGACACACAATTTATCTATATTATAATAATAATACAGTTGAATTCGCTATGGCACCATTTACAGGACAGTTGAAATTTTGAAATTACAACCGATAAATAATTTCAAAATGTTCATATGCAGTATTGAAATCTGTAAATGGCATTATTTTTGTGTGCATACATGCATTTTTATTTCATCTTCTTTATTCAGGGGAAAAATATGATTAATGCAACATGAAATCAAATGTGGGGTAATTGGACTAAGTACTATGCAGATTAAATTGAAGGATGAAACTCGATGCTTTAAGCACACTAAAGGTAA
>QLNU02015359.1:56939307-56963133 GCA_006491805.2 Dysdera silvatica | reverse complement strand
AAATTATTTCTTTGCCATTAATGTTGGCACAGCAATACAACTTTCAAGTTTATTATTATTGTTGCATATTTAATTTGTTTAATTTGGCAACAGGGCAACACTCATTTGTTTCAGAATTCACGATTAACGTGTGTTTCTCTTTGGACTAGCACAGACTTTACATATCGGAACCTCTGCATTTTTTATCATAAATATATTTCTTTATTGTACTTATAGTGCTGTTTCCAAAGTTGAAGACCTCTTTATCTTGTGAACATCTACAACCACATTGTCACCTTCACGATTTTCAACTACAACATGACTGACACTTAGTTCCCTCCTAATGGGTATGTTAACTGGGTTCCCGGCCCCAACCCACATAAGAGTTCAACGAAGTTTGTGTTTGTTATATTTTTTTTTATTACAAAATTTAAAAATTAGTGTAAAACAAGGCCCCCAAGTAGACAATCATGCCGACACAATAAAACAAAACAAGATGCTTTCAACATAGCAGAATTGTAACACTGCGATAGCATCAGACTAAAAATCTCCAGACACCAAAATTCCCCCTTTTCAGTTATTTTATATTTGTATATTTTAAATCGTAAAACTGTCTTATGTGGCATTTAGAATGAAACCGATGGTTTAATGTGACAGCCGAACCATAACATACTTATGCACAATCATGTTTGCTCAAAGACAGATTAAGGATGGTGTGACCGGTGCCATCTCACTGGGCACCAAGCTAAGGGAGATGCCAAAATGGCCTAATGACCCTGAAGTGTAAAAACATTTTGTAAAAATTTATTATATTAAATTTTTAAAACTTAATGAATTTATTAAAAAATTAAAGTTTAAAACACTATCTTTTTATTATTATCCCTTATTCAATCCTTGTATAAATTGTTTTTTACTATAACATGTTTAAGTTAATATGTATGGCAGTAAAAAAGCTTTTTTCAAACAAAACCACATGACACTCAAAGTAAGGAATTAGGAAAGTAAAACTTACATTGAAATGGATGAACTTATTTGACTGTACAGACAGGGTTGTAGCTAGAAGATGGCATGGAAGGCCCATGCCAGGGACGCAGACGAGGGAGGGTGTAAAATCGACTGAAATAATTTACAGGAAAAACATGCCCATGACCAAGGGAGCGATCTAGACAATTTTGACAATGTGCAAGATGGTCTATTTAGGCTCCTGTGTACAGAGGACATTCCAGATTATTGAAACTCATATAAGGCTTTAATTTTTATATTAAAACAATTTAATTTTTGGCCCATTAGAAAAGGTACTTGTTTAGTTATATGTTTTAAGGAAATTTTAGTCATTACCCTGGCATTCTGCCTTCGGTAAAACTTTAGAATTATCCCGATCGCCAAAACTCATACCGTACTCTTAAAACTGAATTTGAGAATTCTAAGCACAGCACCTGAATAGTGTATGCAAAGCCTGGTTTGTATTTTGGGACATTGCCAAAACAAACTCTGGGCAATGGCCATGTTTCTTTCATAGCCAAAGGGTATTTTCCTGAATCAGTGAAAGCCCTAGTGGGGAGTGCCCCACACCCCACCAAAAAACATCAGTACAGCACCGAGCCACACTCTCCTGCAACTCGAAAGTTTGCAACAGTAAAAAAAACAAACTCATCTCTGTACATACAGCGGACATTAACGTCGATGAAAGGAAAGCAGGGCATATTTATTCAAAAGAACGAAACCCCAACAGTCATATTCCGACTTTAGCATACTTCATGCCATACCATTGGTGAGGGGTTTTTTTTCCCAAAACATTTAAAAAAATAATGCGACTTGCAAAATGTCAAACCATGATGACATCATTCGAGAACGATTACCAGAGAAGGAAGTTAGTGCCTTTGGTGACCGAGGTAATTCTAAAGTGTGGCCCTGTCTAATAATACTATTTAGTAGCCTATTGAGAAGATCCCCTTAAAAAAAATCTGCACCACAAAAGGAATTATTTGGAAAAAGATATTTATCGGTGGGGGGGGAGGGCACCATATGAGCTAGATCCATCTCTGCAGTTACTAAAAGGCGAACCTAGCCAAGCTGGTGGGAAAATGATGTTTATGACCACTGGAAGGCAATGTTGACATTGAACTTTCATCTTTTTAGAAGCAGGGTCATTCCATGTCAAATCAACGCAGAAAGGTGCAGTTTACAACCTGGCAGTCTCCGATTTGTTTAAAAATTGGCAGAACTGTTGTACATTATGACTTACAACACCCTGCCAAATTTTAGATTTTTTTCTGCTTTTTCCCCAAAGTTATGAATTTTTAAACTTTAAAAAAAGGCTGGAAAAATGCATCGCACAGTAACATAAAATATTATGTAACTCCTCTCCTAATTGGGCTACTGAGATGAATGAGGCCTCATTTTGAAGCTCTTGATGTGAGGTTTTTGGATAGGTGTAACATGAAAAGGGTAATGAAGGTCAAAGGTCACATGACCTTGATCTTTGACCTTCAATATCTCAGAACATGTACCTTTTTTGATGATTGATTATTTTATATTTTAATGGTCAACTCCCCACTTAGTTGATAGCCAATTTTCAAGTTGGAACTCTCATTCAATTTTAAGTTATTCAGTTTTATGTATAAGCAATAGGAATAATTTCCACCAATACTATACCACACACATATTGCTTGATCATTGCAGATACGTTTGTTTGTTTGGATTTTTTATGGCGCAAGAGCATCTGGGCTATACTGCGCCAAACATGGTAAAATCAAAGACTGTTGTAAAAGCCAGTTCTCTGTAAAAATTTAAAGACGTGTGTATGGTCAGCATGATCATTTAAAATGTCAGAGAGCGATGGAGAGTTAAAAGTAAGAGTGTGAGCAAGTCTACAATAAGGGTGTTAAGTTAAAATATGTAAAATACTGATGGGTTCATTGCACACTTGGCAAATTGGTGCTAGTTTTCCTTCCAATAGATGTCTGAGACGATCTATGGGTGAGGCGGAAATGACCAATGCAAAGTCTAGCAAGGAGAACCCCCTCTTTCCGATTTTCACAGTATGAGGAGGGCCAGTTACCAATTGTATGTTTAATATGATGCAATTTGTTATTGATTTAATGATCCCATTCTTCTTGTCGCTTTTGATACAGACAGGTCTTGATAATTTGTTTCAGGTCAGAGAATGGAAGAAGCTGGCTAGAAGCAAGTGGTTTCTGCAATGGCACTGTTGTTATATATATGGTATATACTATACGAGAGTATACATGCGAATTGCAGTAGCTTGTAGTGTTGTGTTGAGTTGGAGAGCAGAAGCAGGAATACTATTGGGGACTATGAGGGCAACCCCTCCACAAGCCCTGTCACCAACTTCATTATCTTTACGGAATATAACATGGTTACGAAGTGTGGGATCACGGTCAGGAGTTAAGAAGGTTTCTTGGAGAGCAACACAGATAGGTGAGTAAGTGTTAATAAGGTGTTTAATATCATCAATGTTAACTTGGAAACCGCGGCAATTCCATTGGAGAATGGAAGAACGCGCCATTAAGGGAAGTGGATAGGACTCTTGGTCCTATTAATTTGTGTGTCTTCATTGTGAATACCAGAGGTATCTATCCCATCTTCCTGGAGACAGGAGAAGGCATTAGAAAATTCAATATCAGATGCATAATCAGTGATGTCATTTTCGGCTTCTTTAATTTTTTTGCTTTTCTGTTTGGACTCTTTTAAAAAGTCCTTGGCTGAAAGGTGTTTGAAGTTTGGTGCCGATCGGAAGTTGGTCAACCTAATTTGTTTTTTTGAAGAACTTTGGGTTTTTAAATTTATTTTCATCTTTGGTTTGCTGAGTCTATTTGCTTTTGAGAAGTACTTTTTATTGAGTTAGCTGAGATGTTGGTTTTAACTGAATCAGTTGAAGTGCTAGTTTAAATTGAGTTAGCTGTACAACTACTATTATGAGGGAGTGTCTGGACTGCAACACTCACCATTGAGGGTTGTTTATTTGTTTGGACAGCTGCTGCAAAATTAAGGCTATTGGGTGGTTTGTTAACGTTAAACTGATTTTTAGCTTCAGTATAGCTGATATTGTTAGTGACCTTAATTTCAAGAATGCGTTTCGCCTCTTTCCATTTAGGGCACGATTTTGCACATGATGGATGTTCACCCTTACAATTTGCGCATTTAGGAGAAGTGTTTGAGCAGTTGTTGTCATCGTGGTCGTGGGTTCCACATTTAGCACAAGTTAGTTTACCTCAGCAAGAGATCTTGGAATGACCAAATTTTTGACAGTTAAAGCATCTAGTTGGGTTAGGGATGTATTCACGGACTTTACAGATCAGGTAACCTGCTTTGATGGTGCTAGTGATTTTAGGTCTATTGAAAGAAAGAATTATGTGTTTTGTTTTAATGACATAACCATCCCTTTTTGTTGTTATGCGCCTTGAAGCAGTGATTCCTTGGTCAGCATGTTCAGTAACCATGCCTTGTTTGTCTACTTCAATTAAATCAGTCTCTGATATAACACCTCAAGAGCTGTTGAGTACGTTACATGGGGTGATTTGCATTGGTATTGACAGAAAATTGGTACATTGCAGTAGAGAAGTTATTTGACTTGGAGTGGCAGTTTCTATTAGTAAGTCACATGATTTGAATCTTTTAACATTTTTAACTGTGCCAGCAGTGCTTTTAACAGTTTTGTCGATGGCAAAAGATGACAGGTTTTTGAATCGTTCATCATTAGATGAAACGACTAAAAAAGATGGTTGGACAATTGCTAGGTTTGGTGTTTCAAAACATGCTCGTTTGGTAGTCAGATCGTTGTTCGGTGAGAAGTTTTGTTTTTTTATTTATCCATAGAGAGAATAAGATTCGGGCCCTGGCAGCCCTATCCACCACGGAGCCCTACAAGGGGACATTGCAATAATGCCAGAGCTAACCAGGACCTATACCCTTTCGGTTATCCCCTAAGCCGTGAGGTACGAGTGGTCAGAGGAGCAAAATCGATCTCAAGAAAAAAAGCACCCATTATCTTGGATTATACGACTGAAGTTTCAACTGGGACAGAGTAGGAGCAGAACAAGTAAATAGAGAACAAATATAAAATGAAGTAAGAGTAAAGTAAATCAAATGAGGCATGTCACAGTAACAGTGTGTTGGAAGAAAAACAAAAACGAAGGAAGATAAGAAAGAACGAAACAGATTTTGAGGTCTCTAATGCTCCTAACACCAGTAGCACTCGCGACCAGCTGATTGGTCGATACCGGGGACAGGCCGACCTCCCGTTTACCAGGAGCAGGGGCCAAAGTAGCGTGTTGGGGACAGTACCTCGCCCCTCAGCCACCAAGATCCCCCTTTGCTTGGACAAGGGTCTCCACGCACGGCAAATACGTGGGTGCTACACCAAAAGGGAGCACATAAGTTTCCCTCAGTAAACCATCATTGGGAAGCAGATACGTCTGAATTTGCAGTTATGAAAGTATTGATTTATGGATCAAATGCTTACAATACTGTGCTGGGAAGAAGTACTGTATTTAACACAATATAATTACTCACATAGTAATGCAATTACCAAGGAACATAGAGAAGCTCTTTGGTATGTTTAAATTAGAGAATGAAATATGGCATATATATTAATTTTCACTAAATTTTTTAATAATTAAGTACTTACATAAAATTTAACAGAATAACTTTCCTTAAATGAAAATACTACTTTCATTAATAAATTTCTTCTAAGTAAAGCCTTATTGATATCTTCCGACAGAAAATAAAACAACCTTTCTTCACGAGACATGGAGTTTTCAGTTTTTTGTTTCTTAGAAATATCCACATAATTTTGAGCTTTCCTTTTTAATTTCTGTGATGCTTTTTTGCTGTTACGTTCTTTCACTTTATCTGCATTTTCAACCGAAACTTTGATAGAGGGAATAGTAAAGAAAGAAAGTGGAGTGATTTGATTCCTTTTCATGGCCTCTTCCTTAAAAAAACTGATCAAAGGTTGCCACTGCTGGATTATACGCTCTAAGCACTTTCCAACAGACAACCAACGAGTGCTAACGTGTTTTAGTACCTTTTTTATATCAGTCTCATGAAATTCTTGAAGAATTTTCAACCTATCTTTTCTTTTCGAACTCTTTTGTAAGTAATAGTAAATGTCTACCAAAATTTCATCGATTTTAAATGGCAAACATGCAGCACTCTTTTCAGCTGCTAAGTTAATAAGGTGGCAGGAACAGCCCATAATTTCAATATTTTGGTGATGATTCTTTAACACCGCTGCTACACCTGCTTTTTTTCCTATCATAACAGGTGCATTATCACAGCTAAAGGCAACACAATTAGAAATCGCAAGGTTTTTAGATTGTAAAGCACTTACCAGAAGATTTCCAATATTTAACCCAGTAACATCTTCTTTCAAAGATGGCATAGATAAAAGACAATTCACAATTTTTTCACATAAAGTATCGAAGAAAGTTACCACTATTGGATACAGCTTTGAATCAACATCGTTGCTTCCATCAGTTGCAATTGAAAATGGATAGCACCTTAAATTTTCAACAAGTGATGAGGATTCCTTTGCAGACATTTCTTTCATAATTGCAGAAGTTTTGGCCTTTGCAGATCCATATTGTTTTGCAATACTGCTGTCAGGAAACGTTTTCCGAAAGAGCATCCCCGTGTGATCGCTGCAATTCATTGGCAAATTATGTTCGATCAAAAACGATGTAAATAAACATTCAGCGTTAATCATGGAGGTATCGTTAAATGCAAAAAATGAAGGCTTGATACTATGATTAGACTCTACAGCCTTGAACGTCTTCTTATGTTTAACAGTCTCAGAATGCAAAGTAATATCGCGTTTACCATCTTGAGTAATGCTTATGTCTTTACTGTAACACATGCAGAAAGCATATTTTGGCCCCAGTCTTGATTTTTGAATAAAATTAAACATCTTCATATATTTGGCTTTAAACGTTTGGTAGTACCTTTTATTAACGGTCGACATCGTTAACGTTGTTTTCAAAAACACCTAAAAACAAAACTTTCTTTCCGGAGCAAAGAAATACCAGATATGTCTAACACATGGCTTCCCTATAAAGAGTCACGTGCTTGACCAAAACCTTAACGGTGTAGCGCATTCTTTCTTTCCTCCCACCAACAACTACAAATCCAGATGCGCGATTTTGTTGTGCAGGGGCATCACTCTACGTCATAGCTGGAGCTAAAATTCCACGTCACGCCACGCATGCGCCGTCAATGGCAGGCAAATTTTTCTGGTGTTTTTACCGATATTTGCATTTATTTATGCATATTTATTATTAAATATGCACATATGCATAAAAATTTAAATAAACATGCATCAAGAAAAATAGGTATTTAAATTTTTTTTAAAAAAATCAGCATTTTAAAAAACACTGGGGATTTTAGATGAAATCTCTGAAAATCGGACGAAATCGTTTTCCGACTGAAAATCGGAAGGATTGGCACCTATGCTAGGGAAACTGACCCCTTCCCCACCCCAAACAATGCCCATGGTTCAAGCTTTGCTCATATGCAATTAACCACTTCACTACAGAGGTATTTTCAATTCAAGCACCAGAAACATACATCCACCAAGAGTCAATTGCCACATCATGGAAATGTAGAGCGTAACTTCGGCTATCCTCCCTATGCTTTTTCTACACAATTTAATACTAATACAATCATTATACCAATTGCCGAACTTGCATTTGTTGACATTCACACACAAGATTTCAATGTTGACTTTGTAATCGTTCACAGTGATGTACATACTTCCCACCACTCACCTTTCTTCTTTAAGGGCCCCGAATACTCTTCGGGGAAGGTTTTCTGGCGGATGCTACAATACTTGAGCTTTTCCACCAAGGACTAAAAATTCATATCACTACTTTGAGCACAAAAACCTATATCTGCATAACACAAAGTATACCCTCTTTCACAAAAATGATTTCTTATCGTTATACTTCAATAATCTTTCTATCCGAATTTATTTATAATGCAAATTTTAACTTGACGACTATAATCGAAGTTTAACTAAAGTTCGTAATAAATAAATTCTTAAATTTTCAAAGGAACCATTCAGTCCACAACGACCAAACTGATCATAACTAAAAATTCATCCAGAACGCAATATGTATTGCTTTTCCAAGTAACGTACTGCTTAAATCATTTAATATTTCTTTCTTTCAAAAACACCAATTTAAGTTTTAAGCTCTTCCTTGATTTCATAAAACTGATTACTTATCAAAATTCTTCAATTATTTTTTATCCAAGTTGAATTATAAAATCCAAATTAAATGACAGCAGTCAAAATACAACTAAATTTCATAATTAATAAATTCACAACTGCGGAAAACTAGGGTAACACCCCTGTCATTTCTGACCCTGTTTTTCAGTATGTCACAAGCAATATCGTATACATAGACGAGCTATGGCGGTGATTAAAAAAAATTATTAAGAGTAGAGAAGTGTAAGAAGAGTTTGGCTTCATAATCATACAAGAATCTAAATTACCTTACCTGTAATGGAAATTTGAAAATCTGAGTCACCCCTGTTAAGTGCAGATATGATTTTTTAGTCACGTTGGAAAAATTGGCCAAACTTTAGAAATACTACACTAATATCAATTTGGTTCCAGCAGAGTGGCTATGTGGCTAGATTTTTTTTCCTTTTACACTTTGGTCTAATGTGTACCATTTCTGAAATATAGACCCTGGACTCTGTGGCACCTAAATCTATGACACCCCTGTTGCAATATCTCCTTCACAAGCACTGTATGGCAATGGTCACTATTTACACATATGTACGGTAAGGCACCAATTTTGGTGTCCTTTGACAATTATCAATAATCGCTATTTACACATATGTACAATGAGGCACCAATTTTGATGTCCCTTGGCAGTTATTTACTTTACAGGCCCAAGACAGCATGGATCTCTGCTTCAGATACCTTTTTATTATTTATTACATCTTCAAGTCAAGACTCTGCTCATAAACTCTGTTAATGTGATATTCCAGCAAATGCGAATCTCTTAATAACAATGCGGATTTGTACGCGCGAATCAATATCTTTGTTTCTTGCAAAATACGAGAAATCCCTTGCTTTTTTTACCGGAAAGAGAGTCCCGTTACTAGCGCCGCTGCTGCTGTCTTTCCTTTTCCCAAGCAAATCGTTTTTATAGTCTCCTGCGGTATAAAATAATAAGGAATAAAGTATTACTATTACTACTTTAATCTTGTGCCACATTTTCTCAATCTGAAGCTGATCGGAGAACTTAAATGGTCCAGCACCAACTGGATTCAGTGGACCTGTGAATAAGAATTTGTGCTCCACATCACAAATGTGCATAGCTCTGCATTGTCTGTTTTTGACACTTGAAACATTGGCTTCAGAAATTTAACTCTTAAGATTCTTGATACAGCAATTGCCCGTACATATCTAAAATGTGCACCATCGAAATAAATTGCATGAAAATTTCCTACACATGTGTCATTACCTGCTACTCTCAGCATGCTCTTTTCCAGTTCACTTAGCTCTAGTGCTCGAGATCTGTGTGAAGCTCGAGCAGGAACTGTTGACACTGTGCTGTTTGTGTAACACTGATCACCAGCAGCAGCACAGAATTGAAATTCTTCACCACTTATTGATTGATTGTTTGGCTTTTTTATGGCGCAAGAGCATCTGGGCTATACTGCGCCAAACATGGTAAAATCAAAGACTGTTGTTAAACCCAGTACTTTGTAAAAATTTAAAACGTGCGTATGGTCAGCATGGTCATTTAAAATGTCAGACAGTGATGAAGAGTTAAAAGTAAGAGTGCGGGCAAGTCTATAATAGGGGCATTGAGTTAAAATGTGTAAAACACTCATGGGTTCATTGCACACTTGGCAAATTGGTGCTGGTTTTCCTTCCAACAGATGTCTATGGGTGAGATGGGAATGCCCAATGCGAAGTCTAGCAAGGAGAACCTCCTCTTTCCGATTTTTACGGTATGAGGAGGGCCAGTTACCAATTGTATGTTTAATATTATTCAATTTGTTATTGGTTTGATGATCCCATTCTTCTTGCCACCTTTGATTCACACAGGTCTTGATAATTGGTTTCAGGTCAGAGAAAGGAAGAAGCTGGCTAGAAGCAAGTGGTGAGTTCGTTGCCCTTGCAGCTGCATCAGCAGCCTCATTCCCTTTGATACCAATGTGAGCAGGGATCCAGCAGAATTTAATATTGGAATGATTGTGCAGGTGCTGCAGTTGTGAATGGATTTTGGATAAAATAGGATGAGGTGAATATTTAAAAGATTCCAGGGCTCTTAAAGAGCTCTGAGAATCGGTACAGATGATACAATGAGTTAAGCTATGAGTTGAAATATACGCAAGTGCCATGGAAATGGCATAAAGTTCTGCTGTGAAAATGGAGTATGATGGGGGGATTTTTTCTGCAATGGCACTGTTGTTAATGACAAATGCACATTTGTTTCAGTTTTGGACCCATCTGTAAAAATGAAATTGGAGTCTTGAAAATGATCCCGAAATTCAGAAAATAACTGCTGGTAATAAGCATTAGGTGTAGTGCTTTTGCTGTGGTTAACCAGATCGCAATGGATGTCCACGGCCGGTATGACCCATGGCGGTGATAAATGAGTATGTGTAGGAGCAATGCTCCGACAATCTATACCTAATTCTCTGGTTAGTTTAACCATCCGAATACCAAATGAAGGGATGCATGAAGGACGAGCATTAAAAAGTAAGGTGGAACGAGGTTCGAAAATGACATCCCTAAGAGGGTGAGTGAGCAGTGATTTAACTTTCGTATAATTGTTAAGAGACAGCTGCATACGCCTTGATGTTAAAGATGGTTCGTTGGCTTCCACATAAAGACTTAAAGCTGGTGAGGTACGGAATGCACCTGTACACAGTCTGAGACCCTGATGGCAAATAGGGCCAAGAGCTTTCAAGATGGATTGTCGAGCGGAGGCGTCAATGACAGAGCCATAATCCAGTTTGGAGCGGATGAGAGCACGATACAGACGAAGCATTGAATAACGGTCTGCTCCCCAGGATGTATGGGAGAGTACTCTGAAGATATTAAGGGCTTTATGGATTTGTTTTTAAGAGACTGAATGTGTGGCTTGAAGGTAAGTTTATGGTCAAATAACACACCAAGAAATTTTGCCTTTTGAACAACTGGAATACGATGATTTCCCAGAAAGAGTTCTGGTCCCGGATGTAAGCCTCTCCTCCGACAAAAATGAACCACTTATTGCATGTGAGTACTTCTTTACATGAACTATATCCTTGCACACTGCTTGAACATAATGAATATCTAATGTACAATGTATTGTTCTCAGGTCATCTGGCCATAATTCACTGACATTATGCTGGTTGCACATTTCATCAATCTCATCATCATTACAGACGAGTGTGTACATTGTTTCCTTATGTGTGCAGCTATTGAATGCAGCAGCAAACCCATCAGCACATCTCACTTGCCTTTTACCAGACCTGACTGCTACCCACACCCGAGATTTTGTATTCCACCCAATGAATCAACAGGTCCTTTTCAATGTGATGTAGCACTAAAATACCATACGAAGTTTTTAATACCTGTTGCTTCTGGTCAGAGCTTGGAAGATGTATTTATTCTTGAACTGCGCTGCACAGCCATAACTGACAATATCAACTGTTTTGATATCATGGTGACGTTTACAGATATCATGGAAAATAACCGCGAGAAATGAAAACACTTCTCATTTTGTATGGTGAGAAGTGTAACTGATAAGCAAGATGAGCTCAAACTTCTCATTAGGTAACCACACACAAGATGTAAATAATGTCATACTGTTGTGGTGCCAATATGCTGACTTTCTTGGTACTTGCATACATAGTTTTCAGCAAAATCTACCTGCAAGACACATTTGCCAACATCAACACTGTTCTTTAATGTTTTGAAATAATCACTCTGCTGTTTACGGATGAACTCATGAAATGCATATGGTTCAGCAATATCTCTCAACAACTGAACTGCATCACCGAGTGTCATTGTTTCTACAACTTTTGTGACAGTGTTTTTCAATGATGTTAATTAACTCCACTGGTGTATTAACGTCATACGTTTCTTCATACCCTTGCAGGTGAGATTCCAGCAGTTTCAAATCACAATACTTTTGACAACTTTTCTCCATGGCACATTCATAATTCGTTGGATCATATGAAATCATTGCCAACAGATGTTTATCTTCCTTTTCATCAAAGACTAATGGCATGTATTTGTTGGGCAGTATCACCAAAAGCTTAACATTTTCATGTATTTTGCACAAACAACTGTGAAATGGCATTTCATTTTTGTGAGACGAATATGGACAGGTCTCAAGTCCTTGAACGTACTGAACCCAATTTTAATATTTGGATGTTCTGTTCTGAAGAGTTGGAATGCTTCATGCAGAGTGACCATCAGATAATTTTTCATCTTCGTTTTAGCCTGTCCTGGTTTACAAACAAAAGTTGTATCCTGATAATTAGGTGACGCTAATGACACAGAGATTTATAGAAGGCATCAATTGTACATTTATCGTTCTCTTTGATGGCAGTAGATCGTGTAGTAATGGTTTTCTTAAACTTCAAGTCCAGAAATTTGAAACTTGTAACCAACTTTCTTTTTGTTCCAGGAAAAGAAGGGCAGATGTACTGCCACTCGATTAACTGCTATACTCAAGGTTTTAACCGATTTAAATGGAGAGAGCTCTGAACTTGAATATGAAGCTATTCCAGAAATTTATGATGACAAGAGGCCAACATAATCTGTAACCCGTTTCTTTTTGAGTTTCTGTCTTTTATGATACTCCTTGAATAGGCGGGCATTAGCACAATGTACATTAACTTTTCGTTTGCCAGTCAAATTTGCACGGTATAACACACGTTCCTTTTTTTTCTTTCTTTATAACCATCAGGATTCTCTCTTCTGCTCATCTCTTGACAACCTTTTGCTGATTTTTTTGTGGTAAAGTTGGTAATCCTAGTTAGAAAACCCTAATTTTTGTCTGATAAAAGTTGGCAACCCTGTCCATGCCCTGAATTCATAGATTAACTCAGGGGTGGGGAACCTGCGGCCTTTCGAATGAATTCGAATTGTGCAAACCAAATCCTTTTATTTTTATTAATATGATTTTTTTTCATTTTATTTGTTTACTCCTTACTTTTATTATCTTAAATGAACGTATTTGAAATACAAAAGATTAAAGAATTACTAATGAAATAATCCTATGCTATATATCTAACTAGTGGCGTAGGAAAGGGGGGCTTCAGTCCCCCCCCCCTTTGTCATGTTTAACGTCAAATCACATGATCTGTTAAAAAACTACTTTACCCCCCTTCCCACCCCAAATAAGATTTCTACACCCCCGTATCTAATTGAAATTTCTTGAATTTTTGACTTCTTCAATTATCTTAATGCGGCCTCCAACATGAAAAGGTTCCCCACCCCTGGGTTAATTCCTTCCTCCATTTAAGAAAATCTAAATTATGATCCAAAATAAAATAGCTTATAAAAAATAATTATCCCCTGCCCCCATCTTTTAAAATCCCATAAATAAGCTACACGTTCTATACATTCGCGGAATTTTAGTTTATAAGGCAACTATTCCGCGCGTCTCCCGATCGCAAAGAATTTTCACCGAAGTGGATAGCCAATTCTATTACATTCTAACAGGCCTTCATTTCAATATATTTTCTAAAAATAAAACGTGATGGGGGGCATTATTAACGGGAAATATATAAATACTTGGCGAAATTTTGTGGCTATGGGCACATTGACGGAAACGTACGGTGGGCACGTCACTTCGAAATTATAAATAAAATACATATATAACGAAAAATGAACGAGCCCTGAAGTAAAATAACGTCGCCAAGTCAGGGTTAATATTTCGCCAAATTTAGTTCGTTGTTTTTGTGGTAATCCTATTTGTGTCGGTTGCGGTTTTTGATAATTGGTTGTACTTGCATTTATTCAAATATGAGGGTGTTCATTTTAATGTTTTATTAATTCTCGTTTTATTAAATTTCATTAATAAAATAATTTATCTGATGGAAGCAAGCGTTTTCGTTCCTAAGAGGGCCATTTCCCTGCCAGAGGCCCGTTCCTCTTCCTGCTCGAGACCCCATTCTTCCCCAGACGGAAGCCGGAACTTTGCTCCGCCAGAAACGTGGGGTACTCGCTGTACTTCTTCACTTAATTAAGTTGTTTGTTTGTTTGGATTTTTTATGGCGCAAGAGCATCTGAGCTATATTGCGCCAAAAATTTAAGTAAAAACCACTTAAGTAAAATACTGAAAAATAATTTTCTTCACAATTTTTTTTTCCATTGCAAACAACGTTTTGCGGTTACTTTTCTTGAAATTATTATACCTTTTTTTCTTGCAAATGTATCATTAAAACCACCTTTCCTGAAAATTATGAACATTTTAATTTATTAATCAAAATATTTTGATTTAAATTGAATAATTAAAATTTTAAAAATGAATCAATTTAAAACGAATAATTAAAATTTTAAAACTGATTTAATTTAAATTTTTAATTTGCTACCTCAGGAGGTCTGAATTCAGCGCCCGAGAAGAAGGATATCGCCAAACGCGCATGCGTACTTTAAGTGAAAATTTGAAAGATAAAAAGAACAATTCACGAATCACCAAGGTGAACGACTTGGCACATCAAACGTTTATACTATTAATCTATCGGACTTGAACAAAACGTTCATTTTGAACGAGTCTTTCAAATGAACGTGTCATAAGTCGTTCTCTAAAAACGAACCATTAATCGCTGAAGTATTTTACTTCCGACTCGCGTCAGTAACAAAGAAGCAGATTTTACAATTTACAGACGTGCTGACCAATGTTGTATTCTTATATCTTCGTCTCGTTATATCTTCATTATATATCACTA
The DNA here is from genome assembly GCA_006491805.2 of Dysdera silvatica. Classification (NCBI taxonomy): domain Eukaryota; kingdom Metazoa; phylum Arthropoda; class Arachnida; order Araneae; family Dysderidae; genus Dysdera; species Dysdera silvatica. Next base: position 56,948,220 of record QLNU02015359.1, on the reverse strand, counting down.
CATATCGTTATATCTTCGTCTTTCGTCTCAAAAAGTCATTAAAGGTAATGAACAGTTTAGATAATTATAGCAATTTATCACGAACTTCTAATTTCAGTAACAGGTATTTTGCATGGGCACCCGTATGAGCACATTTAGGGGGGCGAGAAAAATTTAACCCATCTTCGGCCAACGCGTTAACGTAACATTACTTTTGGGATTTCCTTCTTCTGTTCTAATTAATTTTTTCCCCTCAAATTTTGTATATCATCTTCAGAAAAGTTTAATCTTACTAAATATGATTTTTTGCAAATGGAAACAAGTTAATTTTCCTGCTTTATAATTCTACAATTTTGCGTGGTTCGAGGGATTTTCAAATATTCATTTTTGAAAAAGTATAGTAATTACTAATTGACGAATATCAACATACTTTTTTTTAAACGTAATCTTTTAGCTGTCGAAAGTTTGCAAAAAATGGAAATTTCTACTTCCACGTTTCATTTCGTGGTTGTCTCGTTTTCTTCTTTTCGGCGCTAACAATATATATAGTACAAAATGCAATGTGTGACTGATCTCTAATATATAAATCAATGTGTTAAAAGCCATTATGTAGTATGGGAACGATTCCTAGTGCCTAATTCAATATACAGGGTGATCCAAATTAAACAGGTGTTTAGACCTCTCTGTTGGGAAAACTACTTGGCCAATTTCACCTAAATATCGTACACATGCTCTCCAGAGTATGCGGTTTTGATTTCTGAAAGAAAAAATTGAGTTCATATTTCGGCCGCTAGATGGGGGAATGGTGCTGCGGAGCAGGCAATTTATTAATATTAACAACGAAAAAGTGTTTTAACATGCAATAACCTTTATTGCAATCACATGAAATTAACTACAAATTACAGTATACCGTAGGACAGTAGGTATGACTAAAAAAAAGATTTGTGCAATAACTTTATTGCTATCACATGTGGAACCACACTATCATCACAGATACGGCTCGATATGTCCTCCGTCTCTTTGCTCTAGAAATTGCATTCGATGCACAACACATTCCACGGCAGAACGTAACTCATTCGCTTGGAGGTGGGATACATGTTGCGAAATTCTGTCTTTTAAGACTGCTAAGTTCGGAACATTGCCTTTATAAACGCAGCTCTTTAAATATCCCCACAGCCAAAAGTCACAAGGGTTAAGATCGGGTGACCGAGGCGGCCAAGATGTTGAAAATGACCTGCTAATCACTCTGTCATCCGAAAAGTTTTGCCGTAATAATGTTTGAACAGGCAACGCGATGTGCGGGGGTGCACCATCTTGCATGAAAATTGTAGTGTCAAGACAATTTCTCTGTTGAAGCGAAGGAATGACAAAGTTCCAGAGCATAAATGCATACCTAGAGACAGTAACAGAACATGTCATTGGCCCCGAGGCCGTATTTTCTTCAAAGAAGTAAGGACCAATGACGAAAGATGAGGTGAAGCCACACCACACTGTCACTTTTGGAGCATGCAACGGAATTTGTTGATGAACGTGGGGATTTGTGTCAGACCAAATACGGCAGTTACGTGTGTTTACAGCGCCATTCAAGTGGAAATGGGCCTCATCACTCCACAGTATCTGCCAAGGCCATTCATCATCCACTGTCATCCGAGCAATGAACATCAAAGCAAATGTTTTCCGCACGTCATTATCACCAGAAAGCAATTGCTGAGTGTGGGCTATCTTATATGGATAAAACTTCAGGACATTTCTCATAACTCTCCACACTGTCGTATATGGCATGTCCAATTCCCGTGATATCGCACGTGCACTACTGCTACCATGTGCACTTGCTGCTCCCTGCTCCACTACTGCAGTTGCAACTTCTTCAAATTGCTGCATTTGTGGTGGTTTGCGGCCTCGTCCTGGTTTAACGGTGAATGTTCCGCTCTTTTCAAAATGCAAGATTATTTTTCGAAGATTTGTAATTGTGAGAGTGCGTCTGCGTAAACCTTTTACCTGTCGAAATGCTTTAAGTGCCGCAGAAGCATTGTTATTTCGTTGATAAAAGAGCTTAACAAGTAACGCGCGATCTGGTAAAGTAAGTTTCATGACGGAGTCCTCGTATGGTGAAAAAGTGCTTCACGACTCCTTATATAGGCAGAGGATGTTGCGCATGTTAAGTAATATGTAAATTGCCTGCTCTGCAGCGCCATTTCCTCCCCTAGCGGCCGAAATATGAACTCAATTTTTTCTTTCAGAAATCGAAACCGCATACTCAGGGGAGCATGTGTATGAAATTTGGGTGAAATTGACAGAGTAGTTTTCTCTACAGAGAGGTCTAAACACCTCCTGTTTAATTTGGATCACCCGGTACTTAGTACAAAATGCAATATGTGATCAAAGCCTAATACATAATTCACTATGTGAACAGCCCTTACATTATTAGTATATTATTAGCGCCGCGGATCATTGAAATGGAAATATCATTGTTGCACTTTCCCATGTAGAAGAGGGAAACAGAGAAAAGTTTTTTAAATATTGTCCAGCGTTTAGTGTGCATTTAATTATACATTTCTGATTCAAACCGTCGCAGCTTTATATAAAAATTAAAAGAATTTTATGTACTTTTGAGTCCGTCTCATCATCAAGTTAAATATTGTTTGTTGATTTGGAAATGTTTAACAATATTTTTTCCCTACTCTTAACCAACTATTTTGTATCTTCACGTGATCTATAGTGCTTAATTAAAAGATAAATTTAACCTAATCAGACGCTTAGCCTAGCTTATCATGGCATACAGGGCACCAATGAACAAAATCGTTACATCCCTTCCTAATCAGATCAGTCGCGTACAACAAAGTTTCACCGTGCATCATATTTTAACAAAATATTTAGAAGCCTTAAGAACATCAGTTCCAGCTCAGTCTGACCCTTGCTGTCTTTGTGCCGCAAAATTCAGAAGCTCAATTTATAAAAAGATTAGAAAATTCCAATATTTACTTCATTCTGCCTTCACCCATTCTCCCATCCAGCTCATAAATGCTTCAGGAATTATTGCAGATGAAAAACCAACACGAAATACAATCTCAAGAACATAAACCAGATCTACTATCTTCATCTTCTATAATCTAAGTAAATCTCTGAAATGAAATAAAATGTTTGACAGCGTTTAATTTATACGCGGGTACAATGTAAAAAATGTACAAATTTTCGAACATCAAAGGATGTGTGAAGACATTAGTTTTAGTTCTTTCAGAAATAAGTTAAACTAACTCCTTTTATTGTAGAACTAAACCATTTCAAAGAAAAAAAATTAATCACCTTACTTGGCACGCAACGACCCTTGCCCCATAAAAGTAGAGGCAACTTACCAAAATACTTCTTATAATTAAAATAATGAGAATGTGCTAATTATATCCGTAATAAGATTTTTTTTTTCTCTGATATCAATGTGCAAATTACCTTTGATTCTCAATCTTCCCTAGGCATGCCCATGTACTAAACGAAGTTCTACTTTTAAGCACTAGATGCTATTCAATAAAAGGACATACATTCGGGCACATTACGAAATGTGACGTATTTTGCCAAATTTACCAAACAGTACACATTGAACAGTTGCTCTGCGATACATTTGCAAGATTATTGGATATAACACTGGGAAAGTTCAAGTATTACATAAGCAATATTTTGGCCATTTCACCCCACCCTCCGGTAAGCAAAAATTAACATTGGCTAACATAGGAAAATAAGCACAACGGCACCCCCCACAGAGGAGTTTACGTAATACTTGAACACTTCCATTACGCAGATTACGTTAAGGAGAGTTCAAGTATTACGTAAGCAATATTTTGGCCATTTTATACCCCTCCCCTCCTAAGCAAAAATTAACATGGGCTAACAGGAAAATAAGCACAACAGCAACCCCACCCAAAGGTAACTATTATATACTATTTAATACTATTATATTACTATTTAATACTATTATATTACTATTTAATACTCTTATATACTATTTATATACTATTTAACTTACATACAGTTTGTTCAACAACAACAGAGTTTGTTAAGTCAACAAAATTATTCAAAGAGGTATTAAATGGATAAAAGATTTATACCTTTAGATAGAAAAAAAGCTTCTCAAATTCGTCGTTTTTTTATGATCCCACTTGCCCAATCTTACCTTTTTATAGCTTCTTCTCTTCGTGTTCACAGTATTTATTCAGCGTCAAATTTTTCTTTTAACTAATTTGCAGGTATATGTAAGATATATATCATTATGATCACTTTGTCTTAATGTGTTGGCAAGCTGGACCTACAGCTTAACAATAGATAATTTTGGTATACATACACTACATGGACAAAGGTTACCGGACACCTTCAAGTTTAAATATTCTTTCGAATTTCTGGAGAAATTGTAGCAAGACGAATTGCTATTCAACTTCGGCGATGCATGCTTGGACTTAAACAGTTCAGTAAAGATGCAGTGACGAGTGTATTCAGTGGACCATCAACAAATTAAGGAAAAAATATTTATGATCACCCTATATCATAGAATCTGGAAATTAACTATAAAAAATAAATTTACTCGCTATGTGAAATGCTTCTATGCATTTTTGTCAGAATAGGAGGTGTATCCACGAAGATAGGAAGGTTTCTTTGAAACATTCCATTCCTTTTCTAATGTTTTTTGCTTATAACATGTCTTTCTCAATCCAATTTCACAAAATTTACAGACAACTTGAAAACCTATAAGAGAATCATTATACTGCAATTCGAAATTAATGGGCTAAACATTCGATGAGATATGAATATTTACAGAAATTATTTTTTAAATGCATACGAGAAAGGTAGCATTGTTATCCTTTTAGATATCGGTAGCCGACTATATGGGACAACTTACATAAAAAATCCAGTTGAATATCGTGAAAATTCAAAAAGGTATCGGCGATATAATGAGCTGTATTTCATTGTATTCTCTAAAAGAAGCTGGATGATAAGGGATTTCCCACAAATTTCGTTATGATTTTACACAAAATACTATATACAGTGAAACCGCGATGCACCATTCTTGTTTCCATAGTTTCCCGGCATATATCGTTTATTATGTTTGGTCAAGGAATTTTCTCCTACGAATAACACTAATAATTCCGGGTTCCTTGATTTATTGTTTTATCGTATCGATCGTTCGATAAATCGTTGTCCTGACGTAATATTTTCCCCACGTGTATCTTTTTTTCTTCTTTACCCTATAAACGTCTGAGATTTTGGTGGTTAGTAAAGGATTTTTAGTTCCAGCAGCAGAAAACACCTCCCATCGTCACCAACAATTCCTTTATTCTAAACTGAAGACACGGTAGAAGCGGGAGTAAAACTGATGTGGAGCTATTTTTAATGTTAAGCTAGTGATTGTCAAACGTACCGTATTGTAACGTAAGTAGAGTTCAGTAAATAATAGTTATTAAATTGTTCTTCTCTGTGATTTTGAATGGTTTCTCAAAATTATGGTTTCCCCCCCATATATCTTTTCTTTTTTTTTTTCTCTATTCGACTGAAATACGATGGATAGAGGTTTCACTGTACTTGACTGAAATAAAACCAACAGCAATTTATCTGTCCGGTTACTTAGTGTTATTATCCAGTCATTTATGAAAATAATGCGATTTATGTACTGTCAATTATTTTCATGTTTAAAATTCAACAAAAAATTCAAAAAGGAATTGCAATTTGTGGGAAATCCCTTATCATCTAGCTACTTTCAGAAAGTACACTGAAAGGCAGCTGAAACTATCGCCGATAATTTTTTGAATTTTTACAATATTGAACTGGAATTTTTCTGTAAGTTGCCCTATATATTTGATTTCTGAATGGAAAATAACGCATTATATTATATTTTTTTATTGAATCATGAAATGATTCAATAAATGCATGATAAACCAGTAAAATAACATGTAGGGGCAACCTAAATATAAATTTATAAAATATACCAATATTTCTGGCGATTCTGGAACAGACTGAATCAAACTGATAATTCCATCGAAAATCATGTGAAAAAATCACCCTCAAAAATTTTGCTTTATCCACCATTTCCACAATATCCCTACTAATATAAATCGGACGAGTGGGAAGAAAGTGTCTCCTACTTCGAGAGAAAACAATTACAGATGATTTCGAAGTATTAATTTTCAATTTATATATTTGTTTATATTATTTTATTGTGCTATTTATATTATTTATTTATTTTATATATTTTTACTCCTCGGAGACAGTTTACCCAAGTTAGAAATGCTTTATCAACGGTGTGAGCATAGGCGTAGAATTATATGGGACCGTGGGACCTGAGCCCCCAATAATCTGAAATAAATTGCGATTTTACATATACTGTAATGTATAAACGTACATAATATGTGCTTGCCCCCCAATAATTTTGAGAACTCTATGTTAATGGGTGTGTGAGACTTCCTTCGGTATTCCACAAGGTATTGTTTTGGGTCCTTTATTATTTAATATTTTCCACAATGATTTATTTACCCTAGGTATATCAGACTGCACTGTGGTGCATTTCGATTATGCTTCCTACTTTTATTCTGCCAGCAGCCTTCATTTACAGTTCGTTCGCGGAAAGTTGACCGATGGTACTGTTAGAATTCACGGGAGCTGACGTCACAAACGGGCTAGTTCATTACAGCAGAGGGGAAGATTTTATTTTAGAAATGGTTTTTAGCGAACGTTTGTCTGCGCCAAAAACCAATTCTGAAATGACGTCCTCCCCTCTGCTGCAATCGGCTAGGCCGTTTGTGACGTCAGCTTCCGTGAATTCTAACGGTACCATCGGTCAATTTTCCATGAATGAACTATACTTACCCATAATGTCAGTTTAGATTTGGTTACGATTATGAAATGGTTTGTAATGAATAAGTTATTAGCAAATTATGCCAAAACTACTACGATATTTTTCTTTCATCATTCAAAGAAAGTTTTATAAATATATTAATATACAGTGAAAATTGGTTATAACGACCTTCAAGGGACCGTGCAAATTCGGTCGTTATAACCGATAGTCGTTATAAACAATATTTTTTTTAAAATCATAGTAGCCTATAGCAATGTACTCTAGAGTTTTATAAATTATTTTGACAGTAAAAATTATTCAACTTTCTGGTTTCAAAATTAAATAAACATATACTTATAATGAATTTAATTTCCGTTTATATTATGTTATAGCTATACTAAGTACATAGTACTTCCTCAGATTTTTAAATTGAAAAAATTGTAGAAAATACTACTAAAGTATATAATGTAGAAAACAAATGCAATGTCTAGTATTTATTATATTATACTAATGACTTCAGAACAGTGCCGGTTTAAGAGTTTTGTGGGCTCTACGCTGAAAAAATAGAATGGGCCCCTTAAGAATATGACCCTCGTGATATTCAATTAATAAATCACTTTTTAAGTTCACTATCTTTAATATTCAGGTTTAGCAGTAATAAAAATTTCTCGGACATTTGTAAATAAACAAGATTAGAATAACGCTTAAATTTTGATAACTAACTTTAAATTTTAATAACTAACCCACGTGGTTCTGCTTTATGACTGTCAAGTCGCGTCGTTATATCCGATACGAATTTCCCTACTTAGAATCTACATAGACTACAAAATCGCTGTCGTTAAAGCAGGTTTCGTCGTTATATACGATGTCGTTATAACCGATATATTTAGTATGGAGTAGAATAGCAAACCAAACTTCTTGTAAAAATTCCGTCGTTATATGCGGTTGGTCGTTATAACCGGCGTCGTTATAAACGATTTTCACTGTATATTATATAAAGTTTTACATATGATGTGACCTTTGCCTTCCATCACAGAAAAGAACAAATATCCATGCATTTACAAAATTTCTCGATATCGCAAGGAATAAGTAATAATTACAGCAGCAACGTATAAATAATAAAGAAAATGGATATTAATGATTGATACATTGGTAGCACAAGAGGCCTTCAACAGAGAATAAATGAGTAAATTTGATGAATGGCAAAAACCCGAAAAGACCAAAACTGAAATGTATTGTGCCGTTTAAGTGGAAATGAATCTAAAGGATATGTGAAAAACAAACCGATTGAGGCTGGAAAGGAGATGCTAAATTTCTAAAAGTTTTATTTTTGAGTGGAGGGATTTAAACGAACAATTCTTTGTAAGAAAACATGCTTTACATAAGCCCGATCAACAGCATGGAAACATAATATTTATCATTGCGGACATAAACAGTTAAATTAAATAGAAATAGATATTTTTATATTTTTTCGAAGTCTACTCGTTTGTTTGACGTCCGCAAGGCCTTGGCCTATGGAGCTAAACTAGCGCCTTTTATATTTCATAAAGTCACTTTCTTGTAATAGAAGGTTCAATTTTTATTTTTACTGCTATTATGGGCTTAATTTAAATTAATCTAGAAGTTTTTAAATTTTTTTTCGACGTTTGCCATCTTCAATCAGAGGGGAAAGATTTATTAATCTAAATTCTCCAACTAAATAAGTGTAAAAACGAAATATTGAAGCTTTCATGTATTTACTTCCTAAATTTGTAGGATTTATGCGTTTAAAGTCATTCAAGTTTAAACTGCACAAATATTTCTGACACACCTTGTACAAAAAGAAAAGGACTATGAATAAAAGGCAATGGAAGTCGTGGCTGTCGTTAATGTAAGTTACGATGGCTGTGTACACAAGAATATATCTCTTGCATAGATAGGAAGTCATGAAGGAAGTTTTTCGAAAATCTTGTGTAATCAGTTGAATTAAACAAGGTGAACTCTAAGAATGCATACGTGGAAAGGAAAAGGAGGAAAGCACGACTGTTCTAGTATGTTTTTCCCTTTCTATATATGCGTCGCCTCATTTCACATATCCCGACTGATTTATTTGACAGAAAATAAAAATTTGAAAAAGTGAAAAA
>QLNU02015359.1:56924911-56939207 GCA_006491805.2 Dysdera silvatica | reverse complement strand
CCCTTGAAGTATATAGCCCTGGTGCTGAGGCACCCTGCATATATGTCGCGCTACTTCACGAAACAGATTGGATTTAATAATAATAATAATATTTATTTTACAGGCAATCAAGAAAATAAACTTTAATACAAATACAAAAAATAATATGAGTGAGGAAGGTGCCTGATGCATGACCGAAAAAAAAAAGACTAAAAATCTTTTTGATGAGTCCCGGATGCAGAGTTCCGGACGAGTTCATATACGAGTTCCGGATTTCAGATATTAGATTATTTAAATACATAAACACATTGGAAAAACCATAAATAAGGGAAAACATCGACATGTTATACAGAATAAATTATGTATTGAACATAAAGAAATAAATTAAGCGTTGAAATTTAAAGTGCAATAAAATAAATATTGAACTGTAAAAAATACAATAGAAGATATAAAGCATTGACATCTAAGAAATAGGAAATAGAATTAAATATTAGCATGTGGATAATAAGTATTTATTTAGAGAAGACAAACTTGCGCTCTTTGTTAATATTGCTGCTGCCAAGCATTTCCTGGTTTAAGGGGCGCCTACAAACAGGGTTTGTTTAATCCCCCACGGAAGGGAGAGAAATGAGGGTGGGGGTTTGGATAAAATGGTGTGGGTGGGTTGGAAGTTAAATTTTAAAGTTTTTATGCTTGGATGGCTGAAATGAGGGAAAATTTAGAATTTTGGAAAAAGCGGTCTAAAAGGTCGTTCCGGCCAATGAAAAGGGCGGGGAGCGTGGTCCAATGGTGGAGGTTGGAATCGCCGAGGCTGTGACGTCATGGCTCGAGCTGGGGGGGAGGGGCTTAGCTCGCCGGATCCTCTGTGGACAGTGAGATGGACCCTGTGATTGGTGGTTGAACTTGTTGGGAGAAGATTCCAAACCATGGGATCTTGGGAGTCGATATGATCATATAAGTAATGACAGGTGGATTGTAATGGGATAAGGCTTCTGCTGGATCTGGAGGGATAACCATCATTACGTGGAGGAATCTGAATAATATTTGAGTGAAAGCCTTTGTGAATACGTTTAAACACGAGAAGGGCCATTCAGGATTGAGCAATTAGAGAAAATGGTAATATGGCAAAAGAAGCCCATAGGTTGGCTCTGTTATTGATTATCTTCGAATTCGTAATTTTTAATATATGTAATTGAATTTGTTCAAGTTTATGGATATTAGATTGAGTTGTTTTAGACCAAACGTTACAGCAATAGGTGAGGTGGGATTGTACTAGACAAAAATAAACGAAACGGATAGCTCTGATAGGAAGGCGTTCGTGAATTCCTCGAAGAAACCCAGGAACCCTCGCAGCCTTAGATACACAAGGATAATTTCACAGGGATAACACAATTGCCAAATAATGGTCAACACAGAAAAGCCTCCGGGGCGAGATTTTTGTGAGTTTTCGTGGGGGAATTTATTATACAATAATTTTTGCCACCCACGTATATGTAGCTCAAACTAGAGCTTTTATATGTTGACCATTATTTGGCAATTGTGTTATCCCTGTGAAGGGTAATAATATCTTACATCAAAATAGTACATCACGCAAACCTTGAACGAATCTCATAAACCGTTATAACTCAAAAAGTCGTGACCTTTATTAAAAGGTTTGGATCTAATAAATGAAGTAAATTTTGCCTCATCTGATGTTTCCAGAAACTGATCTTAGGATTGAAGTTATTAGATGAACAAAAAATCCCTCAATTCAGCCAGAAACGGTTTTTTGCATTTCCTGAAAATTGGGATTTTTTGAGTTGTAACACTTTCGTCGCAAGGGTGCGATATGAATTTCTGAATAATTCACAAAGCTATTGGCTTTGCCATATTTCTTTTGTACTGATTCAAAAAAGTATTTACCAATATTTGATATACTGACCATTGCTTTTTCTTCCAACAAAAATCACCTCAAATACAAAATAAGCTGAACATTAAAAATAAATTAAGTTAAATTCTTTCTCCTTTTTTTTTATTATTTGTTAGATATTGTGTTTTCACAACCACAAGTGTTGATGATTTCAGCGAAACAATGGACATTTTATCAAATTTCATGAAAAAAAAATCGCCAAATGATGAGAAAAAATCCAATATTTTGCCAAATTTCAATGGCTTCTACCTCTGCTTGGGGTTCGATTAGAGCAGATTTTATTTTTTTACACGTTTCACCATCGTACTAGCCATCTACTGACCAAATATGAAATCGATCCGGGGGCGGGGGTGCCACTTGGAGTAGTTTCCTTCTTAGATGCAAACTCATAAAGCTAGACGCACAGAATTAAAAAAAGATTGTTACGCAGGGATTGTACACTTTATTGACAAATAAGACAAATTGTGGAAATTATACATTTTCCTTACGTATGTGTATTTTTATTTGATCCAATAAATAGGGATATTTGGAGTAAGGTTAATAAAAATGATATCGATGTAGAAATAATAAAAAATGTTGTTTCCACAGTTTTATTCAAATTCTTCGGTCTCGTAGTATTCAACTTATAGGAAGGGCCTTAGACAGTAGCTGGTTCTAGGTGGAGATGCTGAAGAACGCTCTGAAAAATTATGAATTCCATGAGCAATATATTTCGACATAAAAATCAAAGTTTTATAAATGTTGTACAATTGTTTATAGTGTTGCTTATATAGATTAAGATACATTGATTTATTATAAGCATTTCAAAGCAGAGAATATATCGATGGTGTACAGCATAAATGCTATGCACACAAGTGCACTATGTGAACAAATGCAAAATTTGAACTTTTGAGAAAGCGCAATTTAAAAGCTTACGCCTGTAGATAAAAAAAAACATGCTTTATAGTAGGTTTTTAAATATGTAGACCTCTATTACATTTTAAAATTTACTGCCGCCTTTTTTTATTTGATCTACAGGTTCAAGTTTTTAAACTGCGCTCATTCAAAAGTTTATTTTTGCACTTAAATATTTGTGAGCCACATAATCGGTATAAGTATGATGATTGTCAATTTCCATTTCTTGTGAACATCATGGATAGCTTGTATTTTTCTTTTTACAATAAACCATTAGTATGGAATATAATTATTCATTTATCTTCCGTCACTCATTGTGTCTAAACACTGAATTAAGTTCGGTTTTCACTCTTAAGCGTTGGCGCCAAGTGCCTTACATTTCGATAATCTTGTCCAACTTGACATGAGTGAACTGACGACGAACTGAACATCATTTATAAGTAAAGGGTTTGTTCATGTTTCATGGCGTAAGGGTACCTTAGATCATGCTGTGGCAGGACCTATAATTAAAGTTTATTTCTGCACTTTCCGATGTATTATATTGTACATGAAATGCATTATATTGTGCATGAAATGCATTATATTGTACATGAAATGTATTATATTGTACATGAAGTGCATTATATTATACATGAAATGCCTTATTACTCTCGTCGATATCAAAACAACACCATTAAACTGTCCTCTAAACATACATTTGTTACGACGTAATTTAACATATTTCTAAATTCAATGAACATTTTTAATTAAAAAAAAAAAAATCTTGGACTACCAAATTGTATTTCATGTAAAATCTCCTAGTGATCAATTATATATAGATCGTACTAAATCTCATTAGGTTTCAGTGACGGATTAAAGGTTTTATGGGCCCAATGCTGAAAGCATAGAATGTACCTTTAAGGAATATAGCCCCCCCCCCTCCCCGATATTCCGTCAATAAATCAAGAACTTTCCTCCGTAGTTCATTACATAAATATTCACGTTTATCACTAACGACAAATTTTCGTACAGTTGTAAATAAACACTATAAAAATAGCTTTTAAATTTAAATAATAGTGAGCCTTTGTGGAGCCTCAAAGACGCAGGGCCCTAGGGTCCGTCTTACTTGATCTATACGAAAATCCGGCACTACTTGTTAAGCACTACTTGAAATTATATGTGATCTGCTGAAAATATGTAACATTTTGGCTTACTTCCCTTACTACTTACTGTAAAAGAAAGCGCATTGTAAAAAGAAGGGACATACTTTTTTGTTTTCACAATTAACTCGTTTCTGCATCGTCGTCTTCGTCACCTCTTGTCAGTACTCTAGTAAATCTGCGGATGCTAATATATCCTTCTTTGTCTACGGGAGCTTCATGAAGACACAAGTCTGCCTAAAAGTAACATCAAATGAAGTAATACGACACATAAAACAATCCAGATGTAATCGGATTTATTGATTCTGTTTAAAGTAAAATAAATAAACCCATACTTTAATTTAAAAATAATATTCACATTTACTTTTAAGAAATATGAACAAATAAAGTTTTGGAGCGTATGTTTAGGCATTTACATTAATGTGGTCACGGTTTCGAATAATTACAAGAAGTGCGCGGAAACCGGTTATTTAATTATTTTTAAAAATAAAAACCGGTTATGAAAACTTTGGCAATATATAGATGATATAATACACACACACATGCACGCACACACACATCCACACACACACATATTATATATATACCGATAATACGCATGATATCATAGGTGGTTTTGATTGGACATGTCTAATCTTTAGAAATGGGGAATCAAAAATAACAGCTTTTGTACTTCTTGTTCAGAAACTGTCATTTATTGACTGAAGAATTGGACGAAGAATTTGAATAAAAATATTAGCTTTTGAAAAATGAATTCATGCTTAGCCGTAAGCGTAGTTTTCAGAGTTATTGGAGAGAAGAACATAATAATATAGAGGTTCTTTTTAACAAAATACATATAGTAGAACCATGGTTATCTGAACTCCGTTTAACTGAAATAGCTTTAAAGGAAAGAGAGAGAGAGAGAGAGAGAGAGGGGGGACGGCATTTCCAGAAGTGCCAAAAATACGTTGGAAGATTATATAGAAAATTTAGATACAGAGAAAACAGAGCCGCCTCGGCAGCCAATCTTCCCAACCCTTATCTTGAATACTATAAATAGACGGAAAACTCAGCAACGCGTTAATTAATGCTAGTATCATAACTTGTACCGACTGATTTGCAACTCCAATATTGTGCTTACTTTATTGTGTACGTTTTCTCTAAAACTGAGAGTAAGTACAAAATTATTTTCCTACCATTCTATGGTTCGTCTTTTTCCCCATTTAAGGCACTACGAAACAAAAAAAAGGGGGGGGGGACATTTCGTTAAATCCTCCCCTTCCTAAAAGCTACAACTAGAATTATTTCTATAAAGCTTTTCTTGAATCTTAATAATTGCGATTTACATTATGTAATTTACATATTATAATGAGTATTTGATGTTTGAGCATATCAATGTATCATGTTTGAATACTGTATATAAACATATGGTGCTTGAATATATGAACGTGCGTCTCCTGTTAAAAATTAAGCTAGCCAAGAATATATATATATATATATATATATATAATGCAATATATACATTAATACGTATGCATATACATATATAAACGCAAAGGAGCATGGAGAGGTGCATGCTTGGAATAACTAGGAGAGATCGAAAAAGAAACACTTGGGTGAGAGAGCAAACTAGAGTAGAGGACATCATTGTTAAAGTAAAAGGGCTGAAATGGCGATGGGCTGGGCATATTGCAAGAAGAACTGATCAACGATGGACAACAGAAATTCTGAACTGGATTCCAAGAGACCACCGAAGACCTAGAAAACGTCCTCAAACTAGATGGGTGGATGAAATAAGAAAACAGGTTGGGGTGACGTGGAAGCGAATTGCTCAGGATAGACTTGTGTGGAAAGCATTTGGAGAGACCTTCATCCAGCAGTGGATAGATAATGGTTGAATATGATGATGATGATATATATATATGTTGGTTTTGTTTAGTTTCTTTGATATTCCTACGTTCAAGGAATTTTAATTGTCATATAGCTGAACCCCGCTATAGCGAACGTCAAGGGACTGAACTTTTGGTTAGCTATATCCGATCCGATAATAATAATGGATGATTGCACGGGACCAAAAATTCGTTCGTTTTATACAGCGGCACGTCATAAGCCGGGTTCGCTATAGTGTCTGTATAAAAAATTATAAAAAATCTGCTTCAAGAAATGTTCTAATTAACAGTGTGTCAAGTCGTTCAAAGACCGAATTACTAAACGGGTCTTTTCGTTCAAGACTGGTGGGCAAAATCGTTCATTCATTCATTTAGTGAACGAGTTGAAACACTTGTAAAACTAATGCCTTACTTCTTCATCTGTAAATCTGTCTCCTCTTTTCCGTAATGTGTTTTTCAAGCTGTAAAACAAAAAATGTGTTACTTTTTCATATTTTTGAAGAAGGGCGTTTTATATTGCTATTTTAAAAATATTTTATCCTAAAATCTTTATATGTATACAGTTGTAAATTTAAAACTAATTATATGTTAATTTTTTGTTATAAAATGATGATAGCTGACCACAAATGAGAACTTATTAATCTGGTGCATTGCAGATTCAATTGAAATGATACAATGTAAGCGACTGATTAACAAATAAAAATATGCATATTTTTACATATTAATTATAGTTTACATTAATTATACACTCGGTTCTTTTCGCTTTTTCAATCAGAATAGGAATTAATTAAAAGTATATTGAAGATGTGTACGCAGAAATTTCATGAGGAGGCAGTTACAGACTGCAACTCCATACCTCCATTCGTAATCATACAAAAATTTCAGTCAGTGGACAGTTACCTCTAAAAAGTAACTAAGTTACAGCTACTGTATTTCAAAAGTAACCGAGTTACAGTTACTTCTATTTTAAAGTAACTAGTTACAGTCATTGGCGTAGGCAGAAAGTTCATAAGGGGGGGTTATAGGCTTAATGGGAAGGGTTACAGAGCTACAACTCACATATTCCTATGTTAAATATACAAAATTTCATTGCAATGGGGGGTTACAACCCCCAAAAACACCCCCCTGCGTACGCCAATGATTACAGTTGCTTCTATAGCAACAGTCGTTACAGTTACTTCTGGCGGTTCCAAGTATATACAATAGGATTTTGCAATTTCGCCATTTTGCCATTTTTAAGGGAGGATAACGATTAAAGAAACATGTGCATATAAATAAAATACTACAATTACTCAACAAACTTATATTGAGCTTCAAAAGTAGCTGCTGCATCTGAAGGTTTTGATCCAAAAGTCTTCCTCTATGTTAAGAAAGAACTAATCCACCTATACTAAATATCCTCTCAGCGGAAGCACTTGTTGGAAACCCAGTATTATACTTAATAAATAACCCTTTCAGGCTGCTAAAGCCATGTAATAACGTAAGATTAGTGTTGTCAGTTGACAAAAATCAATGTACTTATCTTCTGTCGATGTATGGTGAATGTCTTTTCACTTCTGGTGAATGGGAAAAAGCCACCCTCATCAGCCATGGTACTTGAGCAATATGCGAGGCAAATTGATAGGGTATGCGCAGGCTGTGAGATAAGCAAAAGTTGTGTAAATTTGGAAGCAGTGGTGTAGCTATGCCAATGTAACCAATGCAGTTGCATTGGGGCCCTTGCCCTTGGGGGGGGGGCTTTGGAAGTCGAGGCTCCTTAGATAGCATAATTGTGGGATCCTGGTAAGGGCTGTGGGCCCCTTTAACAGCGACTGTATTGGGGCCCAAATTCTATAAATACGCCACTGCTTGGAAGGTTCCTCTAAGCGGTGGGGGGGAATGGGAAGCGCGTGTGAAGTAAGGAGATGGGACGAAATTTTCCGTTAATCCGTTACCACTAAAAAATAACGAACATTGTAAGTTACAGTTATTTTTTTTTTTAAATATAACGGCGTTGCTCAGTGTTACCCAGAAAAGGTAACTGTTAACAAGTGACGCGCTACTCTAATGGCTGCAAAATTTCACCCTGAAGGGGGTTAAAAACCCCCCATCAAACTCCCACTGCGTACGCCAGTGAGACAATGTTTAATTACACAATAAACAAAAAATTGACGAACTTTTACTTACACTTCCGCCTTCATCTTACTTTCGCCTTCATCAAAGATAGAAAATGCTGATAGGATGATATCTTCTTCGTCGGTTCCTTCAAAATTATGCAAGAATTAAATGGCGCACATTTTTCAAAACCATGTCACTGTCATCAGAAAACCACGCTATACTTAAACGAACCTGCAATTCTTTCCCCAAAAATTGTAAGGAACATGATAAAATTTAATGGACCCGGAGCTTCAGCTAACATAGATTCTAAGTCTTCATCATCAACGTCTCGACCTAAAGACAAAGGAAAAATTGTGTTTTATACCAGATTGTACTGGATTTAATCTACGCAGAATACTGAAAATACTGTTATCAAAAAGTAAGCTATTCAAGTTCGTCTTACAGTAAGTACCCCGCCTTGGTTGAAATTTCATAACATACATCATACTATACAGATGGTAATGTTTAAAAACAATTTTTTGAATACAGTGATTTCTCTTAATAAAGTCGTCATGGTTAACGAGGATACTCTTCGGCAAATGCTTTATAGCAGCGGTTCTTTGACATTCCTAGACCGCGGACCCTCTTCAGAGATCACTCGCCCTTGCGGACCCCCCAAGAATTAACTCAAAGTTTAAAACCCAGAATTTGCATCATACATATTTATTTCTAGTGTTTCATCACTAATTTTCACCATTTAAGGGAGGAATTTTTCGTTCCCTCGTAATTTATTCTTAGCATTAGAGAATAAATGCTCAATGTAGTATTTTCCCGAACTTTGTGGAAGTTCAGGAGGTCGGACCCCCCCCCCAGAGGTTCGTGGACCACAGTTAAGAAACCGTCGGTTTATAAAATTAAACGCAATTTTATTAAGGACTTCTTCGCTTTAATGGCGTTTTTTCTCGTTCCCTTGAAAGCTATTAGTGGAAGGGATTGATACTTTTACTAATGTAAAACATTTACTATAACTCACTTAGATTTTAATGAAAAAAAAATATTCATAATGTGTGATCGTAGAATAGGTTAATGTTATATATGCTAATGTTCTAATTATATGTTAATGTTCTAATTATATGTTAATGTTTTAATTATATGTTAATGCCATAATTATATATCAATGTTATAATTATATGTTAATGTTACAATCATACGTTAATGTTAAAATCGGCGAAAAAAAATTTTTTGGTGCGTCGCAGGATTTTATTAATTAGTTTTGGTGCGTCGGTCGCAGGATTTTCTTAATTAGTTCTGGTGTTTAGTCCAGGATTTTATTAATTTAATGCGATGTGAGAGATTGAAAATCGTTTAGCTGGTGTGTAGAACCAAATTGTATATGCTGCGTATCAAGGCTGCAATGAACAAGGGGGATTTGGGTGTTTTATCCCCTTTGAACAATATTACAGTAAAATCACTTTTGACCGACAGCCCTCCGATACAATGAACTAAACATTTCCTTGGCGAGAGATTACTTCACAATAATACTCAACTTTTATGGCCACCTCTCTTTTACGGACAAAATTTTCTTCCCTGTAAGTGTGAGACTTAATTACCCTAATGAGAGACTTCACCGTATTTCAATTTCTGTGGAAGAAAAAATCTATTAAACCTTCCCACATTTTAAGAAAAAAAAATCCGCCATTTTTGAACCCTGTGCACGGATTTGTTGAGTATAAAGAGTTGGGTGTCAGAGTAAGTAAGTGCTTGAAAAATTTCATGAGAGATCATAGAAATATTTAATATATTTGTGATGAAGGAAAATTTGTGTAATTTCCACAGTCGAAACGTATTAGTAAAAGTGGTTTAAATACTTTTGAAACAACTTGATAAACTATTTAAGTAAATGTGTCACCTTTAAATTCTTTATATAATAGCTAAGGGGAAGAGTGATAAGACGATGAATTATTTGCAAAGAAAATAATGATTTACCGATCCCTGGTGAGACACGAACCCACAGACCCTTTGTTTCCCGTCCAGTGCTTAAACACTGAGTTGCAGATGTCAGACATTCTTCCCCTTGACGACTGTAGCTTAGTGGTAAAGCACTTGACCAGAAACCAAAAGATTATGGGTTCGTATTTCACCAAGGTTCGATTAATCATTCTTTTCTAAGCAAGCTGTTCATCATCCAATACTACCACACCATCGGTTATGGTGAGAATTATTTTGCTTTAATAATAAAAAAAATAATAAAAGAGTGATCGCTTTTGATATTCGATGCATTTTAAGCTAATATTTTACGACTTTAATTATAACTTTTACTCACCTAAAAGATCAAATGTTATTTTCAAATCAGATTTCGTAATAAAACCATCCTTATCTTGATCGATGATTTGGAAAGCCTAGCGAAAAAGAAGAAAATGTTTACTTTTCTTTTGATATATCATTTTTTCTATCGGAATATCTTTAGACAATAATTCTTTAAGACACAATGCAAATCACTGTACTATAAAGTATAAATCAGATTTATAATAACGTTGAAGTGGTTAAAAAAATTGTAATAATACATAAGCATGTTTTTAACCATTCAAAGTGATTGTCATCATCAGATATCACAAAGTGTATCATCAGATGTTGCATTTTGTAACATCTGATGATGTTACATTTTGTAACATCTGATAATGATACATTTTGTAATGCCTGATTATAACCATCACTTTGAATGGTTGAAAACTTGTTTATGTTTTATCAAGAAAATTTTAACCACTTCAACACTGTCATGAATATAATTCTTTAAGACCTTTTACCTCTTTAAATTCTTGAACCTTCCTTTGATTAAACATAGCAAAAACGTTGGATCCACATCTATTGGCTTTTTTCTTACCAATAGACTTCCTTTCAACTGGTGCCGGTGCAGGTGCAGGTGCCGGTGGTGGTGGTGCTTCCGTTTCTGCAGGTGGTTCAGTTGTTACCTCGGTTGGTGCTGGATCTTCGGTTGGTGCAGCCGAAGGTTCTGGAGGGGGAACCTCAGCCTCACTTTTCTTTTTGCTTTTCTTTTTCTTTTCCTTTTTCTCCTCGTCACCCTAGAAATATGTAGTTCCCAATTACATATGCAATTTATATTTAATAGCTATTATAGTAAAATCCCTCTTAACGGACACCCTTCAGACACGGTCATCGAGGGCCGTAGCTTTAAGATTTTTACGAGGGCTTGGAAAGTTAGTGAGAGGCTTTGAATGCTTTCTTATATTATTACATTAGTATATAATAGTATATTGTAGTATACAGTAAAAGACTGCAGTATATAGTTGTGGATTTAATATATAGTAGTAGATTGAGTATATAATAGTAGATTGTAGTAAACAGTAGTAAATTTTAGTATATATAATAGTATATTGTATTAAACAGTAATAGACTGTAGTACAGAGTAGTAGATTGTAGTATATAATAGTAGATTGTAGTAGCTAGTAGTAAGTTTGAAGAACATCAGAGCACTTTAAATAAAAGTAAATTTGTTTTACGGTAAAAGGACAGCAAATATCATGCTGCGCTGAGACCTACAGTTTTCGGAGACATCCGAATCTCTGCTGTCAAGGAGAATCAAACCCCGGACCACGGTGGGCAGAAAAGAGGCATGCGTCTTACGACACTATTGGGAGTCAAATCTGAGTTATGGTACATGTTATGTACATGGTAGACGAACGCATCAACATCACGCCATTGTAGGATACAGTTGGCCTCCATTTTCCCAAGCAATACGAATCTCTTAAGGCCTAGGGAACCGACTCCTGGACTACAGTGAGCAGTTAGCTAGTAAGCTTTCTTTTATTTACGAATTTATTTAGTTGGGCACCGTCAGGAGTCGAACCCATGTTAACAAAAAGCTAGGTTAAAGCGCTACCACCTCAGGGCTTGAATTAAAGTTCTACTGTAGCTTTCTATTGAATACAGGGGCAGATTTAGGGGGGGTGGTCGCCACGACCCATGAATGACCCCTAAATCCGCCCCTGATAGGATAAAAAGTTGGTAATTAGAAAAGCATGCATAAGGACAGAATAGTGGGAAAAATCGGCCATTTAAAACCTTCCAGTTATTTAAAGTAATCTCACATTGAGTAACGACAGAATATAACCATAAAATTAATGATATCATCATAACTTTCAATAATTACATTTAGAATAAGTTATTACGTTTAATAATTACTTTAATATATATTTATTACTTTTAATAATTTATTTTAGTATATATTTATTACTTTGAATAATTTGTTTTAGTAGACTACTTAGTTATTACTTCTAATAACTACTTTTAGTATATTGTTACAAATTTTGATAATTACTTTTAGCATATAGTTATGACTTTCAATAATTACTTTTAGTACATAATTATTACTTTTAATAGCTACTTTTGGTATATAGTTATTACCTTTAATGACATCAGTTATTATACTGAGGTAATGGAACGAATAAAAACTGCAATTATCGGATAAAATGCGATACAATAGTCATGACTCTCAAAAGTTGAACAAGGAAAAGGGAATAAAAACAAAAAGGTTTTAAAGGTTATGACAAAACAAGAAAGGTTTTAAAGGTGATGACAGTATCTCTTTTTCTCTTATGTATCATAGGCAAAACATCGACTGTAAATAAGAACATGTCATATAATCTCATGTAAATAAGAACATGTCTTATAATCTCATGTAAATAAGAACATGTCATATAATCTCATGTAAATAAGAACATGTCATATAATCTCATGTAAATAAGAACATGTCATATAATCTCATGTAAATAAGAACATGTTATAATCTCATGTAAATAAGAACATGTCATATAATCTCATGTAAATAAGAACATGTCATATAATCTCATGTAAATAAGAACATGTCATATAATCTCATGTAAATAAGAACATGTCATATAATCTCATGTAAATAAGAAACTCAGACAAATCTCAGAGTTAAGTGACATTCAACAAGTGTGTGTGCGGAGGTGCATGTGAAAAATACATAAAGGGTGAGCAAATTCCGAAATCAAGGCACGAGTAAAGGGAGTTTAATATCCATGTCATGCAAGAATGAACTATACTCGCGGGAATGCTAACCTGGTGCACTATTAAGGCTACGGTGACCTATTCACGTGTGTGCAATAAATATTCATTCCCAAATTGGCGAAAAATGAGATAACCCTCAACATTATTAGGCTATTTATCGCCTAATTTGGAATGCAGAAAAACGCGGTTGATAAAATTCCAGGCGCCAAATTTCCCGCCAAGCGAACGAAGTCCTCTGAGTGGTCAGTTACTTGAATGACGTCAGCGCTCACTATAATGAGTCTTTTTCCTAAATTTAATAAATACCAAATTTTAATTGCACCTGTACGCCTATGTTTTTAGTGTTTGAGCATTATTTTAATGTTTTATGTACGAAATGTGCCTTCTATTAACTCTGTTAACGTAATAGATGTTGAACTATATCGCACTGGAGGAATCATACCGCTCTGCGCCTTGTCAGTGTACCAGGTTAGCTTTGCTGCAAGTATAGACCATACAGGAAGAAATTTTGGAGCCAATATCCAAGATATTATTTCCAAAGAAAATATGGAATTAATATACTTATAACGCCAACTTCTGGTTAAAAATGCAATGGGCGTAGTCTAACTTCTCTTGCAAAGCATGGAAGGTTATAAAATAAAACGAAGACGAAACAAAATTGGCCAATTTCATGAATAGCGGATTTTTTTTTTTTTTTATATTTTCGCATCTATTAAAGCACTCGTCAAATCTGAATGCACGCTTTACAATAGCTTACTGACAGCGCGTTCATTTATCGCGTTGCTAACCAAGGGTCGATTCCAATGATTGCTGAAGGGCTCGTGTTATTCTTTATGCCCACCGTGGTCAGGGGGATGGATCCCTCAGAGAATGGCATAGAAGGGCCCTAACTGCTGTACTTGTTGCGCCGTAAACGAATGAACAAGTTGAACATAACTATAGAGTAATTCGACTTATTTTTCTTTGATACCTTACCAAGTTAATTAATATTTAAGCATATATATACGTTTCACATGTTTAATAATATTTAAATACCCACACACACATGTAAATAAATTAGCTATCCTTGTTTCGCCGTAAACCAACGAACAAGTTGACCATAACTACAGATTATTGCTACGTGTATTTCTTTAATTCCTTACTAAGTTAGTTATATTTAAACATATACGTTTTACAAGCTTAATAATATTTATACGCCTATTATGCATTCGCGCAGACCTGACGCCTGATACCGTTAGCAGACGGGTTAGTCCATTGCAGTTTAGGGAAGGGCGTCTTGCCGAAACTGGTTTTTCGCGCGGGAAAAACCAGTTCCTCCAAGACGGCCTTCCCTAAACTGCAATGGACTAACCCGTCTGCTAACGGTATCACGCGCCAAC
>QLNU02015359.1:56914275-56924811 GCA_006491805.2 Dysdera silvatica | reverse complement strand
GTAAGGGGTGGTTTAGGCTCAACAAGGAGGGGGTTGCAGAGCTGCAACTCATATATTCCTATGTTAAATATACAAAATTTCATTGCAATGCTACGCCTATGATCATAGGCGTAACTAGGAAGCGAATGGGCCAGGGCAGGTTTTATTCTAAGCGTGTTTTTAACACAATGTGTGGACTTGGGATTTTGAAGTGTGCACTTAGACTGGGAAAAGTTTGTTGTGTATTTAACTAGTAAATAATGTCTTACAGTCAGTTAAAATAATGTATTTAAATTTAATCGCGTCGTCAGGCCAACAGCCATGATACTCTGGGAAGAGTAAATCTGGAAGTATTATATAAATCGCAGAAAAAAGAAAATTGCGACGAAAGAAAATTCGAATTTTAAATGGTAAAAAAAAAAAAAATGATGGCTCTGACCCCTGTATATAATCTGTAATATCATCATACATATTTGCTTAAAAATTGAAACTGCAGATTCGTGTCATCATTTTAAGTTGTAAGTTCATAAATGCGGTGATGGGAAGTAGATAACTACACAGTGGTGAACTTAAACTACTAAAACTTTGTAGTTAACTAGTAAAATGCATCAAATGCGAGTATATTTTTAAACAAAATTTTCAGGGATGACAACTGGAAAAAACAAATCAATTTATAGTTACAATTACTTTTTTCAGAAAAGCATTTGTAACTAGTTATTATAACTGCCTTTGAGGAAAGTAGTTAGTAATTTAGTTTTATTTTTGAAGTCCTCCCCGCTCCATAAACAAAACTGGATTGAAAGTGTGCAATTGGAAAATTTGCTTAGAATAAGGCCAGGGATAGCTCACCCCCATCCCCTCTACAAAAACGAAAATCACAAATTAATGCTATATATTCGAAGTATTGAGAGTGAGGTGAGTTATAGCTCAAGTTATAGCTCGAGTTATAGCTCGAGTTATAGCTCAAGTATAGCTAAGTCTGAGTTATAATTCAAGATAGCTTCGCCAACGACTATAATGCACAGTCAAATCTCATCGCAACGAATTCACGAGACCACAAAATTGTTTCCTTGTACCATGTTTTTTTTAAATAATAGAATTTCATATATTTACTACATTGTGAAAAAATTATTGATGGGGCTTTCAACTTGGATTTCGTAGAATTTTCAGGGTTTTCATTATAACGATATTTAACTGTTTTAAGCGTATAGGATTTTTGAAAACTTACCATAGTCAGTTGTTGATGGATTGCTGAAGCTGAAGATCAGAGTGAAGTTTGTTGAAAAAAGACGATGAAGGTAGTTGCTCACATATACCTGACAAAAGCAACGTGTTTTACCAGAACCAATGAAAACGTCTCGAGTGTTTATGTTACGAAATGGGCAATGGAGGCTTTTGAAAAAAATAAAAAACGGGTAAATAAGATTGTAATCTAAATATAGGGGTTGAGCACATTTAAACCTCTCTGAAGTAAATCTGGCAGGAATACAAAAATAAAGAACAGATTTAAAAAAATAAACGGAACTCTATACGTATATCACATATCTCACCCCGCTTCAGAAGTGATACAAATCAAAATTTGTAGATTTGCGTTTTGAGCAATTTTAAATTACATAATAGTGAATGTACTATCGTGAAACGATCTCGGACGCTATTAGAAGGTTGGATGTGTCGTTTCTTCTGAAGACAGATATGACAATATTTGTCTTAATAACGTTTCGAGTTGGAATTTGAAAATATTTGAACTGTGTCACCTCTGAAGCGGAGTGGTGCGATATAACATATGTAATACACACAGTATAGAACCAGTTAATCTGGAAATCTCGAGATTTTAGGTTCATTTAAAAAAAAAAAAATGCACAATTTAAGTCGTCAAAACAGCCTACGTCTTGAGAAAAGGAAATTTCACAGAAAAGAGAGAAGAAAACGCTTGGGACTGAAAATCAAGTCCAAAAATTCAATGGAATTGGAACCGACATTTTCTTGGAACTAGCACCCCGTCTTTTATCTATGATAAACATATAATATATCGCATGAATATAAATGATTATGCCATAGACGTTTTGAAAAGAAGAGAAAGCTCTCTCACCCACCTCTCTCTCTCTCTCCTAAAATGGCAATTTTCATGATTTTCTGCAAGGTAGACTTTATAATTTATCTTATAATAAACCTTACTATTTACCTTGCAATATACTTCACAATACACCTTACAATTTTTTTTATTTTACAAAATTCAGTAGCGAAATTTTGCGTATAAGAAGCCTATCTGATAAAATTTTTGAGAAAAAAAAAAAAAAATACCACAATTTCATAGTTAATCGATTAGCTTGCAACATGGTCGATAAATTTTCAAAACAATAACTGAATTTATAATCAATATAAATTTTTATTTTTAGCTAGGTTTCGTAGCTAGAAACGTTACTTACTAGAATTATAAGATCAATTTCCTAAACATATTTTTATATCCTTTTAATCCGAAAAAATAGAAAATTGCAATTTTTTTTAATAGAACCATAAGAATAAAACAGTGCAGTTATTATATTTTTATACATAACTCTTAGTCGCTAGTAGGACACGTACATCATCTTTAATTATCAGTTACATTTTTAAAATCCTTAAAAAATCACATCTGTCATTTTGTTTTGTTATGCCACATGTTCAAAAATCATGTTTTGAGAAAATCACAGTTGAAGTTTTTACAAAGGTTTTTCAATGTATATGATGCTTTACAAAATTAATCGTAATTCAAAAACTATTCGAACATCGAAAAAAAACTATTACAAATTCAGAAAGCTAATGATTCTAGGAAAAAAATAGAAAATTTTTTGGTATATGCATACCTAAAATTCTTGAGTTTTATCCTTTTCTTCCCAACTAAGTTTAAGTTTAAAGCAAATCACTTCAAAGCAAAGTTAATTAGAATTAACGTCCTTAAAAGAGACTTAGAAAAACGTTTTTAAAAATAAAAAAGTTAATCAGAATTTATGTAAGTCGATTACGCATTTGCCTAGCCTAGCCTAGTTTCCCGTGACTTCCGGGGCACCTAACGTGAAAACGTTTTATCCCCCATGTGGGGTAAAGATGATGTTTAGGTGGGGGAAGATATGGTAGGGTAAAGTTGGTAAAACTAGTTTTGTTTGAAACTAGGGAGGCCAAAGTAACAAAAGAAAAAATAAAAAGACACAAATAATAATAATAATAATAATAATAATAAAAACTAAGGAAAAAGAGAAAATTAAAAGTAACTTTGCGAGGGAACAATGAAGGGAAACGTTTGTTGGGAGAAAAACGTAAGATAAGGTAATGTCTGAAGAGCGAGGCAGTAGATTCAGGTGAACGAATGTGTAGCTGGGGTGGTTGAATTGGTTGGACCTGAATCGGTGAAGGAGGAGGAGGATTGTGCAAGGGTTTCATTGGGAAGGGTGGCCGCCGGGGGCGGCGCTGTAATCCCAGACAGGACGCTTGAACAGCGTAATCAGCCGCCGAGGCGGCTGAGGGGGAGATGGATTGCCGATCAACACGGCATTCATAGATGCACGTTCACGTAAAGTCGTCATTCAACACGAATGTGTAACTGGGGTGGTTGAATTGGTTGGACCTGAATTGGTGTAATTATGTCATGTTGAAGGCCTAGGTGCAATAGCACGAAGGGGGCGTCGTGGGTTTGTTTGGGGGTCGGAAGCTGATGTCGGTGTGGTATTAGGCAGGATAAGTAAGATAGGTATGAAGGTTGTGATTGTAGATTGTGGGGTAGGCCAGGGTGCAATTCGCCGGAGGGGTCTGTTACGGGGCACGGGGGTGGGTGAGATTGGTAGGTCGGGTTGGGCAGGATCATTGATGTGGGTGGTGGAGGGGTGGGTTGTGTTTGATGTGGTTGGAAAGGAAGTAGGGGTTGATAGTATTCGTTGAGATGGGTCACTTTGATGGATTTCTAGCAGTGAGGACGGGAGGCCATCTTGGTCGGCGAAATTGTGGCGGTATAGGTGGTGAGGACGGAACTTGAGGGGGAAGGGTTGGAACGCTTAACGAAGGAAATTCAACGGTCCGTGGAATCGGTGATGAGAGGTGTCATGAAGGATATGAGAGTTAGAAACGAGGGGGTTAGGGTGTAGGTGGATGTGGTCAAAGTAATTATGTGAAAGCTTGCAGATGGTTTCGGTAATGGATGGAATTTGTATATCCTGGAACATTTGTTTGTTTCGATGTACCAGGGTATGTGAAGGATTCTACGGAGTGTGTTTCGGAATTGCTGAAGAGAAAGAAGTGTTTGTTTGCGAAGAGTAGACCAAGCAGGGGCGGCATAGGTAAGTATTGGCCGAATGGCAGTTGTGTAAAGGAGAAGCTTGTTTTGAAGTGAAAGAATGGAGCGTGGTCCGATCATGTTACTTGGAAAAGAACAGACGGCTCTAACTTTGTTTTTGATGGATGTGAGATGAAAAGAGAAAGATAAAGTACTGTCAAGTGTAACGCCAAGATAATTGATCTTTGAGGCCCAGCTGATGGGAGTGTTGTGAATTTTGAGTGGGTTAGAAAGGGTATGAGGGGTGTTTGGAGAAAAGAAGAGCCTGTGTTTTGTGTGGGTTGATTTGGATTTTCCATTTATCGAGCCATCTGATTAGATTGTTGGTGTAGTTTTGAAGGGTGGAAATGGCTTGAGGGGGAGGGGGAGTTAAGGTATAGATAGCCGCATCATCGGCGAAAAGAGCTAAACGTATTTGCCGAGACGCAGTATAACATCGTTTAAGGGGGCACAGGACCTTTGAATGTATTTGGTCAACACAAAACTGCACCATTTTTAAAAATTTATAACATTAAAGATATCCAATAGAAACCTTAAAAATTTTAAGCATGTGTTAAATGTAATTTTGTCTTTACGCACAAATTTTAATATATATATGATTTAAGATTTTCTGTTTTAGAAATTTAATTATGTAATTCAAGGTTTAAACGTAAAAATTACAACATGTATACAGTGAGCGCAAGATTTAAGATATATAAAACTATATAACCGAATAAAAAAATAAAAACATACAGAGAATAAGTGTCTTAGGAGAGATAAACATAAAAAAATAAATAAAAAAGTAACATTTAACATAAAAAAATATTTCTAAAATTTTAATTTATGAATTATTTAGTTTACGAAAATATTAGTTACCAAAAACGAATTAAATATATATGCATAATATATTTTCAAATATTCTTTCTTTCTTTTTGGTTTTACGGCTCAAAGACTACAGTGGTCATGCTGCGCCGGGACCTACTGTTTTCCGAGGAATCCGAACCTCTTAAGGCCTAGGGAACCAAACCCCGGACTACAGTGAGCAGTGCGATCTTTATGAGATCTCTGAGTAAGCGTCCTTTGCACTGTTTGGAGTCGAACCCGGATTAAAGGCGCACTAGGCGAACGCGTTACCACACTGCGCCACCGCAGGGCATTTGCAAATATTAGGTTTACGTCGTGAGTAATATAAAGTTTAATATATATGCCAAATTTCTTACCCACATAATAAGTAGTTCCCCAGAAATGTTGGGCACAAGCTGCAAAATCTTCATTTTGAAAAAACTAACGTTGAAAATATGTATTGACGCTAAAATATATATTTTAAGGGGCTACGTTTCATGTAATTTCTCACGAAATAATGGACGGATTTAAATGCGTTTGGTCTTAAAACGTTGATAAGAATCCGGCGTGATTTTTAAAAGCATTTAAAAAAATGATTTTTTTGAAATTTCAATGGTCCTGTGACCCCTTAACGTAGTAGAACCTGCCTAAAGTGGCCACCTTTGGAACTAGATTGCAATGGTCACCACAGAAAGGTGATCACTGTACACGACAGACTTTGGTATAGGCATGACTAAGACCTTGTCAGTTCTCTTTTATAAAAACTGATCACTTTATCCAGGTGGTCAATTTCCAAAGGTGGTCACTTTACCAGGTGCCACTTTAGTTGCTAATTAGGACGAAATTATTACGAGAGGGTTTACTGTAAATCCTGTTTTTGTATTCGTTTGGCGAAGAAATATTATTGCGATTGCTTGAATTCAAAATTAGTAACTGAATTTCTTATTTAGCAACGAAAATATTAATATTTTTTGTAACTGAAATTTCAGATGTATAAAATTAATGCGAAATTAATATGATGTTACGTTAAGTTGTTGGTCCCGTCTCGCATGATCCCAGGTTTAATAATTAATAAGTTTTAATAAATAGGTTTAATAATTAATAAGTTTTAATAAATAGGTTTAATAATTAATAAGTTTTAATAAACGGGTTTAATAATTAATAAGTTTTAATACATATGTTTAATAATTAACAAGTTTTAATAAATAGGTTTAATAATTAATACGTTTTAATAAATAGGTTTAATAATTAATAAGTTTTAATAAATAGGTTTAATAATTAATAACTAGGTTTAATAATTTAATTATTGAATTATCGGTACGCTGAATAATAACAAATAATATTTGGGCGTAGGATTATTGTTAAATGTTCCATGAATATTAACGTAGCTTTGTGTAAACCGAGTTACTATAACCTAATGCATTTTAAAATTTGTGAAAATTATCCATGGAGCATCCGTCTTTGAATCAACTTAGAAATTTCTATGAAGAACAAAAAGACGAAAAGGCAATTTTCCGTCTTAAGGAAATAACTGATACAAAGTAATCTCTATCGGGGGGGGCGGAGACAATATACCATTAAAAGGCATTTTGTTTGAAATTGAAGAGGGATATGGAACCCTAATACCAACATTGGGGGGACGAGTCTCCCTGTTCCCCCCGCTAACGGCGCCCGTGATTACACACTCCCTACTTCCACTGATAATGTTAACTAAATATATCGATATAATTTCCTATAAAATTTTTTATTATTTACTAAATTTCACTCATATTAAAAAGCAATAAATAAATTTTTATTTCAAATTTTACTTTTGACACTTTTTAATGAATCGTATGTATTTTTCGGAAAAGCTATTTCTCGGATTTTGACAAATCGCTTGCCTGTATTTCTGGATTCCAACGCGGGTTACCTTGGAAGGGACCCGCAACTCAAAGTGATGTACGGTTGATAATGTTATTACATACCACCAAGCTAACGTGCAATTAAACCTGGCCCCATGGCCGCCCCGAGAAGGGTGCAGGGGGTGCACTTGCACCCCCTGCACCCTTGAAAGATTGAATTCACAAGAAACTGTAGTCCAACAACATTATTTAATTGGAATTATTCCCGGATACACACTCTTGCATATAATTCTAAGGGCGCCCATGCTTGGCCCTACGGTGGTGAAATGCTAACGCGTTTGTCTAACGTGCAAGGGTTCGACTCCCGACTGTACAAAAAAAAAGTTTACTAACTGCCCGCAGTAGTCCGGGACTTGGTTCCCTAGACCCTAAGAGGTTTGAATTTCTCGGAAAATTGTAGGTCCCAGCGCAGCATGACCCTTGTTGTCCTTGCGGCGTAAAACAATAACGAGGAATCAAACCTAGTCCAATAAATTTCTTCCTGTATGATCTATACTCGTGGCAAAGCTAACGTGATATACTGATAAGGCACAGAGCAGTATGATTCCGCCAGTGCAATATAGTTCGCCCTTTCTTACGTTAAGAGAGTTAATAGAATATACATTTCGTACATAAAACATTAAAATAATGCTCAAATACATAAAACATAGGCATGTGTGTGCAAATAAAATCTGGTATTTATTAAATTTAGGGGAAAAAAATTATAGCGAGCGATGACGTCATTTAAGTAACTGACCACTCAGAGGACTTCGTTTGCTTGGCAGGAAGTTTGGCGCCTGGAATTTTGGCGACTGCGTTTTTCTGCATTCCAAATTAGGCGATAAATAGCCTAATAATGTAAAGGGTTTCATTAGCCTTAACAGTGTACCAGGTTAGCTTTGCCGCGAGTATAGGACGCATAAACTAAATGGACAAACTGTTGTGGTTACTACAATAGAAAGGCAATATTTCACTTTGCAGACTTTCTTTACTATTGCCACTTACAATAGCAAGAAACGCAAATTTAATTACAATTTCTAAAATTGGCAATATGCCAAATTGGTTCCGCTTATACGCTGTTATCCAATTGTGCATAATTTCGCTTTCCGTATCTGGCAGCACGTATTGTATAATTATAATTTCACTTTTTTCATTTGGCAACAGTGTTTGTAACTGCCTTTCTAATTCTAAAATCAAATCAATCTTCCGTTTACCATCGAAGTGTGCACACGTAATTTTCGGAGGCTCCGCTAAAAAGTTAATTAATTTATTTTTGGCATGCATTAATGAACTAGCCCAAACATTTAAAGCTTTTAATAAATACTGGTTTCATTGGATGAAATTACTGCGTTTATTCAATACTTATTACCCCACTATAGTACACTCCCCACCTATGATCTATAACTGAAGTAAAAGTCCAAAAATCCGCACTTCTTGAAAGCCTTAAATTTTCAGGGTTATTGCGAGTGAGGCTACAAGCGCCCGGGATTACCACAAAAGCAACACTGTTGCCATATGAAACATTTTATGCCCAACCAATAAGTTCTCCTTAAGAATTAAAAGAGGATGTTAGCATTCCATTTTTTTTTACATGGTTCATTTTAGAATCTGCGTTTGAGGAAGAGAAGAGAAGAGAAAATGTGCTACGCACTCTAGTTGGAATCGAACCGGAGACCTCTAGGTTACTGTTCCATTGCCCCGTCCGCTGGGCTATTAAGTGCAGCCGTGTGTGACATGGGTGCTCATTTGAATACTTCTAGGGGAGAGGGGGTGCTGAGAAAAAGTATTACCTCCTTCTTAGAACTGTCAAGAATTTTAGTGAATGTACAAGCAAGCAAGCAAGCAAGTAAGTAAGTAAGTAAGTAAGTAAGTAAGTAATACTTTATTCCTTATTATTATGTACATCAGGAGACCATACAAACGATTTGCTTGGGAAATGGAAAGAGAGCAGTAGCGATGCTAGTAACGGGGCTCTCTTTCCGGAAGACAAAGCAAGGGATTTCTCGTATTCAACAAGAAACAATAACGATATCGATTCGCGCGTACAGATCCTCAAAGTTATAAAGCGATTTACATTCGCAGGTGTATCACATTTACAGAGTTTATGAGCAGAGTCTTGACTCGAAGATGTTACAAGTGAAGGTTGAAGTCCAAAGGTGGAATCTTTGTGGGCTGCAGAGTAAGAATGTTTTTCCTTGTAGCCTGTACCGAGAGAAGAAGTAGGAGAAACAAAAATAGTAGAAAAATGTAAATGAATTTTGAGTTGACCGTTGCGGGTGCAGTTTTAAAGGACTTTTAAAGGGAAAGGCAGACAAAAGAAAAATGGAAAAGGAAGAGCAGGGAGAGCAGAGGAGGGGGAAGAACTGAAAACTAAAAGGAAAGAGTGGGAAGGCAGAAGTAGCAGGCAGAGCATACTTGATTTAAGTACTAATCAAAGATTTTGGCTTTAAGGGTGAGAAAAGACAGAGCTTTTAAATCTTGGGGAATCGAATTCCAGATTTTAGAACCCGTAACGGAGACACTGTGTGTTTTATAGTTTGTGCGAGTCCGCGGTAGCCTGATATCGTCCTGGTGACGTGTATTGTAATCATGTGTCGTCTGTGAGATGGAGAAAGGTAAAACTAGGTCACCTTTTGTGACTTTGTACATAAGGAGTGCAAGTTTATATTTTACTAAGAGAGTGAAAGGAAGAATGCGCCATAATTTAAAAAGTTGGCCAGCGTGTTCATGGAAGCCTGCAAAGTTAACTATTCGCATAAGCTTTTTTTTTTGCGTTCCTATCAATTGCCAAAGGGTGGTAAAATATGTGATTCCCCAGACCTCAAGACAGTAGGTAAGTTTTGAATAAAATAAAGAATAGTAAAGAATCATTAGGATATATTGAGGAACGACATGTCTGAGTTTCGAAAATATTCCCAGGAGACTGCTAAGAGAATTGGTGAGATCGTTAATGTGTTTGTAGCGGCACACTTTCCGTCAGGGGATGGCAACACCTACGAACCAGAACCAAAACTTTTCCAATCCGGTACCAAAACTGACGCTAAGTTCGCGGCAAAGTAAGTGATTAGAGAGAGACTTCCTCGTAACGTCGACGCCTTTGCATGCGTATGTTCTTCACGATTGTACAAGCTTACGTTAATCTCGGAATCCATATTATCGTACGTATGTAATTAAAGTTCAGTTTATTCGGAACATAATGTTTTGATATTCTGTTTGTGAACCGGCCAATTTTATCGTACACCCACGAAACCGCGATATGTTCTTTCCAGGTTAAATTTGAATCGAAAATTACTCCAAGAAGTTTGGCTGATTTCGTTTCCTGAAGGATGGAGTTGCGGAAAGTAATAGGAGAACTGTTAGGTAATATTTTTTGCCGGGAATGGAAGATAACGTAGTTAGATTTTGCAATGTTTAGCTCTAGTTTGTTAACGTAAAGCCAACGTGAAATGTTATCTAAATCTTGGTTGACTTTTTGCACTGTTTCTTCGATATTTTTTCCCGATACCAGAAGTGTCGCGTCGTCAGCATAAAGAAACAGCTGACTATTCAGGACAG
>QLNU02015359.1:56891762-56904146 GCA_006491805.2 Dysdera silvatica | reverse complement strand
TGGCTTACCGCTTTTTAGCGATAATGAAACCGTTGGATCAAGACATAACGGCAATTTTTTGGAATGCTCAGAAATTATTGCCCAATTCGATCCATTTTTATCTGGTTATTTAGAGGAGTATGGTAATCCTGGTAAGGGCAATATAAGCTTGCATTTTCCTGCATGTTGAAAACAGCAATCATGAAGTATACTGTTAGCTGGTCCAAGCGAGAACTAGAGTACCTCCTCTAAAAAAGGTCACCATTTCACGCTTAGAACTCTTAGCTTGTAACACAGGTTCCAGATTATGCAACTCATTGAAGACGCTGCACTGGATAAAGAAACCTGATTCGTGGGGTGTTTTTGTTGCAAATCGAGTGAAAGAAATTCGTGATTTGACGAACCCTGATTTTTGGAATTTTGTTCTAGGAACTTTGAATCCGGTAGACCTTCCCTCTAGAGGATGTTCTGGCAAACACCTACTTGATTCCCGATGGTGGAAGGAGCTCTGAATGGTTAAAGAAGCAATCAGAATTCTGGCCAAAATGTGATTTTCTCGCTGCTCCAGATATCGTTAATTCCGAGAAAAGGAAGACTATTATTTCTGCTTCAGACACAATTAGGGAAAATTCATGTCTGTTTGACAGGATATCGTCATATAATAAGATAATTATATCTGATAATATATCGCATAGATAATATATCACATAATAATGGTAATAGAAAACGTGGAAATTTACAAGTGGAAGAACTTTCTCGAGCTGAAAGGATTATTTTGAAATATGTCCAGAATCAGGATTTTCGTGAAGGTTTTGTGCAGAAATTATCTATGCAAACGTTTATTGATTCGGATGGACTTTTTAGGGTGAAATCGAAAATAAGTTTAAGACAAGATCTTGATGCGTTCTGCTACCCAATCCTTCTTCCATCCACACATGAAATCCTTTCGAAATTGATTATACAGCGACATTTAGATCTAAATCATGCTGAAGTACATGTATTGATGTCGGATTTAAGAGAAAATTATTGGATCCTTCAGACTAGAAAGTCAATTCGCCATGCCATTCATGAATGTATCAGATGCAAGCGATTTTCTTCCAGTCCCGTTGAAGTAATGAGTGCCCCGCTACCTGAAGATAGAGTTAGAGTGGCCTCAGTTTTTGAAATTGTTGGGGTTGACCTTGCCGGGCCGTTATATTTAAAGGACGGACCCCAGTCATCGATCGTTATATTTAGTTGTGCAGTTTTCTGAGCTATACGTCTAGAACTCACTATCTCGTTGTCAACCAATAGTTTTCTTCTGGCCTTCAGGCGATTTATATCGCGTAGAGGACGGCCGAACATGGTGTACTCTGACAATGGTACCAACTTCGTAGGACGTAACCGCGAAATCAAATCATTAAATTGGGAAAATCTGCAAGAATACGCTAATGTTAGAAAAATGAAACGGAAATTCAATCCATCATCTGCTCCGTGGTGGGGAGGATTTTGGGAGAGAATGATAAAACTTATCAAAGACATCCTCAAAAGAGTACTGGGAAAGGCCTGTTTAACATACGAAGAACTAAATATTGTTCTCTGAGATGTTGAAAGTATCATTAATTAGAGACCACTCACGTACGTGGCCGAAGACACAAGCAATCTTGTCGCTTTAACTCCATCAGTGTTCCTTCAGGAGATAAGAGAAACTGGAATACCTGACCTAGACCGTATTAAAAAAGTTCAGATGAACAAAAGAGTTTCTTACACACAGAGAATACACGACGAACTTAGAAAGTGCTTCAGAAGTGAATATCTTGGACAGTTACGTCAATATAAAGCTGCTAATGATGCCTATGAAATGCGACATGGAGACATTGTTTTAGTTGGAAGTGAGAATACTGAACGAATTGAGTGACTTTTGGCAAAAGTTGTTGGAACGTATCAAGGAAAGGATGGAATAGTCCATGTGGTTAAACTGAAGATGAAAGATGGAGAATAACTTCGTGCTGTACAGAGACTTTATCCTTTAGAAATAACTGATGAAACACGTCTACTATATTGCCATTTCCAGACAGGGTGTCCTCGATGAGAGTACGATTCCACTGGAACTTTCGTCACGAACATCGGATGTTCCTGAAGTTCCAATAAAGACTAGGTGCGGTAGAATTGTTAAACGTCCTAAAAGATAGACTTTGTGATGCATTTAGACTCTCGCAGATCTTTTGGTTTGAGTTAACCTATCGAACTCTATTTAACTCAAAGGTGGGAGAATGTGGAAAGCTAGTGATGCGAGAGACTGCGGTTGGAGACATTTGTATTATGCCATCGTCAGAGTTGAAAGGAAAAACTTTTACAGTTATAGTTGAACTAGTTTAGTTTTAGTTCCATTCAGATTTTGACGACGCAAAAAGTAACGAGGTGTGGCTCTTGTTTTTTTCCGTGTTTTTAGGATTCGATTAGGAGTTTCTATGAATGTGGGTGATTGTAAATAAAAGTGTGTGTTTACCCGTGTTAAATTTTTGAGTTGTGTTAGTGCTTTATCAACTACCATCGATTTTCGAAAGCGGAGTTGAAGAAGGTGATTCGTAATTACAGATCCCGAACCCAACGAGAAAAATAAGTATACTTCGATAGTTTCAGGCATATTTTTGGTATCTTTTAACGTATTTATTCGTTTTTGTCTGTACGAATATTTTATTCATTACAAAATCTTTTTAAATCGCTATAAAATAATAAACTGCTTAACTTCCCCTCATTTGAATGCCCAAATAGTCAGTTATGGATCATTCGTAATTCCCAATTTTCTGTGTCGGATCTTATATTAATTAGCCCGAATAACCGGGTGAATAGTGTATATTGTTTTCATTTACATTGACCATTGTCTTGATTTATGTATCGCCCTGCGGTGGCGCAGTGTTGTAACGCGTTCTCCTAGTGCGCCGCTAATCCGGGTTCGACTCCCAGCAGTGCAAAGAACGC
Source organism: Dysdera silvatica (assembly GCA_006491805.2). Taxonomy (NCBI): domain Eukaryota; kingdom Metazoa; phylum Arthropoda; class Arachnida; order Araneae; family Dysderidae; genus Dysdera; species Dysdera silvatica. The sequence continues at coordinate 56,901,206 of QLNU02015359.1, read as the reverse complement.
TTACTCAGAGATCTCATAAAGATCGCACTGCTCACTGTAGTCCGGGGTTTGGTTCCCTAGGCCTTAAGAGGTTCGGATTCCTCGGAAAACAGTAGGTCCCGGCGCAGCATGACCACTGTAGTCTTTGAGCCGTAAAAAAGGCAAAAACAAAAGAAACAAACAAACAATAATTTATGTATCATTTCACTATCAAGATGATCCGCTTTTAAAAATAATAGATTATATAAAGGCGTTCAAAATACATAAGCATGAACCTTAATGACGTAATTTTAGACATTTAAAAACTGAGTTTGCACAACAAATTGTGGAAGCATGTGTCACCTGAAAGCTAGAGGGCAAAGCTCCAAAAACCACAAGCCTAGACGAAACGTTGCTGATGTGTGAAGCGACAGGTATCTAGAGAACTACTTGAAGAAGATGCAGCGATTTTTTTTTACGGAATCTTCTAAAGAAGCGTCATGAAAACTTCTATATCTGATTACTATTAATGCTAGTAAACAAGCAATGTTAATATTAAAAATTAAATCAGTGTATATATTGCCAGAAAGTGAATAAACCATGTAAGATAATAATAACTGTTCGATCGATCTTAAAAACCATTTTTTTTTAACCATTGACTATTCGACTTAGAACTAAAACTTTATTTATTGTTGCACAAAATAATTGGTAACACAACTTAATACACACCAAGATATTAACACCAGCGTCGTACAATATAAGAAATAGTTACCTTAAAAATCTCCTTCAGTGGCAAAAAAAAATATAATTATACAAATATTAACTGCATTATTAGAATGGGAATAATCATATAATCGTTAATATAATTAACAGTAAAAAAAAAAGGCTGTCCACATTCATGATGATCTCTAAGTTTTTTTCCCGTTAAATGGGTATTTTTAAAATAACAAAGCCAAGTTTTATTTTTAAATTTGGACTATTCATTTATTTGTTGAATTTCGAGTTTATACATTGAGTCTATAGAGCATACTCATTAGATATTTAGAGACTATGTATTCACATTGTTAAAATTAAAGCAGGCAGAGCCAGCCAAGTGAGGAAGTGAGCCGTCGTGTGGCTTTTAAATTCCCTTCGAATTTGGTTGTTGTCTGTTTTATCGATTTCTGTATTTTGTGCGTGATGTGTTGTTTACGAAATGACAGGTTCGATTGCGGAATACGCGCATTATTTTTACACTTAAGATCAATTTTTTAATATAACAATTTTATAAGTTCCGATTTAAAATATACAGTCCCTTCTGATTATATATTAATTTACCTTTTCTAATTTCAACATACATACAACAATTGTTATGGGATAAAACTGCCTGTGATGTTCAAGTACATTGGAATGGGGTTGAAACTGGTAACATGTGGGAAAATCTGTGAAAGAGAGTCCAAGGGAAATAGTCAGGATATATAGATACGTGCGGCATCACACTGCCAAACCCAAATTACTAAGTAAGTTTTACCATACTGTGAGGAGAGGATACAGTTGAGATGTGCATACTATAAGGTATGAATATCTAGGCGGACGAATAGGGCGGCACCGCGACATATTTTTTTTAAGGTATTTAATACTGTAGGATGATTGAGATAATCTTGGCAAATAAATGAATGGAACTGAATAGATTATTTTCGATTGAATGCCTCCTTCACCAACATTTACTCTTTTTTTTATAAATATCTCTATTATCCATTTTTTCCATACCCTCAACTTCTTGCTTTTTTACATTAACAAATTTTCTTCTAACCACTGCACGGATCTCTGAACAACATTTTTCCATTACCTCTACATCTTTCAGTGATGCGAGCAGGAGGCTTGAGAGACACTCTTTTCTTTTTGATATCTTTGTGCATTATTACAATCAGGGCCGGCGCGATGTTCTTAGGCGCCCGCCTGCAAGGTAGATTTGAGCGCCCCCCCTCTCCACCCGAAAAATAAAAATTGTCGAAAATTATACTGGCCACATTTTAGTGTAATAAGGAAATAATTAGAATGACTGAATAAACAAACGAGAAAACTTAATTTATTATTTACAGCTTTATTCACAAAATTATCTTCCTTATTTTCATATTTACAAAGCTGACTTTCTTGTTTTAATAATTTGCAAAGTTAACTTTCTTGCTTTTATACTTGCAAAGTTACCCTTTTTTACATTCATATTTAAAAAACTGCGTTTCCTGCTTTCGTATTTCCAAAATCAGAAATAATGCTCTTAACATCTATTTCAGCAGATACGTCATTTTCTATTGATATTAATGTACGATTTACAAGTCGCTTTCCTTTCCCAATGTCATTATTAAGATCTGAACTCTTTTAAGGACATTAACTCCCACCTTTTAATTTTCCGAACCGTATTCATTAGAACATTATTTTCTAATTGAAGCACATTGCAAATATATTTTAAAAAATACATGTTTAAGTTCCATGCGTGACATACAATATACAGGCAGATGAAATAAACTATAAGTGAAAGATGATAAGCTTCAGAATGCAAACGGAGGGACCCTGGTTCGAATCCAGGATGGGGAAAGCGTCTCTTTTTCTCCTAAAAACAAAAGCTCTAGTATGGGCTAATAAATGTGGGTTTCGGAATTTTCACGTAGAATAAAAATAAAATTTATTTTACACTTTTTTTCATGTAACAATTTTATTTTACTTCATATTACATTTTTATTGCCTTGTTACATCTCTCTCTTGCATGTCGCAGCCAATCCGCAATCGGCTTCATTACATCTATTTTGGTAACATGCGGTTGGCAATTGTGAATTACATCTATCATAGAAGGGAGAGAAAAAAAGAAAATTAATAGTTTTGAGCATAAGAAATTACATTACGCTAAAGTGCACGTTACATTGAAGTGCGTAAATAATAAAGTAATTATATTACATGTGCAAAAGTAATGGTAAAACTTTAATGCCAAGATTGTTATTTTTTTATTATTTAAAATATATACAATTTTCTTCAGAGAAATCCTAGAGATATCTGGAGTTGCCAGATAACTAAGTTATTTCTAAATTAAGTAACTAATAATATGTTTAGCTTATATGTATAAGCTGACGTCACAAACGGGATAGTTCATTATAGCAGAGGGGAGGCCCTAGTTTCAGAACTGGTTTTTGGAGCAGACATACGTTCGCTGAAAACCAGTTCTGAAATGACGTCCTCCCCTCTGCTGTAATGAACTAGCCCGTTTGTGACGTCAGCTCCCGTGAATTCTAACGGTACCATCGGTCAACTTTCCGCGAACGAAATACACATGTCAACCATTTTAAACAATTATGCAGATAGTTGCAACTTTATTGTATATTATACCGATATATGGACATTAGTGCTGGATTAAAGTTTTAAGGAACCCTAACAAACAGTTATTTCGGCATAAGGTATTTTGGCGTAAGGTTTAAAAATATGACGTTTCGGGAGCTAACTACTCCCTTTGTCAAGTGAATTTCAAAGAAGTCATTCTGCCTTCACTTGACAAAGGGAGCAGTTGGCTCCCGAAACGTCGTGTTTTTAAACCTTACGCCAGTGTCGAAATAACTGTTTGTTATGGAATCTCCTGGTGAAACTCTGTATTGTTTCGTTTACAAACTCTAGACTGGAAAGAAAAAATGGGTCCCTAAATATTGCAGCCCTCGCAATATTCAGTCAGATCATGAATTTTTCTTTTGAAGTTTATATCATCTTCGATATTCCTATATATCGATAATGAAAATTTGTCGGATATTTGTAAATAAACAAGATTAAAATGTGCCTAAATACCACTAGGCATCTTTTAAGTCCTCAAAATTCCAGGGATTTAGGCCTGGACTTGCTCGTAAATCCGGCGTTAAGATTTTGAGCGATTGACCCACTTAACATTAGCTGGTGCTCCACACGATCGCGGACTTTTTTCCAAAAATTACCATTTGCTAGTACCCTTATTAGATGTTGAAATCTAAATTTTGTTTGTACCCGTGTTGTATCGTTCACATTTTATGACCTGTTAAAGGTCATCTTTACAAATGAAAGAAATTTGTGATACATTAAAAATGTTTTTGTCCGTACAGTGTTTCGCAAACAAATTGCCACCTGATTTTTTTTTCTGTTACAGAGTTCACTAACATGGACCTGTATAAAACATAAAAAAACTTCATGGCAAGTTGAATGCGCAAGACTCGTGCAAAACTACGCAATGTCGTATTTATAGCGGTTTTCCCCCATTTTCAAACCTGAATTACGCCTTGCGCAACCCATTTGCCACTGCAATCGAGGTGTTTGTTTGTTTGTTTGTTTGGCTTTTTTATGGCGCAAGAGCATCTGGGCTATACTGCGCCAACAATCAAGGTATCATTAGATAGAGCTATATTAGCGCTACTAACTAATGGGTAAAACATTGAGGCAATTTGAATGCGCTGGTAGTTATTTGGTACCAAAATCCAAAAATTTCATAATTTGGCACTTATTTGGACTTAATTCATTGCGCGAACAATATATTGAAACAATACTGTGACTACTGAAACACTCTTTTATTCTATGAAATGGAAAAGTAATCTTTACTGAGGCAAGTTGAACAGAACAAAATAAAATATATTTTTTTTTTTCAATTTATCTATGCATATTTGAGTATTTCAGTTCTTATGTCACATTTTCAAATCAATTTACATTTATCCATTCCACCCCTTTATAACTACTTTCGATAAGACCCTTGTATATCTTTTAAACAAGGAATCCTGAAAGGACCAGCTCCAAAAAGTTGCACAAGTTATACGGTATTGATGTTATCAAGCAACGGCCACTGTAACTCCTTAGCTTCGCACTGGTGAAATTTCATTCGAAACATGTCATCACCACAATATTCTAGAACTCTACCAATGTTTGTCATTCAAAACAGCATAAAAAGAACGTGGCTGAAGTTCATATCACAGTTCTGATGAGCAGACAGTTTGACCTCATTCAAACACACAAGGTAGATGATGCATCTTGATCACAACTTTCAAGAACAGTGAAATAAACTGCTTTTCCATTAATCTGAGTAACAAATACATCAACATGCATTGATATACCCCTTTTTTCAAAATAATCCTGCTGTTTTTTGCAGTAGTTCTCTGGCAGTATTTTTTGTGACTAATCTTGCAACCAGAATGATGTTTCGTCATCTGTCTGATCCTTTGCCTTTTTTTTTGCTGAACACCTCTCACAATTTGTTTCATGTGCTCCACGACATGCTTACAAGCGATGTTAAAATCGCATACAATTTCATATTTCTCAGCAAATTCTTTTATATTTGTGACTATGCCTGAAATTTCATCTAGAGATGATAAAAGTGACGAACATTGAAAGCAGGTCACATGGTTACCGTGATCACACATGACCTTCAAGTCCACATCATCTCATTAACTTAAGAAAAACTGAGCACAATGGTTTGCACATATGCTGCTACTCGTACAGTGAACTTTATAAGCTGCTTTCAGTTATCTTTTACCTATGTCTAATTTTCCTATAAGATATTTTCGATTGGTATTGTCTGTGTTCAGTTTCTTTACAATATCACTGAAGATTGAAAATCCATTGAGACCATCGGTTGACGTATTATCCAAACCACTAAGAAATTGACGTTGACTTGGATTAAAAGAATTTAGTAAACGCATCAATGATAATTTACTTCGGCCACTGAACTTAATCTGTTCACAAAATTGTAGATAATCACATACAATATGCGTTTTTAATGCTGTGAATATTGTACGTGCAGTAAGTTGCTTTTGTTCACAATCATATTTCAAAGTGGTTGTACCATAAACTACATCTTGAAGAGAATCAGTGTTTTTAAAATCATTTTATTTAGGAAAGTGTCAATAACATTATACAAATTTTGTTTAACTCTGCAGAGTATATAAACAAATTATGGTGAAACAACTTTACAATATATATATATATATAGGCTATACTGACTACATAAATGTGAACTATGAAAAGATGTAATTAAATAAACACGACTAACGAATAAATGGTAATTGTCTTCAATAAATAAGTGTTTTGACGTCTTGCCTGGGCAGCATTGAGAAAAGACTAAAAAGTCTGATAAAGCTCATGCTGCCCAGATAAAAGATTAGAGGGCATTACACGGGCGGCAAGTTTATAATCGACACAGCATGATTATGAATCTGTAAAAAAAAATACGAAGTAATTTTTTAAAGTACATAAAAAAAAATTGCAAGATTTAAGTTCAGACGGAAAAATATTCCAAAGCCGTGGCCCCGAAGCTCCAATGTGTGACAAACCAAAGTTTGTCCGCGCATGGCAAGGTCTTATTAAATCCACGGCTCGGACATCATAAGTATGTTCGGGTTGAACAAGAAGAGGAATATCAACCATATCATCTGCTCTTGTATATTGAAACATAAAGAAGACAATTCTATAATCAAGTAATTTATCCATAGTTATTATGCCAAAACGCTTGGCGATAGCGACATGGTAAAGAGAGCCACCAGGAACCATCAGCCGGTTCTGAAGCGTAACAAGTCACAGTTATAAATAAAAAAAATCGAAAAAAAATGATCTATCTTGTGCATATCCAGTCTATTTCTGATGACTCTGTGTCCAATAGGCATATGGTCAGGTCACACAACGTGTCCGTAAAGTCAGTTCTAGCTTAACCAATGTTTACGAGCACCGACGTAGAGTTTTCAAAATTGTTGGGAGGCTCAAGCACATATTATGAGCATCTATACATTACAATATATCAGTTCTACGCCTATGTTTGTAAGCACCCAAACACATCAGCAACTTGATTTTGTGCAACTTTCATGATTTATTAAGGATGAGATTGTAAATTTCATTTTCTATGACTGTGAACTTTTGAAAGCCGTTATAATTTGTTTCAAAGTCTCATATGTCTCTGAATCAATACAGTTACTTTTTTCGGACACTACATCCCGAGATGCTTGTTCTTGTACAGGTGCCATCTTTTTAGCTAATGTTATTATGAAACTTTGAGTAATTTCTTTGTAGTTACGTTTCATATAAGGAACAGTACTCTTAGAAACTTCAGAAATTGGAGATTTCAGCTGAAACCCAACTAGACTTATGCCTTCAACAGCTGATTGTATAAATAATAAGTTAATAATAAATTGGTTGATCAAGTTATGGCAGCTTATAGTATCGAAGAAAAAAAAGTGTTGCATGGAAAAAAAAATTACTTTACTTTTTTCTGTTCAACTTGCTTAAGTAAAGTTTACTTTTGCATTACATGTAATAAAAGAGTGTTTCAATAGTCACAGTATTGTCTCAATATATTGTTCGCGCAGTGAAATATGAAAGTCTAAATAAGTGCCAAATTCTGAAATTTTTAGATTTTGGTACCAAATAACTATCAGCACATTCAACTTGCCTCAGTGTTTTATACATTAGTTAGTAGCGCTAATATAGCTCTATCTAATCACACCTTGATTGCAGTGGCAAATGGATTGAAATTCAGGTTTGAAAATGGGGAAAACCGCTAAAATCACGACCTTGGGCATTTACCTTGCCACGATTTTTTTTTTTTATATTTTATACAGGTCCATGCTAGTGAACTCTGTAACAGAAAAAAAAGCAGGTGGCAATTCGTTTGCGAAGCACTGTACAGACAAAACATTTTTAATGTATCTCAAAAACATACATGTTTTCATTTATAAAGATGACCTTTAACAGGTCATAAAATGTGAACGATACAACCCAGATACAAAAAATTTTGGATTTCACCATCTAATATATGTAGTAGAAATAACTGGTAATTTTATGGGAAAAATCAGAGATGGTGTAAATCACAGGTGGATCAACTTCTCAGAATCTTGCTCTTAATGACCATTACTATACCCCCAGGGATTTATACACATTCCCCCAACACCCCTCCGGACTTTTGATACACCCCCTTAATAAAATCTAAACACACACGATCTAATCAACACCCCTTTAAAAATCTTGACTACCCCCCATTTTATGAATCTTGGATAAACCCCTGCTACACCCTACCCCAAGAAAAGCAGTGAGCTTACATTTGAATAGAAACTGTACAGGGAAAAGGAAAAAAAACTTTGTTTTTTGACTTTTTTAGCTTGGAAGAGGGAGGATAAAAGGTTTATTATTTGGCGCCAAATTTGGAAAATTTCAATTAGAAAGCAGTAATGAACTATTGATTAACAGCTTGATAATAAATTCATCCCCACAAACAAAATCAATAAACTAAGGAATTCTTACCAAAAATAACATCATTTAACCTTAAGTTCGCGAAACATTTCTTTTTCTTCATACCCATGTAGCTGAATTCTACAGCTAAAGAGTTTGATATCAAATGCCCCATTAGACGACGCACCATGTCGCCCAAGCTTGTTCCTCCAATTTTTTCTAAATCCTTATGCTGAAACAAAAAAATAAATCATAACAATAATAAAAATAGGCGAGAATATATTAAATAGCACTGCGAGATATTAGAGTGAAACGTTAGATATATATTTCTGGCGTACGGATTCGATAAGCATACGCAAAAAGTTCGTAAGCGGGGAGGGGTTACAGAGCTACAACTCACATATTCCTATGTTAAATATACAAAATTTCATTGCAATGGGGTGGGTTACAACCCCCATCAACACAATGGCGGAAGCAGACTTTCTTTTTTTTTTTTTCGGAGTGGGGGGGGAGTCACGGACAGAATTTGCCATGGTCTTGGAATAACACCCTTCATTTATCATGAAAGTTGGAATTTTTTACAGTGAAAAAATATATTTTGGGGGTCATGACCCCTGTGACCTCCCCCTGTGTTCGCCCTTGCATCAACACCCCCTCCTGCTACACCAATGACGGATTCGGACAATTTTCACGTAGCACTCTACAGCGAGAGAATTATATCTCGCAAGCACAAGGTTGCGTAGGGATTCGGACATTTTTCACGTAGCACTCTACAGCGAGAGAATTATATCTCGCAAGCACAAGGTTGCGTAGGGATTCGGACATTTTTCACGTACAAGTAGTACTTACTCTACAGCGAGCATCAACGTAGAGTTCTCAAAATTATTGGGGTAAGCATATTTTATTACAAGCAGCATGTAAAATCGCAATTTATTTTAGATTATTAAATTCGGGCCCCACGGGCCCATATAACTCTACGCCTATGACAGCGAAAGAACTATATTTCGTAAACACAAGGTGCCATAGAAATGCAAATAATTTTCATTTAGTACTCTACAACTGAAGAACTATATCTCGTAAGCACAAGCTTGCGTAGGAGTTCGGACATTTTTCGCGTAGTACTCTAAAGTGAGAGAGCTATATCTCGTAGGCACAAGGTGGTATTGGCGTTACTTAAGCATAAATTGTCCTAAGCTTAACCGTGCGTTCTCTACCTTGGGCTTGCTTAAAGTTTTGCTACACCAGCAACGTAGGGTTTCCAAATTTAATTGGAAAAAGTGCACGTGTTTTAATTATGGG
>QLNU02015359.1:56874333-56885004 GCA_006491805.2 Dysdera silvatica | reverse complement strand
AATGAATAAGTGATTTTGGCGCAAAAATGGAAAAATTTGCACTTTTGTTATCAGTTTGTAGTAACATTTTCGTTTTGGAACAATTGGTGCAGGCGTGTGATCCCTGCATAAAATCATGGATTTCTTCATTGGTAAACCCCATTCATAGAAATTAGGCCAGCTTATACCCACATCAGAAAAAAAGTGAAGAACATGTTTGCAGTATAAAGTTAAAACCATAAAAAAAAAAGTCACAATAGTATTTGCAAGAAATGAATATAAAATGACAAAAATAAACACAAATAACACATAAAATAAACATTACACATAGATTAAAGGTAAATTTTTATTTCATATATATTTTGAAGCAATGAATCTTAATATATTCAACAACACAAGCAAAGCCTAATTTACATTAACTAATTTAATTTTCTTCATTCAAAAATACATTTGGAATATGTTTGTTCAAAATTCACAAAATTTAATTATTATGAACTATAAACTAGTAGGATCATTATTACAATTTTAAAATTTACACAATATTATTATTATTAATAATTCATTAGAACTTATAATCTTGAAAACATACTATGGATTTAAATTATGAGTACTTGGAGAAACACAGGATTATACAAAGCTAATGCTTGAATTGATTTTCTATTTTCAGATATCTCTCACATGAATATTATGTGAATTCAGTTAAAATTTTTAAATACAAAAGTATATGAAAATTCATGCAAATCATGCTAATAAATTTTTATTGGTCAAGCATTGTAAAAGAAAGCTTTTCAGTCAAGATGTGTGAGTTCATGACGCCTCATGTTGCCTTTTTCCGAAAAGCGTTTGTGACAAGTTGGGCATTCAAATGGACGTTCTCCAGTATGAATACGAACATGCTTTGCTAAATCATTTTTGCGCATGGTAGAATATGAACAACAATTACACAGGAAAAAAGCAGCATTCTTCTGTGGATATTTTATCACTTGTGAGTTCTGAAAGTTGACAGAGAATCTGCCTGTAAAATCTGAAAAATAGTATAAACATGGTTAGATGGAATGCGAAAAACCATTCTTTCTATGGATAAAAAATACTACAAAAGTGCCATTTCTAAATTTGAAGTATAATAGGTGTAAAAGTTAATATATAAGAAATTAAAATGAAATATTGGATTTCAGAATTACGAATTATGTATGGAAAAATGTTTATGAAACGTAAGTTCATAAACAGTATCCATACAAGTACGTAAATATATCAATGTAACATAGAGTCACATGAATATATATACACATATACACACAAGCGTGCAGGTGAGTTCATGTTGCTATTCATTCAATGAATTTGTTTTATGAGAAATTGAATTTACATTTATTGACAGTTGAACTCCTATATTTTATTAGCAACTGATTTCATATATATCATGGACAACTGAATTTACATATTTCATTTGAAATTGAACTTGCATATTTTATTGATATTTGAGTTTACATGCTTTATTGAAAATTGATATTATATACTTTATTGACAATTAAATTCACAGTTTCTCTTTCTCTTGTTTGATCAGCTCCTTTCTCTTTCTGCTGTTATTCTGCACAGTTCAGAATGAAACACCAAGAAAGATTTACAAAATTAAGGTTTAATTAAATTTTTTATTTTGCAATATATATCGCTGTGTAAATGAAAAAGTGTAAAAGCTAGAGTCAGAAAATGTAAGCCATCTTGAGCAATAACATAGTGTCTCAAAATATTATTTCATTATACACTTCGGTACATACCGCACCCTTGCGACAAAAATGTTACAACTCAAAAAATTCAAATTTTCAGGAAACATAAAAAACTGTTTCTGGTTGAATTGAGGGATGTTGTGTTCATCTAATGACATGTGCCAACTAGCAGAAACCCAAATAACTTATGACCTAACATTTTGCATGGCAAAATGCAGCACTGTTTTCTACATCGGGTTGTAACATTAAGTCATTTTCACCGAATTTTGAGTTGTAACACTTCCGTCGCGAAGGTGAGTTTTATATATAGGGTGGCCAAAATTTAAGATGAGGTGTTTAGAGCTGGATAGCCAAAAATTTATTGAACTGAATTCTACAAAATTTGGTATACATGTTCATGGGATTTTGATCCCTTAAGAAAAGGAAAAAAAAAAAATCACCAAAGAGGAGCGCGCCCCGAATCATGGAAGTGCAATGCAATATATTCTCAATTCCAAGAAAAGTTTTCAGATTAAAGTCAGTAAATTGAAGCCCATTGGTGGATGTAAGGCTGAAAATGCATTTTGCGTTCGTTCGGCAAGACCTACATGCTATACTAAACTAATGTGATTATGTCTTTTTTTTTAACCGTAGAATGTTACCAACAAGGGCTCACGTTTATGCCATATTTCAGGAATTAAAATTTTTTCTTAGAAATCGAAATCCTACTGTCCCAGGAGTATGTACAACAAATTTGGATCAACGGATTTTTCGTCATTAGGTCCACAACATCTCACGTTTAATTATGGTCATTCTGTACATATTCACATAATACTATTCCTGAATTTCAAATTCAGTTTTCTCAAGACAATGGATTTTGAATTGTTCGGTATTTCTCAATTTTAATATAAACTCATGTATAATATGCTAACAACTAATGAACACTTGACAAGAACGTTCATGCACGTGTTAATAAAATTTTACTATCGAACATTGCTGAAGTATGCTTTCCTGTCAAGATGTGTGAGTTTATGATGGACGCTTCATACTGCTTCTGTCTGAAAAACATTTATGACATGTTTGGCATTGAAATGGACATTCTCCAGTATGAATGTGAACATGTTTTAATAAATAACATTTTCGTTTGGTAGAATACGAACAGTAATGACATTGAAAATAAACAACATTCTTCTGCGGATACATTATTTATTAAGAATTCTGAAAGATGACAGAGAATTTATCTGCAAAATATGTAAACAGAATTAGATGGAATCTGAAATATTACCCTTCCTAAGAATAAAAAATAATATAAAATTGATTTACAAATTCGAATGGTAATGGGTGAAAAAATTGCTGCATAATAAATTTAAATGAAATATAAGATTTCAGATACATGTCTGACATTATGAAAAAAGTTTTTGTGTAATAGAAGAAAAGTAGTATTCATACAAGTATATATGAATATATGTTATACTATTTGTTCAAGTAATTTATTTTTACGAGCACAAAAAAAAATCACATTGACAATTTATATACTTTATTAACAACTGAATTTATATACTTTATTGGCAACTGAACTTACATATTTTATTGACATTTGATTTTACAATTTTATATTTATATACACAATTGATTTTATACACTTTATTGATAATTCATTTCATACATTTTATTGAGAATTGATCTCATATATTTTACTGACAATCGAATTCATATACTTTAAACAACATAACTATAATTTTGATTATATATAAATAATAAATATTAATTTAAACAATTTTTTTGTAATCAATCAAAATTTTTATAATAAGGTACAAAAGTGAAACTGAATTGCAATATGAAGGTGTGTCACAAAACTTTTATTTCTGATTTATTAAGACCCAACAGATTAAGTTCTAAATATTAATTCATTTTTAATTCTTTTAGTTAACAAGTATATTATAAAAACATTACAATTTATATTGTAGTAATTGACATGATTTTTAACATCACAAATTTTTTAACCTTTTTTTCCGAAAATATAAATTTGAAATAAATTTTAATAAACTTATAATACTTACTTGAAGGTTCTCAACAAGACCAGCTCATCCTCAGATGCTAAGGGGTTAAGCTGCACTCAAATTTCATAAGCATATGATGTATTGTCGACTGTTTGTGGTTTTATGGCTCAAGGACTACAATGGTCATGCTCCGCCAGGATCTACAATTTTCTAAGGAATCCAAACCTCTTAAGGCTTAGGGAACCAAACCCCAGACTACAGTGAGCAGTGCAATCTATATGAGATCTCTGAGTAAGCGTTCTTTGCACCATTGGGAGTCGAACACAGGATAACAGTACACTAGGTGAACGTGTTACCACACTGTGCCACCATACTATGTACACTGATTTTTTTTTTATAATACTGTATTTGCACTTAACACATGATAGGTTTTTAATGTGTCTTCCTTTCTTAAATTAATTAACTTTAACCTTTTATTGACCAACGGTACTTTAAAGTATCAGTAGATCCAAATTAAAATAAAACCGATTTTATTCATACAATTCCAACGGAATTTTTTGGGATGAATGCTATGTACTTCACCTTAGTACTATTAGAGGATAGAAGGGATTCCAGACAACAGTTCTCGTTTTATAAAGGAAATTGTGGCGTCATTTTCAGTTTCTGAGCATCCATTTTTATGATCAACCTTCCTGAGAAATTAGATTTCCTGAATTACCTCAAAATCTGAAAGTAATTCAATGATCTATATTTTTTCTTTTTTTTAGAATTGATCTAACTTTATTTTTCCGTGAAAAGAAATGTTTATATCTTATTTGCAATTTTTTTTTTGCGATGATACTTTCAAGTACTGACTTCTTTAATTAGCTTTAATTAATTTAAAATTATTATTTTTTAATTTTTATTGCATATATCTTCCAATAAGCCCTCAAAGAAGAAAAGAAAAAATATGTTGTGTAAAATTTGTAATTTTATTATAATTCAGTAGATAAAGGGTTAAATGAAACTAACTGGAGGACAGGATCTCGAAGCCTAAGTTAGAGGAGCCACTTTCCACACAAACCTATTGCAGGAAAATTGACACACTGTGTGTTAATATGTAAACGTGGTACTATATGTTCAAGCTTGACCAAAGACCTTGCCAAGACCAATTTCATTTCCATCGTTGGGTATCTTGATGAGAATGTTTCAGAATTGAATAGTTAGCTTAGTCTAGTTTTTGATTGAGGAAAAAAATAAAATGGTTCATTAAAATGCTTTAATCTGCAAATTGGTCTCAAGTGTGGTGCAGTGTGGCAATCTGTTCAAGCCTAGTATGCAAAGTTAAATCGGCTCACTCCCAACAGTGTACAAAGAACGCTTACTCAGAGATCTCATAAAAAGATCGCACTGCTCACTGTAGTCCGGGGTTTGGTTCCCCAGGCCTTAAGAGGTTCGGATTCCTCGGAAAACTGTAGGTCCCGGCGCAGCATGACCACTGTAGTCTTTGAGCCGTAAAAACAAAAAACAAACAAACAAACTTAATCTGCAAATTAGTTTTAATTATAAATAAGTAACTTCTATAAAAAATTGTTAAAAATATTAAAAAGTTTGTATTTCACAGTGCAAGGGTATCAATTGTCATGATACAGGAGGACCTAAACAGGGTGGTAACAAAATGTAGGAAAAAAGAAATTCCCTGATATTGACTTAATACATTTCTAAAAATTTCTCCGGTATTTTTAAGCCTTGTTGTCAGCAAAATGATGAAAAATATCAAATGTATAATTGCTATAATATGTGAAAAAACCTATGCAATTATGTTTCTTTTATAATTAAATAATTTTGTGTAAAAATTAAATAAAAAAAATGGAACTTATGCAGCTGTTACAAAACTATATACATAGGTATAAAGATTTATATAGTACGTCAAAAAAATTCTTATAGATAGGTATAATGATTTTGCAATATCTATGAAATACCTAAAATACATTTTATGGTTCTTTCACAGCATTAACCTTCTGAAAACTACCGACGATGTTGTTTAAATATCACTATTTTTGCAGTTTCTGAAAACTGTGTGTCTTCACAAACAGTTTTGAAAACAAATTGCTTTTACCCTGAAAAGGTGAAGTCTTAAAATAAATGTAACTAAATTTTTATATCTATCATAATTTAGATGAAAAGTATCAAAAATTATTTTTTCCAAGTAGCTCGAAGAACAGTCATTTCTTCTTCAATTAACAGACTTTCCTTTTCAGCTTCCTTAAAGTCATTTGTCTTTTTAAATGTGATTTTTTTCAGCTGAATGACGGCACCCTTCTTCCCTTTTAACCTGTTAACCGGGGAATAAAATTTTGTGAAACTCGTTTCACACTGGGGACTTTTTTTCACAGTGATAAGTAATGTCATCACACCATCACGCTAGGATTAAATATATAAGAACTACATAAAACGTAATGCGTTCAACATAATACGGTTAATTTTAATGACGAAAAATGTCATTTGCATTTTGGTAGTCTTCTGGGCATGACGAAAAATGTCGTCATACCCAGTTAACAGGTTAATGAGGTCTTTCTCTCCTTGTCTTTCTTCTGCAGAATTTCTTGGGTCTCGCATTTCGAACATGCTGGATCATTTGGAGAGTAATTTCAAGCTCAGATAGCCCACCTTTCATTGTGACATGATCATACACGTGTCTTCTAGTAACCACTAATTCTTCTTTCATATTTTCCCATAAGTAGTCATTATTAATGCAAAATCCCTTTTCAACATTAGCATTTCCATGAGGTAGATCATGACCAATTTTAATATTTTCATTCATTAATTTTGTGCCTCCTTCAAATGACCTACAGAACTCGAAACATCAAACCAGAATTTGTCTATCCTCACTTTCTCAACTCCATATCATTGGTAAGTTTTACATTTTCCAATGGCATTTATTCTACGGCAGGTATCTTTAAACTGTTTTTTGGCATTCTCCGCTTCTAACGAAGTAATCTACTTTTTCGCAATCCGAATAAGGAGTAGCTTTCCCAGCTTCTTTGCAAAGATACATTTATGAATAGCAACAGAAGGATCGAAACAAGAAACAGCTTTGGTTAGGGAATATTTTAATGGTGATCGTTTCTGCAGCTTCAGCACATACGTTATCAGAAACTAGTGGCACTCATTTTTGAATACTGCAATATCATTTTCTAACACCTTAGATTTTCTAATTCTTAAAATTCAAATTCATTTTATAGGCATATAACATATATATACAAAATATGGAAAAGTACAATGAAGTCATTAACCAAAGACAATACATAAGATATATAAATAAGAGATATTAGCAATAATAACAGTTAAAAACATACATATAGATGCAGGGGGGACGGACAAAAAGGCAACTAAAGGCCATACAAGTTCCCACTGCTATCGAAAATGGCAACTCAGAGATAATATTAATAAGCTATGTATATAAACAAATAAAAATAGGCTTAAAGGGAAAATGCAAAAACAAAACTAAAAAGACAACAGCTAAATAATCAGATTGCATTTAAACGATTATAAACTATTTATGAACCACAGAGTTACAGGAAGTAAGCTCCAGAATCTAGGGCCAATATCAAAAATTTCCGTTCTCCCTGATTTTCGTGAAATTTTGAAAAAATCCCTGAGAATTCCTTGACATTTAAAGAACTGAAAAATTCCCCGATTTCCCGGTTCTGTTACCACTCTGTTAAAGTTTTACAAGGAACAGCACTAAAACTCCTGTGCCACAGCCCAGCCCAGGAACCCAAACCTTTCAATGACTAGGGAATCAATCACCAGACTACAGTAAACAGTTTGTTGGTAAATTTTCTTTTTTTGGCAAAAAACTTGCAAGTTTCCTCCATCTGATGATGATGATACACAGTTTAGAATGAAATGTTAAGGACACAGAAAATTAAGGTTTAAATCCATTTATCATTTTACAATATATTGCTGTCTAAATGAAAAAGTATGACAACTAGAATTAGAAAAGTTAAGGTAGCTAATGCAATAGCACAATGTCTTGGAATACTATTTTATTACGTACTTTGGTATGTGTACATACGAATATAATCTTATTCTTAGATTTTAAGTTCACTTTTTTCAAAACAATGCATGTTGAATTGTTACAATACTACTTGGAAATCATGTAAAAACTTATACATAATATGCTAACTTAACTGAAGACCATCTGATGACAATATTTGTGCACCTCCATGCTTCACATGCAAATTAAACTTTATGATCAAACATTGCCAAAGTAAGCTTTCTTATTAATATGTGTGAGTCTATGCCGTTTCATACTACTTTGGTCCGAAAAGCTTTTATGACATGTTTGGCATTGAAATGGACGTTCCCCAGTATGGGTACGAACATGCCTTGATAAATCGCATTTTCGTTTCGTAGAATATGTACAATACTGACAACAAAAATAAGCAGGATTCTGCTGGAGATACGATGTCTCTTGACAATTCTGGAAATTGATGGACAAATCATCTTCAAAATCTAAAAAAATAGTAGAAAGGAATCAGGTAAATTTTGAATTAGCAATATTTTCACAAATAAAAAAGTACTTCAAAATTTATATACAAATCTAAACAAAGGTATCCAAACGAGATTCAGAAACACGGCTGTTTTGTAGGAAAATGCACACGTAACAGAAGTTTGTAAATTAAATATTTATAGGTGCATTGCTGCTGAAACTTAAAGAATAATTTAAAAATCATACATATTTCACAACTATACGGAAAGAAAAATGCGATCAAATTTAGTCAGGGGTGACTAAGTCCAAACCAGATTTGGACTTAAGCTGATTCTGAGGTTCTGAACATACCAAAAAATTCCCTGAAACGTTATGTAATACTTTTAGTAAAGACACTGATTTCCACAAGAATATAAAAAATTATAGGAAACAAAACAAAAAATTTTGTAATTTTTAAAAAGAAATCCCTGAAGAGGCAAGTTGAAATTTCTGAAACATAATCACTGCTGTTTAGTTGATATGATCATATGTATCAACTTAGAATATCAAAGCATGTCTAGTTTCATAATTGGTATAAGGAATAACTGTAAAAGTTGTCTGCAAGGGTATACACAAAGCACAGCTTGGGCATTAAACTTTTTATTTGAAAGATGTTATTAGTCGTAAAATAAAATTCACTGCAAGAGAAATTCTTATTTCCATCGACTCTCCATTTGGAAATGCTGTGTCTAGTTAAAGGTGTGACTGTATGCCATATATATATATTAATGTTTTTCAATCTTGAAATTACTTCCTTCTTAAAAGTACTTGCTTCCACATGTGTAATATATATATATATATGCATCCCACAACCATCCTATGCTGAGGACACAGGCATTCGGCAGAGCATCACCTCAAAGTAGCCACGGTAGAGGTCACTCTATAAGAGGGTAATATTATAAGTCCTGCCTTAGAGCAGGAATTTCGGCTGTGGTGACTGAACTTTGGAATCTTCGTTAAACTGCAGGTTCAGCTTTCCAACTAGTCTGGCCAACTTGGTGGGCTTTAGGCCGCTTCCTCTGTATTTCTTTCACCAAATTATGTATACGTGTGCACGGGGTTGATTTTGAACCCGGCCAGCCTGTCATGGATTGCTTTTTGATACGTCCCTCCTCCGGCGAAAACAGGAGATTTTCACAGATGCACAGTGAGCCATATAACATATAAAAGCGGCCAAAAGTATCTGAAAGAATTTCTCAAAACTTTTTCTTTTTTTTTAGAGAGTTTTTTACTGTTGGGTCAATTAAAAAATTTTGAACTTGATTTCAGTTTGGCGCCATCCAAAAGGTGACACGGGTGGCTGCCTGGCCCTTGAGCCATCTCTGTATGTGTGATTAAAGGGAGACCTCCACCTTGCAGTGGCATCATCAATTATTTTCAATCCACTGCAATCCACCTTGCAGTGGATTGAAAATAATTGATGATGATAATGATATATATATGCATTTTACATACTAACATTGGCATAACTAAGGGGGGAAAGGAGAACAGGGGAGCTTAACCCATCCTAAAAAGAACTTGACATTCCCGTGAATCTCGAGCCTAGCTATGTCAATGCATATTGATAGTCATATTTGACTTGGAGGTTCTGGGATTAATTATATACAACACTTCAGAATGACTTTTTCAGGATACAAGAATTTTTTTTGTCACAAACTGTATAAATATGCATAATACTTATAAATAAATTAATGACACTTATTACATTGTTTGTAAATATTTATTATCAAAAAAAGGTGTACAATAACAACATGTAAATGATTAATGACAATGTTTGATAGCAAAAACCTATGGAACAAGTTTTTTGGTGCGGTGCTTTTTCCACTCCTTTAGCAGAAGTGCCCTTCGCCACATCATGGGTCTGAGGAAAGTGCTCTTGTGTCCCAGAAAGATCCAAAGACGTATATTAATCAAAAGCTTAATGATCAATGTGATGATTTAAATCTTGCTTTTATTAACAATTTGAAAAGTTTCACGATTCCATGTGAACTAACATGTGGCGATCCAAGTTTGATTTGTTAGAAAACTTTTTCCCACAAATAGAGCATTTAAAAGGACGCTCTCCAGTATGTGTGCGAACATGCTTGAGAAAATTGTGCTTGTGTTTTGTTGAATAGGAGCAACAGTGGCATTGAAAAAAATTGCCTTCTTGCTGTTGCGAACAATTTCTTTTTTGAAAATCCAGTATTTGAATGTTGAAGTCATATCCAAAAGCTAGGAAACAAAAAGTTGCATGTAAAAAAAAAAAAAAAAAAAAAGTATCAAATAGGAAATTAATACATATATTAAAAATTCATATTTCTAGTACACATATAGAGATCACTTTGCAACTTAAATAATAATAAAGTGTAAAAATCTTATGTAACATGTTTTACATCTCTTACATACCAAAATAGCTTGATGGGTTAAATGAGATGGGATAGACAGTGTAACATAACTTATACACAAATACCTTTATTTTTCTATGCCCACATAT
>QLNU02015359.1:56823456-56874233 GCA_006491805.2 Dysdera silvatica | reverse complement strand
TTTATCATGTGACATGGAAGGGGCAGATATAAAACTAAAAGCAAAGTCATCTGTTCTCGTTAAATTTGGCCAACTTCTCTATCTCAGATCTTGATCTTTCAGTAATTGTATTTTTGATCTTTTCCCAAATTCCCTTTTTGTTTTGCTTTCTCTTACAATTTTGATAACAATTCTCACAACTCACTCTCATTCTGACAACGATCTCTAACAATTCATTCCGTAACTTTAACCCGTCATAATTCATATTGTATGATCCCATTTTAGTTCTTATATTTTTTTTTATTCCTTTTCGCTTTCTTGTACTTTTAACATTTAATTTCTCCTCAATTTATATCGTCTTTTGATATTTTAATCTTATTCTTTCATAGACCATATTCAGTATTTTTAATTTATGTATTTCCTTTATGTTACTTTCAATTTTTATTTCATGTAATGATTTATTTATAAATTTACAGATTTTTTTTAAAACTCTGTTTATAATTGATGTATATTTATTTTCTTGTTCTTTATTAATATATCCCCCATACACTATTTCTATAATTTAAGTGGCTGTAAATTAGTGAGTAACGTAAGTTAATTTTTATATTGTAAGTTATTAAATGATTTATTCTTGCCATTATAGTTGCTCTTCTCCTGATTATATATATATGGACCATACTATAATTATACAAGTACTCAAAAGAAATTTTCTTGGAGCACAAGTGAGCTGGAGCACGGCAGTTGAGCAACAGGAACACTAGTCGCAGTTCAAATTATTGACTAATGTTTATTAACTCATTTAAGGGCATGTTTTTCTATTGAGTCGAACGGTTTTAAATATTATGAGCAAACAGTATTACTTTACTAGAATATGCCCAGTTGATTGCTAATATGTATTATAAATTTTGTTATATAAATATGAAACATGAGATATTCAACATAATTTTTCATGGCATTATTAATTTTAATCGACATCATTTTAATAAGCTTTTCTAATACACTATAATGCAAATATTTTCAAAAATCACTTTTAAAATGATATATATTTAAAAGCTGCCTTTACTGAATTTTTAAAGAATCCTTTTTAATAAACACTCTTAATATGAAAATACATTTAGTGTTATCATTAACAACTTATAGGCTTGAAATAGCAATCACTGGCTTAACCACTCAGTTGTGAAAAAAATTAACATTTCAACGTAGTATCAAAACATTATACGGAGAAAGCATCACTAATCTAGTCACTATCGCAACAGCTTAGTAACAAGTTCGAGTCCATTTTGTGGAATATGGCCCCTTTGTCTTATGAGTCAAATACAAAGCTTATCAGTGGACTCTGAATTCTACGAACTTATGTGGATTCTCCCAAAAAGTCCTCGAAACCAAAAGTTTGTAAATGGCAAATGACAGCTTTATTTAACATTTTTCGGAATCAATGCAACAGTGTGCAAAGAGTTCACCATAGTTTGAACCAAATAAAAAAAATAATTATTTCATTAATATATACTCAAAAATTACCCTTAAAATCTTTTAATAGATGGATGCTTTGTTTAGCATTAAAAGCTACATAAACATGATTTTCGATCTTTTTTAATACACAGTATTCTAAATATAGCAACAAAATTATCACAGCAGATTTGGAAATATGCAATATATATACAGGGTGTCTCAGCACCAGGGTTGCAAACATCTAGGAGGGGTAGGGTACACCTAGACGAACAATATTTGTCATAGAACCTAGGGTCGCAAACCACTCACAGCACAGGCATAGCCGGATGGGGGTTTGGGGGTTGTAACCCCCCATTGCAATGAAATTTTGTATATTTAACATAGGAATATATGAGTAGTAGCTCTGTAACCCCCTCCTTGTTGAGCCTACAATCACCCCTTATGAACTTTCTGGCTACGCCTATGACTCACAGCGCCAGTTCTAAAACCGTCCAGCATGCACAAATAGTGACAACCAGTGCATGAGAAGCGCAAAATGCGATGTCCTAATCATCTATGCACTTGAGCAGCTGACCTGAGTTTTACCTGGTACTTTTCACGCACTGGTTGTAAATATTTGTGCATGCTGGACGGTTTTAGAACTAGCGCTGTGAGTGGTTTGCGACCCTAGGTTCTATGACAAATATTGTTCGTCTAAGTGTACCCTACCCCTCCTAGATGTTTATAACCCTGGTGTTGAGACACCCTGTATGTACGCACGCATGCACATATGTATATGTAAAGAAAAAAAAAGATATATATCACTGGCTGCTAAAATGTTTGCTTCAATTCGCAATTCCCATGACATACAAATAGAAAACCACTGTCATGTATAATCATTATATTTTAGTAAATTCATTAAACAAATTCCACTTATTATGGATTGACTTAAATATGGTTCTGAAGATCAGAAATATTTTTAACATAAGAATTTAGTGTTAGATACATCCCATAATTTTAACATGGTTAAATGCAACCCTTTATACCGCAAAGGAGTAAAAAAATTTTGTCATGGAAATTTTTACTCTTTGCAAGTTTACAATTTGTGAAATGGCTGTTCTTACAAAATGCTGTTTAAAATATTACAAACCAGTATTATATGGTGAATTTTCTGAAACGAGGCTGACACTATAGTATGAGCTCTGAGTTATAATATGGATACACATCGCTGTGCTTTGTGAGAAACAAATTCAACTAATGAGTTTGAGACCAACTAGTAAGCTCACTTTCATCATAACCATTGAGTCATAGGTTAAGATGAATGTGTGTGCTTTATTATCATTTTTTTTCCATACAACTGTTTCCGTACAAATCTTCTGAGATGAGACTGATGGCCTAATGCAATCTCTGAACAACTTTTTTTTTTTTTTTCAAGGAAGGGTGAAAGAGCCTAACACAGTTGGGGCAAAAGCTGCCAGAAAACTCTGTATATGTAATCAGAACATGTTAAGATACACTTTTTATATACAATATATCATTAGGTAGTCCTCCAAAAAAAACCACAGCATTTTGCTTCCTTTTCATATATAAAAACACAAGATATGACCATTCATTATGTTTACAATAATCAGCCTCGTACATTAAAAGACAGACTTACAAAAAAATATTAGTTCAGTAATTCAAACTGCTGATGAGACATGTTGCAATGGATCTTTGATTGGGATGTCACGCTTCAGTGTATCTGACTGTGGGTGAGGACATTGTGAATGGTGTTACTTTCATATAAATTAAGGTCACATAAATCAAATATTTTTATGTAGCAAGAAGGAAAATGCAATTAGCTTATTTCGAGGACTATATAGTAAAACACACTGTATAAGGAATGTTTTAATATTTTAATAATGCTGAAACTTCGTCTTTAGAATAGCAACTACTACTACTAAAAAGCTCAAAGAAATATATCAGCACTCAAGAATCAATGACATCAAACTGCATTTACTTCGGATCTCTAAAGCGATTAAATACACTTTTGTTCTATTGTAATTACATCTATCAAAATGATCATATGGCAACAAAATTAATAATTATTATTATAATCATATTAACCTTTATGACAACAGTTTATGAAGCCTATGACACTGTGATATGAGGCTGCTTGTGAAGCCTGTGAAGTCAAAACAATGGACAAATAAAGGGGCATTTAAAAGTTTCAATATTCTTTTGAGGCAGCCAACAGCTATTGCCCAAAATGCTTCAGGAATCCTATCTTTAGCATAAATACAATATAGCAAACATAGGCAAGGCTGAAGGACTTTTGGATCTTTGGATCCCTACTATTCTTTTTAAATGAGCAGCCTAAAAGAATTTTTTGTTTAAAAAAAAATAATAAACCATTTGCTATGTTACAGCTCTAGAAATTATTCAAAGTGCAGACTATATTGATAATATATTTACGGCAATATTTTTAGCTATTTTTTTCTAAGTTTTGGCTAATACTTTGTAAACCTTTTACGTATTTTTACTAGTTGCAATAATGTTTGCCCATAGCAAATAAATGCTCGCACTTTCACAAACCATTTAACCACAGTAAAGAAAGAGGCTTACGAATACAACAAACTAATATCAAATAATAAAATTCTATTAATTAATAAAATTTTTGTAGCAAGTCAGGTAACAATTTTATGCCATGGAATTTTCGCTTTTTAAATAGCCAAACGAGACAAAAACTGTGAGAAAGCATTTATTTTTTTTTGCAAATACATGCAATTTAAAGCAAATTGTTTAATAACATGAGTATTTGTAACTTCTAATAAATTCTTTATGCAGTTTAATTGTCTATTTAATAATAAAAATAAATAAAACTTTTAACAATTTTGTTAATTAATCATATTAATCCGAATAATATAGATTACTCTGTCTCACATGCTGGAAAGTTTCTTCACATGATTTCAACATTGTGATCTTCCATGTGCACAAGCATGTGGCGGTTGAGGTTCCCTTTATGAGAAAAACGCTTTCTGCAGACAGAGCACTCGAATGGCCGTTCTCCTGTATGTACACGGATATGCTTGGACAAATTGCCTTTATAGTTTGTAGAATATGGGCAATGTTGACACACAAAATGGCCGATATTCTTATAAGTACGTGCTAGTCCTTGTAAATCTTGAGAACTAGAGTCAAAACCGGACCTGGTACCTGCAAGTCAAGAAAGCTCTTTAAGTATAAATTATATAAAGAGCCACCAGAAATTTTAAACATACAAATCCTTATACAATGAAGAAACAACACAAAAGATTTTGGCAACCCATGCTTTTTTAGTTCAAACTAGAGTCGTACATGACCCACCCACTACCAAGTTTGGTGGGCTGTACAAAAGAAAAGAGACCTCAGCTTTGAAAAAAAAGTTGAGTTAAAAAATGTGAGTTACTGAAATTTTTTTTTGTAACATTTAATCCTCTATGAATTTATAAAATGCTGTCCCACACGACACAGAGACTTTCTGTGTTGACCAATATAGATAATTGTGTTATCCCCGAGAAGGGCAATATTAGGTTATATATACAAAATAATTAAAAAATTTTCACCGGAAACTACTTTTTCATTAAAAACAAACATAAATACCATGAATTAGAATAATTTGTTTTCATAAACTCTTAGTATCAACGACAACATACGCATAAGCGGTTAAAGTTTTATTTCTAACAAACAGGTATCTGTTAAAAAGTTAAAACTTAATATTTAAAGACTTATTTGCTGTGTATACACATTACATTCCATTTTTAGGTACAGTGTTACTTTTCAACAAGGGACCGGACATTTTGTCCCTTAAACAGAGGTGTCCCTTATAGGAGGTTTCACTTTATATTGGATGTTCACAATTGATGTATCTTACATTATACTGAAAAACTGATTTATACTACAATGGAATGATATCTGTACTTAATGAACAGGAAATAAATTGGAAAATATTGGTACAATTAGTTTTCCATCTTGCAATTAGCATTTCGGGGAATCATACAATTCGTGCCCTCCTCCAAAATTAAGCAACTTAAGGCTCTATTTAGAAATTGTAATATTGTTTCCACGAAATGGCATGGAAGGGTAAAAACAGGAAAGTGTAAATGATCCAAATTAAGGGCTATCAGTTTCACGCCATCGACAATCTTTGGAGCACCCCTAGTAGATAATAATGAACGAGAAACAATATTTAAAAGAAATTATGCAAATAAAGTTTTAATACTGTATACACATTTCCAAAAAAAAAAAGTCTTGCATTTTCAAAATAACTTCTTACAAGCTTTAATAGCATTTATGCTACAAATAAGTTTTTATAATCTTCATTTGCATGAATTTATAAAGTAAGTTCTTAAAAACTTTACCAGCAGCTACGCTATGGAATAGGCTCCTATAAGCTTTACTAGCAGTTAATTTATGAAGCAAGTTCTTGTAAGCTTTACTAGCAGCTAAGCTATAAAGACAGCTTTTATGAGCTTTACTAGCAATTAAGCTGTGAAATATGTTCTTATAAGCTTTACCAGCATTTTGGCACTCATTAACAGTCCAATAAATGTACAGGAAATTTTGAGCACAAAAAAATACAGACTAATATATTTAATTTTAATTAGCAACTTAAACATAATTAAGTTAGGATAAATCACAAGCACTACTTGCAAGTATTTCAAGTATACAACATGAAAATTAATAATTCAAATATTACATGGGAAAAAAAAAAAGAGAGCATCTGGAGAAAATCACAATTTTTATTTTGGGGTTGGGATGCTACCCCCCTTGTTTTTAGCAGTAACTTTAAAGTTAATTCTGTTGTATAATCTGACATTAAGTGAAAAACTCTTGAGAAGTATGAATTTTTTTACTTTCATTTAAATTTCTGAAACAAATTATATCCCAATTCGTTAAAATAATGCTTGGGAAATAAAGGTGTGAACAGTGAGGGTTAAATCCCCATTTAAAAAGTAATATTAGTTCGATTAAAAATAAAATGCACCATAGAATTAAACTCAACAGTGAGGGTTAAATCCCCATTTAAAAAGTAATATTAGTTCGATTAAAAATAAAATGCACCATAGAATTAAACTCACTACGAGAGAAAATATTGTTTCTATCAAACCACCCTTTTTTAAAGCCTGCACATGTGTCTGACACTTCATATGGTTCTAGTGGTTTAGGGTTACCTGTAGACGCTCAATACATTTTGATCATTTATGTTTTATGGCACAAGGACAGCAAAGGTCATGTTGCGCCAGGACATGAAGTTTTCCGAGGAACTGAAACCTCTGTTGCCTGCAGAGTTAAAGCTCAAACTACAGTGGGCATAAACTGAAAATGGCACACATACTAAGGTACTATAGGAATTAAAATTGAAGAACTGATGTTGAGTGCATTACCGCTACACTGTCATAGGACCTCAGGATATTTTAAATTCTTCCCCCTTTGCTTTAATTTTTAAAATTATTATTTTTTATATAACCCCAGGGCCCCCCAATTTTTTTGTTAAGTTGACTTTTGGTTATTCATTTTTGATCAGTATATAAATATTTATGTACAAGCTTACATTTAGGGCTGTTTTGGATAGTTCACTCCAAATTTGAGGAGCTTTGGAATGAATGTATGTAAGTATATATTTTTTATATGCTTTCAGAACCCCCTTTCTAAATCTGTCAATGCACATAAGGGAACGAAAATATACTTCTGTGTCTATAGCCCTCATTTGTCTTAATTGGGCCCTGTATAACCCTACATCTTCCCATAGCAACTATTACTGCTACAATGTTATATGTATATTATTAATAACAATAATAATAATAGCTAATAACAAGTCAATACATAATTAAGTAGGGGCACAATGTTTTCCGAATAATAATTTAAGAAATAATTAACAGGATATACACACACAACAATAATACAATAAAGATGTTGGTGAACAAAAGTAACATGGAAAAAACAGAATTGAATGAAAATCACAAAAAATATATTTCAATTCTTGACTCTAAAGTTCACTTTCCACACTATTTTTGAACACAATGTTTATAATCATAAAAGAGCTTAAACGTTGAAATACGTTTATTATTTGACACAAGACGAGTAATCGCTTAAATAACATCGTACTCTGAAAAGCTGTTGGACATGGGTTCAACGGAAGCATTTGCTCTCATGTGAACAACCAAATGACGTTTCATATTATCACAATCCGCAAAACATCTTTGGCAATATGGACATTCAAAAGGGCGTTCTCCTGTATGAATACGAACATGTCTCAACAAGTTGCATTTATACTTGGTAATATATGGACAATGTTGGCATGTAAAATGACCTTCAACCCTATTGACATTTCCCTTTTCTCGGTAATTCCTTGAAGGTTTGTTGGAAGAGTATCTTACATCTGCAAAACAAAAAAGCAATGTCAATGTGATAGCATTCTCTGCAAAAAATATATTGCACATTATCTTCATAACCTGATGCATTAGCAATACTACCTTACACTGCACTTCTTTCCGGGCAAGACGACACACATTTCACACAGAATTTTAATTGTTGAGTATTTACAAGTTACATGCAAATACTTCCCATACTTCATTTTACATACCTTTGCATTGATCGCCATTAATACAACAACAGTACATGTCATATACAGAACAATGATGAAAATAATACTTACTAAATCATTATATAATTAAAAAGTAGTAGCGATAACCAAACTTTCGAAACGGAAATTAAATTGGAACAAATATATTACTTAAACCATCAAAAAACTGTTGGATCTCTTAATGCAATTCATTAAAAAAAAAAAAAATCTATATAGAAAATGGTAACTAGACAAAAGACACTAGGATCATCTTCACGATGACAACAGTAAACAGATTGGCACAATTTGCGAACTAACTGCTTATAAGACACAAAGCCTCCATGGTTTGTCTTGAACAGCCCAACATACAATGATAGCAAAATTTTATCACTTGCTGAATTTCACATCATGCTCAGGAAAAATAAGTTCAATAGATAGGTAAGGTGAAACGACACACTGCGCAAAATATTAAATAAAATAAAACACATTATCACAGTTAAAATAAATACGATGGTTTAGGCTTCCTTCTTCAGAACCCTAGTTACACTAATGTGGTACACGTGCTAGAAAGACTGTCGATGCCAAATTGCTAGTCCAAAATTAGTTCGGGTAAACCAGTTGTGGGTCCGTAGCCGTGTCTTTTGCTATGGGACGAATGAAGTTTCTCCAAATAGTGGACATATAATTGAACGAAAGCTGATCGTTAACAATAGAAGAGGAATGCGAAAGAATATGGAAGGCTTCAAAGAAATTGAGGTCAGATGGTGAAATTTTCTCTATTAGATGGGCCTTGTCGAAAGAAAATTTGATTGGAGTAAAAGTGACTTTTACTCCAATCAATAAACTCGGTTATTCCAAACTCAAGGATATTATTCCTGATTACAATTATTTTGGAATTTACTCCATTCCATGCCAGTGTAATCGTGTTTATATTGGTCAAACACGTCGGGCCCTTCGATTTCGTCTTAAAGAGCATGAAGCCTACGTGCGTAAACAACAACTGGAAAAATCTGCTTTGGCCAAACACGCCTGGGAAGCTGGCCACAAATTTTCTTTCGACAAGGCCCATCTAATAGAGAAAGTTTCTTCACCAGCCGACCTCAATTTCTTTGAAGCCTTCCATATTCTTTCGCATTCCTCTTCTACTGTTAACGATCAGCTTCCGTTCAATTCCATGTCCTCTATTTGGAGAAACTTCATTCGTCCCATAGCAAAAGACGCGGCTACGGACCCACAACTGGTTTACCCGAACTAATTTTGGACTAGCAATTTGGCATCGATAGTTTTTCTAGCACGTGTGCCACATTAGTGTAACTAGGGTTCTGAAGAAGGAAGCCTAAACGCGCTTCCGAAATAGCTATAAACCATCGTATTTATTTTAACTGTGTTAATGTGTTTAATTTTATTTAATAAGTTCAATAGAATCGACGTATATCCAATTCCTACAATAACTTTCAGCATACTTCTAGTAAATTTCTGGCTTTCAGACCACTTTAACAAGACAACCCCACTAATCCATATTTTATTGATGAACTAACAACAAAATTTTCTACAACGAGGTATTTTATCAAACAAATTAAATTACAACATGATATGTGTACAATCAAAATGGAATATTTAGATTATTAGAAGTTTGATCCACAAGTCAGAAAATTACGATTCCAAAGAGGAATCTGGCCAACAGTGACCAAGCATGGAAGCCACACTTATCTTCAGCCTGGTTGATTTCCCTGTGCAAAATTTTTCTCATTGGTTACAATATGAATATTATATATATATGCTGCAACGTGCATTTCGATCAATTTAATACCAGTCTCTTTGCAATTTGGTTTAAATAGTAGTCTATGTACTACACCATTCTGCGAAATAACTGGCAACAATATATATACGTTCGTAAAGAGATTATATATTGTCCTTCGTAGCTCAGTGGGTAGAGCCTCCGCCCGGCAAGTGGAAGGTCGTGGGTTCAGGTCCCACCGAAGGCAGAAATATTTATTTTCTTTCGAACGTTTCACCATCTAATCACGCCATACCATCGGCGTTGGTATCACTACGCCAATAAACGTTGATTGATTGACATTGTTGTTTGATTTAATCTGCGTAGTGTTCGATTTATATAAAATAAATATGAATATTATTGAGGCAACTGCAAGTTAATACCCAATTGGCTTTCCCATAACAAACTTTTTCATTGGCAATGAACCGACAACACTCAAATCTTTCAAAATAAAATTTTAACTCTAAAACGAGTGTAATTTGATTATTATGAGATGTCTGCTATCAAAAGAAATATAAAATGGAGTATTGTATGGCAACAACTCCGTGCAACATTTTACAACTTTATTCTAATACAAAGTGATACTTTCTGATCCCTTTTAAACTTTCAAACAATTATACTTATAATTATTATTTATAGTTACTCCAATTCATTTGCAAGATTTTAAATTTTTATTCTATCCTTTTTACATTCATACTCTTAAAACTTTTTTCTTAACATTAAAAACTATTCTCCCCACAAATTTTTAGGCAGAGGTTAAATGTTAACATATAAATCAGAGACAAATCCTGACAAAAAGAAATAACAAGATGAGACTGTACATACGGAAAGGGGAATTATAATGGCCAAATGATTTGACTTAATTAGAGAATAAGGAACACAATTTCAGAGGCTCAAATGGAGATTAAGAATTTGGGAAAAAATTCCTTGGAATTAAAAATGTGTCCAATATTAACAGAATCTGAACAAAGTTCACTTAATTTATTGTTACGATCTTTTACTTCTATAATTAGTTTTTATAATAATCACACATCTGCAGAAAACACTTCCAAAGCATGAATCAGTTTGAAGTAGCTAATGTTTAATTTTTTTTTTTTTTTACTTTAAAAAGTTTAAGCTTACATTTTTTAAAAAGTACTTAATTTAAATGAAGCATCAGGTTTCTCATCATTTCTTCATTTCCCTGAATTTTTTCCTACCCCATGATTGCAGGATGGGGTTGTTAAACACAATTTCTTCTTTGAATAACCTTGCGTTCACATACATATGATCAAGCTTATTGAAAATCAAACTGCTGTCATGGCTATTGGTCCACTGGAATATTTCACTTTGCATTAGGCCAAAGTGTGTCCCAAATGTTGAGTTTAAATTTTTTAAGCATATATAAAAAATGCGTTATTGAAACATGAGATTCACATGTACATAATTTTCTTAGCTTGAGTGCTAAAAAATGACAAAAATCTACCTTTGGGTATTCACACTCAGTTCATCATTTTTTCCACCATGTTCAATATCTACCTTTAGCACCAGTAAGATATTTGATAACATTTTTTCATATGAAAACAGATTCACAGTTCTTTAAAAGCATTTTTTATTTCATTTTTCAAAAACCATATGTTAAAAATATACATTATTATACAATATTTTATATCAAATATCATTAATCGCAGGTTGACTTGGATAGAACTCAATTTAATGTAACTACTGAGGATGTGAACTGCGTAAACTAGAGAAAGTTTTAAAAAAGATGGTTTTCGAAGGTGGCACAGTGCTCCCAGAAGGGGATTGAAGAGGTTGCTGATACATTGGTAGATGGATGAGAAGGTGCCGATCATAATTTGACTTGTCGGAGAATCCCTTTTTGCATGTTGGGCATGTAAAAGGACGTTCTCCAGTATGAACACGATGATGTTTGAGAAGATTGCATTTATACTTTGTAGTATACGAACAATACTGGCATGAGAATTCATTAGCATTCTTGTAAGTGTATTGCACTGGCATATTCAGCAGAGCTTCATCCCAGTTGCATCTCGTTTCTATGAAATAACAAAGAGAGTCAAAAACAAAGATAAACGGAAATATTTTTTAAAGGAGGCAGAAAGTTCAAAGCAATTCTACTACTAATGGCAAGACATTCATAAAAATACCTCAAACATGTAAGTAATTTCATAAGAAAAAATACAATAAATCTTGAAGGGTTGCTCAAATACGAATTACTGAAAAAAAGCTCAGCGGGAAAAAGTGCCCCAAAAAAGAGGACCGACAAAAGGTTAGACGCATGTGGAATTATAGTGTGACCTTATAATGTGAGTGTTAGGCCTAACAAGAAGGAATATGCAAGCGAGCAAACGTATGTAACATATAAAAATATAGCTTTGGTTGGTGGCATTCTTTCTCGTTTTCAACTCATAGTAATTTAAAAGTGTAAAAGGAATGGAATGGAATCCTGGGTGGAAGGGGGCAGCCATTGTTTCTGGCCTGTTCATCTTCCAATTGGCACCCCCACCATTAGCCACATTGTGCACATGCCTATGTATATCAGCCCACGGAAAAGGCAGCTTAATTTATTGGGGTATGCATAATGGTTTACGGAAAAGTCATTTCCAGCATTTTGTAATCCTGCACACCCCCCCACTGTAAATAATGATTAAGCTGCAAAAATATAAATACCCTAATTTTTTCACAGTAGAACCTGGTCATACGAACTTTGCTTAACCGAAATGATCTTCCACACTATTTTTTTTAAGTGGGCACTTAATTATCTTTTTCAAAGAATAGAATAGGAAACAAAACTTCTTGTAAAAATTCTGTCATTATATGTGGTTGGTTATCATAACCAGTGTCATTGCTACCATAGGCCAATTTAGGCGTTACGCTTGCTGCTTAAATTCAATTATATACGAAAGAATCCGTGGGAGTTTCTCATGGTGGAGGAGGTGGGGTAGAACTGACTTCTAAAATACAAAGTTTTATTATTTCATAAAAACAATTCTACCCCTCCCCCCCATAAATATTGAAGGAGTATGTTAAGAGATGGGAGCACATATATGACAGATAATAAGGGTCACCTGAGGCCCTCTCCCTATCTATGGGAGCCTGTGATGATGCATAAGCTTTCAATATATAAAAATTTTACCATTTTAATAATGCTGAATATGTCTGTTAGGACTTGCGTTAAGTAGTAATTAAGTAAAAAACGAAGTCTAAATTTCCAGAGCATACTGTTGCATAATTCTTAAACACTGATTTTCTTCTGCCCATGCCCCCAAGAATTAGTTACATTTAGCGCAGAAACACCAGTGGTAAATTCCACTGCCAGGATTTTCCACTTCTTAAAAGAATTTTCATTCAGGAAATTTCTTTTTGTGATATGTACTAGAAGTAACAAATGGTAGAAATTTTAAAGGTTTATTAATTCATATTTAAATACTTTTGTGTGAATTCCACAAAACTTAGTCACATGGAAAGAAGTTTGACTAAACTTATATGTAATGTACAATACACACATAAAGAAATTGCAATTATTGACAAAATAGTTAAGGATTTTATTTTATTTTATTAAAAAAATTAAGACATTTTTACTTTATTATTTTGTGAGTTTGCTTCTTTTAAAAACTATTTTCACATTCGATGACAAGTCTCTCTATGAAAATTCAATTCGTGTATCATCAGAAAGGTCTCTGGACATAAATCGCAGCTGTAGACACCTTTCATATGAACAAGTTTATGTCGATTCAAATTCGCTTTATCAGAGAAACTCTTGCTGCATGTAGTGCAATTAAAAGGACGCTCCCCTGTATGGATACGAATGTGTGTGGACAAATGACTCTTCTTATTTGTGCAATATGCACAATATGGGCAGCAAAAGCGGGAATATTCCTTTGACTGAAAATTTCTCCGACCTCTTGTGAAGTTATGACCACTGCCTAATAAAAACAAAGAACATGTTAAAACCTTAATAAATTAAAAACGAGATATGCATAAAATAATAAACATATTAGTATACTAAATTGAAAATATAATCCACTTAAGAATGCAATGGCAAGGTGAGCTGCTAAAAATGTAAAATTCAATTTAAATTTCTTTTGCTGAATGATTATTTCAAATTTCTAAAATTATACAAAGTAAAAAACATCAAGCTTCTATCATTTATGATAGCTTCAAATCTACCGCCAACACACACTTTCGCTTAAAAAGTGTTTAAATTGAAGTACAACTGAAATAAAATACAGGGTACCAGGGAGGAAATTACATACAAAAGGTTAAACACTGGTAAAATAGCAATGAAAAAGATCACCCAAGCTTTCAGACGCTTCAGCAGCAGTCTTTTATCAGGAGTAATGACAATGTTACATTTCTGTCGCTATTTATACTTGAAATTTCTGGAAAACCCTTCATCAGAGTAGTCCCGCAGAATGGAAAATACCAGTTGGAACCAATGAGAAACCTGTACTGTGGGGTACCTAATGTTGGGAAATCCCATACATTTCAGAGTAAGAGTTGTTTATAAGTTTCTGGAAGTGGTTGTGATGTATTAATGGCTTTCCCATGTAGTTTGTAAGTTTCCAAAGATTCTAAGAAGAGTCTATTATTCTTGTTTGTGATATGCCGATGTAATATTTTTGTTGAGTCCCAGTCGGGTTCGTGTCCGTGTTGTAAAGCGTGTTCTGCCAGACGTGAGGCTATGTCTCCTTTCGCGAGTGCTTGTTTGTGTTCTTTTTTTCTTGTTTTGATCATTCTTTTTGTTTGTCCTATGTAATGTTTGTTGCAGTCTTTGCATGGTATTTGGTATATGGCACCTGTGAGATCTTCTGGTGGAACTGGGTCTTTAACTTTTGTAAGTTGTTTGCGAAGTGTTGTGACAGGGGAATAGAATGTTTTGATATTTGCTTCCTTGAGGATGCGAGAGATTGTTTCGGAAATGCCGTGAATATATGGAATAGATATGCGGGTGTGAGATGTATTGTTTAAAGATGTACTATTGGGTCTACAGTTTCTGAGAATGAATCGTTTAGGGTATCCATTATTTTTAAGTGCCGTGTGTATGTGTTTGGTTTCTGTGTTTGAAAGTGCTTCGTTACTGCAATGAGTATTGGCTCCCAGACTTAATGTTTTAACAACGGAAGCTTTGTGGCATGTTGGATGATGAGATTTAAAATCGAGATATCTGTCTGTATGTGTGGGTTTACGGTAAACTGAGGTGAAGATAGAGTTATCGTGAGATCTGTGTACAAGAACGTCTAGGAAAGGAAGTTTATTGTTCTGTTCTGTTTCGTATGTGAATTTTATATGTGGGTTTAAGTTATTAAGGTAATGGAAGAAGCTTTGCAGTATATTAGTTTTAAGTATAACAAATGTGTCGTCAACGTATCTTTCCCAGAATTTAATGTTAAAATTCGGCGAGGGAAAAGCAGTTTCCTCAAATGACTCCATGATCAAATTGGCTACAACACTTTAGACCGGAGATCCCATGGCAGTGCCACAAACTTGTCTATAGAAATAACCATTTGAGGAGAACATAGAGTCCAGACAAAATTTCAAAAATGTGCAGATGTCATGAGGTGTTAGTGAAGTGTGCACGTGTTGTGTGATTTTGGAGGCATGTAAGTGCGATGTCGATTGCAAGTGATGTGGGAATGCAAGTGAAGAGAGAAATTACATCGAATGAGACCATGAGGTCTTCGTCAAGTTGTAGGTTCTTTAAAGAGGTGTAGAAGGATAGGCTAGTAGAAACAGTGTAGTCGTTATTACCAATTATAGGAGAGAGTAGATGTGCAAGATATTTTGATAGGTTATATGTAGGAGAGCTGCAAAAACTAACTATTGGTCTGAGAGGAATATTTTGTTTATGAATTTTAGGTAATCCGTAGAAGGATGGTAAGCGGCCGGAAGTGCATTTTAAAGAGTCGTAGAGATTAAATGTAAGTTTTTTAGATTTATAGAGTTTTAGAAGGAGAGAGTTCATTTTGGATTGAATTGTTTGTGTAGGGTCTTTTGTGATGCGGGTGTATGTATTTGTATCAGATAAGAGTGTAGTAATTTTATTTAAGTAGTCTGGACGATTTAAGACGACTGTAGTACGGCCTTTATCAGCTGGCAGTATGACAAGGCCCTTGTCGTTTCGTAGCTCCCGGAGGGCAACCCTTTGCATAGGCGTTAGGTTGTCCTCAGGAAGTTTTGGACGCCGAAGGAGTCCTGCCACTCTGCAGCGGATATCAGCTGCAACACGTTCGTCAGTGTGATTATTTTGTAGAGCATTTTCTATGGAAGCGAGAATCTGTGGTGTAGGAATTTTAAGTGGAGCAGGTGAGAAATTTAGGCCGAGTGATAGTACATGCAAGGTGTTTTGACAAGTTACATGTAGGAGAGCTGCAGAAACTAACTATTGGTCTGAGAGGAATATTTTGTTTATGAATTTTAAATATACTATGAGCAAAATATTCCTCTCAGACCAATAGTTTCTGCAGCTCTCCTACATATAACTTGTCACAACACCTCTCACGTCTACTCTCTCCTATAATCGGTAATAACGACTACACTGTTTCTACTAGCCAATCCTTCTGCACCTCTTTAAATAACCTACAACTTGACGACGACGACCTCATGGTCTCATTCGATGTAATTTCTCTCTTCACTTGCATTCCCACATCACTTGCAATCGACACCGCACTTACACGCCTCCAAAATGACACAACACTACATGAACGCACTTCACTAACACCTCACGACATCTGCACATTGTTGAAATTTTGTCTGGACTCTGCTGTGTTCTCCTCAAATGGTTCTATCTATAGACAAGTTTTTGGCACTGCCATGGGATCTCCGGTCTCAAGTGTTGTAGCTAACTTGGTTATGGAGTCATTTGAGGAAACTGCTTTGTCTTCACCGAATTTTAACATTAAATTCTGGAAAAGATACGTCGACGACACGTTTGTTGTACTTAAAACTAATACACTCCAAAGCTTCTTCCATTACCTTAATAACTTAAACTCACATATAAAATTCACATACGAAACAGAACAGAACAATAAACTCCCTTTCCTAGACGTTCTTGTACACAGATCTCACGATAACTCAATCTTCACCTCAGTTTACCGTAAACCCACACATACAGACAGATATCTCGATTTTAAATCGCATCATCCAACATGCCACAAAGCTTCCGTTGTTAAAACATTAAGTCTTAGAGCGAATTCTCACTGCAGTAATGAAACACTTTCAAACACAGAAACAAAACACATACACACGGCACTTAAAAATAATGGATACCCTAAACGATTCATTCTCAGAAACTGTAGACCCAATAGTACATCTTTAAACAATACATCTCACACCCGCATATCCATTCCATATATTCACGGCATTTCCGAAACAATCTCTCTCATCCTTAAGGAGGCAAATATTAAAACATTCTATTCCCCTGTCACAACACTTCGCAAACAACTTACAAAAGTTAAAGACCCAATTCCACCAGAAGATCTCACAGGCGCAATATACCAAATACCATGCAAAGACTGCAACAAACATTACATAGGACAAACAAAAAGAATGATCAAAACAAGAAAAAAAGAACACAAACAAGCACTCGTGAAAGGAGACATAGCCTCACGTCTGGCAGAACACGCTTTACAACACGGACACGAACCCGACTGGGACTCAACAAAAATACTACACCGGCACATCACAAACAAGAATAGTAGACTCTTCTTGGAATCTTGGGAAACTTACAAACTACATGGGAAAGCCATTAATACATCACAACCACTTCCAGAAACTTATAAACAACTCTTACTCTGAAATGTATGGGATTCCTCAACGTTGGTTGCCGGCAGCACGTTTCCACTGGGTTTTTCCATTCTGCGGGACTACTCTGATGAAGGGTTTTCCAGAAATTTCAAGTATAAAAAGAGACAGAAACATAACATCGTCATTACTCCTGATGAAGGACTGCTGCTGATGCGTCCGAAAGCTTGAGTGATCTTTTTCATTGCTATTTTACCAGTGTTTAACCTTTTGCATGAAAAAATGTACAACTGTTGATGAAAAATATAATATCTATAATTGAATTATATCAGTAGGTCATATTTAAGTGCTAGATTTATTGTTTAAATTTAATGATGCATAAGCTTTCTACACACAAAGAAATGTTAATATCAATGTGGAGAATACAAGGCAGAAATCCTTTAGGAATTGTGATTTATTGTTTAAATTTAATGATGTCTAAGCTTTAAAAAGACAAAAATTTTTTTTATATAAATATGTAAAATACAAGGGAGAAATTATTTGGGAACTGTGGTAGGTTATATAATTAAATATAAGAAAAATTCTAAATTTTTAAGAGCAAAATTCTTCACAAACTTTACATATGCACTCTTTTTCTCTTCCCCTTAACCCAATATTAATGAAATTTAACACTAAAATATGAAATTTAACACTAAAATAACAATAGTGACTACGATTATCAAAAATGTTCACCACTTAAAAGAAACTTGCTGTAGAAAAATTCTCTTTATAATATCATGAGCTAGAAATTACCAGCTGTGTGTGTGTGTGTGATTAGTATTTAAATACTTTCTGTAAATTCCAAAAAAACACTGTCATCTAAAAAGAAGCTTAATTGGACCTATATATATGACATACCTATGAATATGATAAGTAACATACACATTAAGAAAAATTGCAATTATCAACAAAACAAATTTTTATTTAATTCAAAGTAATAACACAAATTAGTACAAGGATAACTGAAACTGGAACAAAAACCGCTGAAACCAAAGAAAATCAAGAACAATAGCATCATATTGGCAAAAGAAGCCTTGAGTTTGCCACAGTCAAGCTCTTTATTTCATATTCACTTTTCTTTGGTGGATACATTATGTTTTATGGTGCACGGATGCAAGACCAGAGTGCACAGTTTTCTAAGGAAAACATGAATATCTAGAACCCAGAGAAACCAAACCTACAGATACAATGAACAAAAAAAAAAGTTATATAGTGTCATTGGAAGAAAACCCGGGGTAATGGAAAGATAAGTGAATGAGTTACTTTTGTACAACTGTGGGACATTAATTGACAGATGAGCATGATTTCAAAGATTTATAAATGGGCCACCTCATCAGCGGACTTGTATTATTCTAATAAAGGGAACAAGCGATATTTAATTCAGCCATTATGTCTACTTTTATTGTTACTTTCTTAAAGGCATATTTCTTAGATGCGCATATTTTGTGCCACAATAATGCAAAACATCGAGATCAAATTCAGACAACAAAAACCAATGCAAGCATTCTAGGAAAACACTTCCATCAGTTTTCTATAGTCAGAGCCAGATCTTGACATTTTATATTGTTGTGCTGAAAAACATGTGCATCTAGGAAAACTTGCCATAAGAAATAATATCATTTGAAAGAATTAGCACATTGATAATAACCAATGACTGAACAATCAGAGACTCGTTAACTCAATACAAAAAGGATACTGTGAATTTGTATATCTCGGAATTGGTGCATTATCAGTCGGTTGGTTGCATTTTCATGGGGTAAGGTCAACGACGGTCATTCTGTGCCAAACAAGTCCACAAGAAGGCTATGAAGGATTAATCATCACGAATAAGTTTGGTTTTCTACTTTTTTATGATTCACAATAGAACCTTTGCTTTTGGCTCATAATACTGGAGCAAAGAAAATTTGTCTCATGCTATGACTGGACTTAAACTTGCAGCTTCAGAGTTGGTATCTGGTGACTTGGAAAAGGGGCCTTAGTTTCAACCCTAAAAAAGCGGAGAGTGAAACTTCATCGCATGGTTCTTATAATTTCTATTTCCATGAAAATAATGATTTTATTGCTATCAAATATTGTTTGGAGGTGGGAAGCAATTTGCAGGTAACAATTAGCAAAAATTTTGCAAAATTTAAAAATTTATAGAAATTGTATTTTTATTTCTTTATCGAACCTTTGTTTCCTTTAACAACTATTTTCACATGTCATGAGAAGTTTCTTTATGGTGATACAATTCTTGCATCATCTCAAAACTCTCTGGGCATAAATGACAGCTGTAGCGACCTTTCATATGAACAAGTTTATGTCGATTTAAATTTGCTTTATCTGAGAAACTCTTGTTACATGTAGTACAATTAAAAGGACGTTCCCCTGTGTGGATGCGAATGTGGGTGGATAAGTGACCCCTGTTCTTTGTACTATATGCACAATGCGGACAGTGAAAAAGCGAATATTCTTTCATTTGAAAACTCCTTCGCCCTCTTGTGAAATGACCTGAAATGTAAAACCAAGCTATGTATTAAAAAACGATTAAAGTTAAAATAATTTTTCAATTCAAAATCACAGAATATGCAAATGTAAAGAACTACATTTAAATAATAGTGTCAAGAAAGGGGTAGAGTATCACTACCACTTTTTTAATAACGGAATTTATTTACATATATGCTTGCAATTTATTAAAAAGAG
Source organism: Dysdera silvatica (assembly GCA_006491805.2). Taxonomy (NCBI): domain Eukaryota; kingdom Metazoa; phylum Arthropoda; class Arachnida; order Araneae; family Dysderidae; genus Dysdera; species Dysdera silvatica. Next base: position 56,854,002 of record QLNU02015359.1, on the reverse strand, counting down.
TGAATTTAAAACACAGTATAATAATGTCATTTAAACTAAGTTCATTTTTGAACACATACATTACAAACTATACTGTTAATTATTGTTTGTTTGTTTTACTGCTTAAAGACTAAAGTGGTCATGCTGCGCCGGGACTCCATTGTTTCCAGGAACTTAACCTCTTAAGGCCTGGGCAAACCACTTGACTTTTGCTTACAGATATTTCGAATCTTTTTAGTTCATGGTGACCAAGGATCCATAGGTTCTTTTTGATCCCGGAGTACATTTTGTTTCACTACATTCTAAGTAAGAAGCCACTCTCCACCTGGTCTGTTTTCCCCAACTGAATGATTCCTTACAGAAATCAATGAATCCTTACAGAAATCAATGAAAAATCGAATTACATTCTTTGAAGGACTGTCTTTCAAATCTGAGTTGACAAATGCCCTAGTTTTGGCATTTAAAATTTAAATTATTTTCACTAGTAAAATTTCATCACTGGTCTAATGTACAAGAACAGATTTCACAATGTTTAGAGAACTACCATGCCCTTTATCAAGCAAAGTGTCAAGAAGTGAGAATAAATCAGTGAGTGAAATATCAGTGAGAGAAAGTGAGATATCATGTATTTATACTCCCAGTTCTGGGTTTTCCTGGAACAATCCGGGACTCAAGTTTCCCCGAACTTTTTATCATGGTTTTCCCCCACTTTCTTACACAAATTTCGTACCACTCACACATAGGTTTGAGATGTACACATGTCTGTAGTAAGCTTAAAGATTGTGGTTATGACAATTGGGGAGTGTTATAAGTTACAATACAGATGTGAAGAGATAAGTAACTAATTAATAAGCATTAAAACCTGCCACTAACTACACTATCGTATGACAAAAATATCTGAATATCAAGTAAGTTAATCGTGTCCAAAAATGTAAATCGGTAATTTCTAAAAATTGGGGAAAATAAAGCAACAAAAAATTATAATTATTTTTATTATAACTGATACAATATTCTAATAGAAAACTGCAATATAATCACTAGCAATAATTTCTGCTGTCATCAAAAAATGCAATTTGTCATTTGCAAAATTGCTCACTCACTTTGAAAAATAAAAGAATTTAATGTAACATTTGTTTTTAGTATAAATTAATGCAATATCTTACCCTATTAAGGGATTTTTTTACACTTGAAATTTCCCTATTCTTAGGGATTTTCATTAATTTTACACAATTTTTTTTTTATCATGAGAAAATCAAAGTATTCTTGCAGAGAAATCAGATTTGCGGTACACGACCATGTTAAGCCATAAATTATAAAATATGAAGACATACAAGTCATTATTTACAATCGATTTCAAATATATGCATTTAAGCTCCAAAAATATTATTTTATGGACATAAAATAGATATGAATTGGATCCATTTTTCATATACATCACTTAACAAAATGTAAAATTTTAAATTCAAACTGAAAGTAAAGAAATCATACAAGCGTACTTAAATCATATGTACATATACTGAAGAGCCAAAACATTAGGCACACCTGATTAATGATATGTAGCTATTTACCTGAATAATAGCAGTTATTTGACATGGCATCAAATTAAGGAGACGTTTTGAGTCATTGCAAAGGTATGTCAAACCAGGGATGTAATACAGTTGTTCATAATTATGTTCATGTTGGCTGTCATTAAATGGTATGTAGCAAAGTTTGCATAATGTCTCAGAAGTACTCTACAGGTTTTAAATCTGGTGAGTATGCAGTAGCTGATGGAGTATTTGGAACTTAATTCTGTTCGTTGGTGGGAAGGGAGATGTATTGAATTATTTTGTTGGTACAAATTATCACCACAAGAGATCATGACGTTTAGATAAAGGAGTGTAAATGGTCTGCAAGAAGATCTGTGTATATCACATCTGTCACAGAAGACTCCAATAGCACTAGTGATCCCTGCATACTCCAATAACACACACTCGCACACCAAGGCAGAACGAGTGTCAGCCTATACAACTAGGGCCCGATTAAGACAAATGGGCTATAGGCACAGTATTAGTTGGGAGCCACCTTATGCACAGTGACAGATTTAGAAGGGGTCTGAAACATATAAAGAATAAAAGTAATACATACTCACTCTAAAACTCTTCAAATTTCTGGTAAACTATCTAAAATAGCCCAAAAAAAGTAAGCTTTTACCTAAAAATTTTCTAGATGTCGATCAAAAGTGAGTAAACAAAAGTCAACTTAAAAAAAAAAACCAATTTGGGGTCCCCACTTCCAACTGGGGGCTCTAGTGGGTAATCAGGCCCTGTATACAACACCGTGATGAGGAAGAATTCATAGCCTCATGATGTGCCCACTTTGCACAAGTATATCCATCTGCTCCAAACAGATGAAAACATGATTTGTCTGTCCACACCATTCAAGTTCCAATAATGACGTTTTCTGGTCACGGTAAGTCATATTATCTAATGTCATGAGGTTAATAGTAGTACATGAGCAGGCTGATAACTAACCAAACCTCATGGAATGCATCATTCACTATATAGTACATTGATTGATGGCTTGATCAGCACCAGCATTGGACAAGACGAGATTGAAACAGAGATTACATCTTTGGGTGATTACCATTCTATTCAGGTGCTAGTTTATCTTTTACAGCACAAGGGCAGTAAAGATCATGCTGCATTGGGGTACACTTATTTTCTCTGAGAAATCATAAACCTTAAAGCTTAGGGAACCAATCTCCCAACAGCAGTGACACCATTGGGAGTTGAATCCAAATGAATACCATGCTAAGCAAACACATTACCACTTCAGAACCTCAGGTGCTGGTGGTCCTGCTCTTATGGATGTCCACCATTTTTATATGCTACCGACATCTGTAATTTTCGCATTCATGGTATATTCTTGCTACTGTTATCTGTGAAAACCTAAACACACTCGCCACTTTAGAGATATTGTGTTCTATTATTCTGGCTCCTGCAGCGTGTCTGTGGTCAAACAATGATAAATTCTTTACATGAGCCATGTATATCCACGAGACATGAGCATACAATTAGCAAGATTCATTACTGTTACGTAATAAGTCCACAATTGAGCTGCAACTACTTCCACAGCAGGGGGATCAGTCAGAAACTTTTGAATACTTCTGTACCTAATGTTTTAGCACACTTCAGTTTATAAAATATTACATTTTTCTCAAGATAGACAGATATATGTTAGTAACCGTACCAGCATTAGTGAGTATGTTTGCAGGTTCAAATAGATTTAAGTGCCAGTATCACTGTTAATAATTAATTGCTTTTAATACTATTTTTCCAAGTTGGTGATAAAAAACATCCCTTAATCCATAAAAATAGAAGTTTCAACAGTCCCACAGCCCAATTTTAGTATTTATCCGACCACATAGTTATAACTGACATGTTGGGCAACATTATCTGGCACATGAAACATGTCAGTTGCCGTTCGATAATGGTAGCACAAATTGTCATTCGATAAGGTTACTGAAACAAATGTCAACCATTAAATAAACATATTTAAAACAGTGTTAATTTTGTGTTACCTTGGTAACGTTGTTACACAGTGTATTGTGAGTTGACCTACATTTATAAACGTCTATACTGATCTGAGTCGCACACAAATTTTGTACTGACATGAATTACACAATCTTTGCTTGTTATGTTAAATCCCAACATTGTTCACATAGTCAATGATGATGGGATGCAGGGTACATTATGACTTCCAAATTGCAGTTTCCTTTTTTCTTAAGAATTAAACAGATTGTTTGTTTGTTTTGTGGTTTTACGGCTCAAAGACTACAATGGTCATGCTGCGCCGGGACCTACTGTTTTCCGAGGAATCCGAACCTCTTATGGCCTAGGGAACCAAACCCCGGACTACAGTGAGCAGTGCGATCTTTTTATGAGATCTCTGAGTAAGCGTTCTTTGTACACTGTTGGGAGTCGAACCCGGATTAACGGCGTACTAGGCGAACGCGTTACCACACTGCGCCACCGCAGGGCCAATTAAACAGAAAACTGAAACAAGGTATCAAATACTTTTTCATAATTTTAACTTGTATATTTTAATTTGTCGCTTTGGGATGCCTAAATATTTAAAATCGCACTATCCAGGATTTCCACTCATATTGGAGAAATAAATCCCCTCTACATATATATAAAACTTCTTGTTTGAAAAATTAAAAAAAAAAAAAAATACTTTTCTACATTTTTTTGCTCCTTATACCTGGGGTCAATAAACCTCAATCTAAAGGTCTTATTCACTAAAATCAATTGAATTGTATTGCACTGAATCATTATGCCAAACAAACTCCATACTTTCACAGTTAAATTTGGAAACTTGCCAAATGTGTGCTTGTTATTAGAGAGTTCTACATGTACACGTATGGAGTAGGATCCACGCATAAAGAGCCTGCATTTAACGAATTTCCAGATATCAGCCAGGATGCAACATAAGCATTTTTTGCAAACCTTAGAAACAATGAGTAAAATATGGTGAAATTTTTTAAATAAAATGTAGAAAATTAAAAAAAATTCAAAAGAAAATAAGCGATCGAGGTCGTCTTTATCACTGAAGCGAACACTAAAAAAAAAATCAGCACTTGAAACTGAAGAATTTTATATATTAAAGCTTATCCTTTATAACAGTGCTTCCCAACTGGTATGCCGTGAAAAGACGAAGTGTGGAGCGAAAAGTCCTGAAAGCTACGAAGTCCTGATTATGGGGTAACAGTACCAGAAGGCTAGGATGCTAAGTGGCTTATTTTTCGCTTTATTGCTCTTTTCAAGCTATGTACGTGTGAAGGCAAACTCAACTCACACGAATTATTATTATTAGCATATTTATACATAGTTCGTAATTCTTTTGTGTATAATTAATTTTACTTTTTGTTTTCACATCACAATTTTATAAGTGTCCTAAAAATTTAATCGAAGTTTAATTCAGTCAAATCTGCCAATTTAGTTCATGGATGCGATATAAAAACCATGTCAAATATCAGTCACTGAGAATGTATGGATTAGGTATTTTCACTCCATTTTTGTTTTGTTTATTTAGAAGACTTACCTGAAACAAATGTCTAACTGGAATGTTTATGTATTATAAGGCAAAGCATTCGAATGAAAGATACTACTAATTACATAAATAATTAATTAAATAATTAATCTAATAGAATAAATCAATCATGTGAGTAGAAAACTGTTCCTTCATAATGTGTCATGAAGTTATTTATGCTTGTGAGGTGTGCCGTGACGTGAAAAAGATTGAGAAGCACTGCTTTATAAAATGAATAGTAAGGAGGTGAGAAAACACTTTTTGAGAAACTGATTAAACTGGTGATCATGTATTTAATGAACTAAATATTGTATGATGAAACTCTTTAATGAACCTAGATAATGCGGAACAAAGCAAAGCGAAACAAAACAACTCTAGACTGATTTTTGGGCAGCTCCAAACAAAGCTTATTTTGTATAATGATTGCTAATATAAGTTTTCTTGATACCACGTATTTTTAATTTAGGTCTCATCAAACAAAAATTTAAGTAGTAATATAATACATAGATCACTATGGTTTAAGCAAATTCAAAACTAAATAGCACTGCCTGAATGTTCAATACACAGATGTTACCTATACAGATTTTTATTTTCAACTCCCACAACGGATTTAGCGAGATACTGGATACAAGCGAGGATTTTCATTGTTCTTAATTCCTGTTTATTCTTGTATTAATGCTATTCCTTGTTATATATGAGTCTTCCTGTATACATCAGCTATTTGCTTATTTAGGAGTTCGCATAAATACGACATGTATCAGATCTTTACTGGCACACTAATCATGTGAAAATAGCTTTATAGACCAAACTTTGCATTAAGAAAAATCGGCATATGTGTTTGTATAGTATGGAGAGAAATTACATAATGAATATACTTTTGTTTGAGTTTTACAGCACGCAGGGTCATAAAAATAGCCCACAGTTTTCCAAGAAATCTGAACCACTGGACTATGGAGAGCAGGAATATGTTTTTACAGAAAGAGTGAAGCAATAGCATTTTTGTGACTGAGATGGTCCCTATATCACTCTTAAACATAGAGATGTAACAGATGTATGATCTTCAAATAACAAGTCTGTGTAACAGAACCATTATTTCAAGTTTTAGCTGATATGAATATAGCTAAATGATCTTGTGCCCTTAGCAGAACCGTTCAGAATGTGCCTCTAGTCACAGACATATTTTCTCCTGTGAGTTATTTCAGCCGATTTTACACCCATCTTCGCTTGCACCCCTTGGGAAGGGCCTTCCTTACCACTCCCTAGCTACAGGCCCTGCTTGCTGATAACAGGCTTGTTGAAGTGGCTATTTTCATGAAAACGATAATTTCATTTGACCATAATTTTATGTAGGTAATTTGGAGGTATCAATTGAGCGTAGACCCTGAATGTAATATAAGATTTAATGACTTTGCCTTGCACCTGTCTGCACAAGAGTGCTGACCACCATTTATCGTTCATAATAAACTGATTAATAAACAATTTTTTAACAACGGTTTATAAACAACCAAAATTGTAAGCTTATTTCTTTATTGTGCACTTCTGCTTAGATCTATTTCCATTATTGTTCCACAACAGATTCCATTATGACTATTCAACACTTGTGTCATCTCAGAAGGCTGTATAATGCAAAAATAGCAACTTCAAAAGATACGAATAACTACTTCAGCGACCCTTCAAGTGAATGCGTTTATGACGATTTAGATTCGCTTTTTCAGAAAAGCGTTTTCCACATATCGCACAATTAAAAGGGCGTTCTCCTGTATGGACACGAATGTGTGCTAACAGATGACTCCGTTTCTTTGTACAATATCCACAGCATGGGCAGTTGAGGACAGACAATTTCATTGTTTGAGAACTGCGCAAATGTTTAGTGGAGTTACAACTGCTACCTAAAAAGTGAAAATATATTATTATTAGCTCAAGCTTCAAATTAAAAAATCTCTCAATTAATCATAACAGAATGCATAATACTATATGTAAAAAATTATGTGAAAAAAAAATGCAGCATGTTGACATAAATTCGAACATCTATGTAACTCATTAGCAAAATAATCTCACATTTTTATTTATTTCTAAATTTTTTTATAAAAAAGTTGAAATAACAAATTTTTATTTGTGTTTTCACAAGAACCTCAGTTACACTACACACCATGATCAAAGTATGAACAAACAAATTTTTTTTGACTAGTTGTTTAGTTTTTCTTTTTGAATTACAATAGGGCACTAAATGTAAGAATAAAGCATTAGATTTTTTTTATGTCAAAATGAATATATTTAAGCAATTTTGTTAAATCATGTATATTATTCTTAAATAAGTGAGAAACTGAGTAGATTGCATGACATATATTATAAAAGTATACTGAGGTTCATTTATGAATTAATACATTGAATTTCAAAAAGAATGGTCGCTTGTGTTTCATGGTGTAAGGACAACCAAAGTCACATTTGCAAGGATATATATATTTTTTTGAAAACAATGAATTTCTAATGCTTAGTAAACCAAACCATTTTTACATACATTTCCCTTTCTAATTGAAAGTTACTTTTTTAAATTTCAGACTACAAAGAACGTACAAAAATACATTTTGATGAAGAGCATAAAAATATTATTTTAATAATAATAAGGTTATTCACAAGCCAAGTCACATTAATATAATTATATACAGATGTCCCATTTTGCATTAAATCAAACACATTCATATCATATATTATAATAAAGCAAAAATGGGCAAAAGACTATTTATACTCTAGGCTTACTGGAGAATGGAGAAAAGCTGAAAAACCAGCTTGACTTGCCCCAATCGCTGTAACAAAATTTTAATTTAAGTAAATAAATAATAAAAAAGCAGAAATAGAATAAAAGTAAAAATCAAAAATTAAAGACAACTAGGTTGAGTATAAAAGTAAGCATATACAACGCCGAGCAGTCATTAAATAAATACTGTTTGAAGTGGTCCCTAAATCTGTTAATCGAGTTAGCTTCAGTTAATTCTTGAGGTAGAGAATTCCACAGTCGAGTACTCCTAGTCTCACTATGGTTGAACAAAAAATTTGTAAAGAACATAGGAGGACGGAAGGGATTAGCGGATCGAAAAGAGTAACAGTTAGAACTAGAAATTAAAGAAACATGTAAGCAAAGTTTCACATGCTGATACATGATCAATCCAAGCCTAAGTTTAGTCAATTTAAAAAAAAGGAAGGATATGAGTTCTCTGCGAGATAGAAGAAACAGAATTATGAGGAGAACAAAATCTATCAAAAATCCTTAAAAAACATGCTTGTAACAACACAATAGATCTTATATTGGAGGTAGTAGATCCGGACCAAATTGCAATACAGCAAAAAAAGATGCGACTGAGCAAGAAAGATATATACAGAGCTCGGAGAGTATTTACAAGTAAAATAAACTGCATTCTCCTAACCAGTCCCAGAACCCTATAACATTTAGAAAGAACATGCTGAAAATGAAGAGTCCAATTAAGTTTTCATGAATAACAACCCCAAGAAACGTAACTGAAGGTGAAAAAGAAATGGTTATTGAATCAATCACAATATAAGGTGAAGTTGGAACACAACGACGATTAGAGAAAAAAACCACAATTTGTCTTAGATTCATTAATTAACAGCTTATTTGATATACGCCAAGAAACTGTATTAGAAGCCTGTTGTTGAGTTTTAGAAACAAGTTCATCAAAATCTGTATCAGAGACAGTAAAGCAAGTATCGTCTGCAAATATAGTGGATCTTCCAAGTGTAAAAACATTAAATAAATCATTTATAAAGGCCAGAAATAGCAAAGGTACCAAAGTGGAGCCCTGAGGGACACCAAGAGTATTAGGAAGAACTACAGAACAATGATTACCCATTGAAACAAACTGTAAACGATCAGTCAAGAGGCTTCTAAGAAGATCCAAGAATGGACCACGTATTCCAAGATAAGAAAGTTTAACCAGAAGAATATGAAAATTAGAGGATTCAATAATATATATAGAAGGATATATTGAACATTCTATTTTTAGAATAAATAAAGGAGGAGGTGGTATTTTGATATATATCTCAGAGAAAGTTAAAGATAGGGAATACTTAGAGGAATTGGAATACAGTGAAAATCGGTTATAATGACTTTGAAGTGTTCGTGCAAATTCGATTATATATCGTTATAAACGATATCTTTTTAAAATCACAGTAGCCTATAGTAATGCACTCTAGAGTTTTATAAATTATTTTGATAATAGAAAGTATTAAACTTTTTGGTTTCAAAATTAAATAAAAACATAATTATAATGAATTTAATTTCAGTTTATATTACGTTATAGCCAAACTAAGTACATAGTACTTCCTTAGTTTTTTAAATTGAAAAAATTGTAGAAAATACTACTAAAGTATATAATGTAGAAAACAAATGTAATGAATAGCATTTATTATATTATACTAATAACTTCAGAACAGTGCCGATTTAAAAGTTTTGTGGGCTCTATGCTGAAAAAATATAATGGGTCCCTTCAGAATATGACCCTCCTGACATTCAATTAATAAATCACGTGGCTTTTTTTAAGTTCGTTATCTTTAATATTCAGGTTTAGCAGTAATAAAAATTTCTCAGACATTTGTAAATAAACAAGATTAGAATAACGCTTAAATTTTGATAACTAATTTTAAATTTTAATAACTAACCCACATGGTTCTGCTTTATGACTGTCAAGTCGCGTCGTTATATCCGATACGAATTTCCCTAGTTAGAATCTACGTAGACTACAAAATCGCCGTCGTTATATACGATGTCGTTATAACCGATATATTTAGTATGGAGTAGAATAGCAAACCAAATTTCTTGTAAAAATTCCGTCGTTATAACCAGCATCGTTACAAATGATTTTTACTGTATATGGATGAAAATATAGAGATACTCGGAATGATAATACATGGTATAGTATATATTTCAGCCTCTTTTAATATTTGAAATTTCTGGAAAAACCCTTTATCAGAGCAGTCCCACAGGATGAAAAACCCCAGTGGGAGCCAATGAGAAACCTGTGCTGAGGGACACCTAATGCTGGGGAAGCCACATACATTTCAGATTAAGGGTTGTTTGTAAGTTTCTGGAAGTGGTTGTGATGTATTAATGGCCTCCGCATGTAGTTTGTAACTTTCCCCAAGATTCTAAGAAAAGTCTACTGTTTTTGTTCGTGACATGCTGGTGTAGTAAAACGTGTTCTGCCAGACATGAAGCTATGTCTCCTTTCGCAAGTGCTTGTTTGTGTTCTTTTCTTCTTATTTTGATCATTCTTTTTCTTTGTCCTATGTAATGTTTGTTGCAGTCTTTGCATGGTATTTGGTATATGGCGCCTGTGAGATCTTCTGGTGGAACTGGGTCTTTAACTTTTGTAAGTTGTTTGCGAAGTGTTGTGACAGGGGAATAGAATGTTTTGATATTTGCTTCCTTGAGGATGCGAGAGATTGTTTCGGAAATGCCGTGAATATATGGAATAGATATGCGGGTGTGAGATGTATCATTTAAAGATATGGAGTGGTCTACAGTTTCTGAGAATGAATCGCTTAGGGTAACCATTACTTTTAAGTGCTGTGTGTGTATATGTTTGGTTTCTGTATTTGAAAGTGCTTTATTGCTGCAATGAGTATTTGCTCTAAGACTTGATGTTTTAACAACGGAAGCTTTATGATATGTTGGATGATGTGATTTAACGTTGCTAAAACATTGTCTTACAACAAATACAGTAATGAAGCACTTTCAAACGCAGAAACCAAACATATACACACAGTACTTAAAAATAATGTCTACCCCAAACGATTCATTCTCAGAAACTGTAAACCCAATAGTACATCTTTAAACAATACATCTCACACCCGCATATCTATTCCATATATTCACGGCATTTCCGAAACAATCTCTCGCATCCTTAAAGAGGCAAATATCCATACATTCTATTCTCCTGTCACAACACTTCGCAAACAACTTACAAAAGTTAAAGACCCAGTTCCACCAGAAAATCTCACAGGCGCCATATACCAAATACCATGCAAAGACTGCAACAAACATTACATAGGACAAACAAAAAGAATGATCAAAACAAGAAGAAAAGAACACAAACAAGCACTCGCGGAAGGAGACATAGCCTCACGTCTGGCAGAACAGGCTTTACAACACGGACACGAACCCGACTGGGACTCAACAAAAATACTACACCGTCACATCACAAACAAGAATAGTAGACTCTTCTTAGAATCTTGGGAAACTTACAAACTACACGGGAAAGCCATTAATACATCACAACCACTTACAAACAACTCTGAAATATACAGGATTCCCCAACATTAATAGCCAGCAGCACAGGTTTTTCATTGGTTCTCATTGGGTTTTCCCATACTGCGGGACTACTCTGATGAAGGGTTTTTCCAAAAATTTCATAAAAAGAGGCAGAAACGTAACATCGTCATTACTCCTAATGAAGGGCTGCTGTTGATGCGTTCGAATGCTTGGGTGATCTTTTTCATTTGTTATTTTACCAGTGTTAACCTTTTGTATGTAAATTTTCTCCCTGGTACGTCGTATTTTATTTCTATTTTTTTCTTTACGAAATATTATGCATATTCCTCTTTTAACCACATTACTAACTGTACCTTTTGTTTTTCAGACAGTTTCAGCGATATTCTATAGAGGCATACTTCAGTGGTGTAAATTTTATATTTTTCATATCTCTGCTTCATTTAACTGCTTTCCTTGAAGTGTTTTCAAAATTATCTGAAAACAAAGAACCGCTGATTGTTAAATACGCACTGAAGCTCAGCAGCTACAAAGATTTGTATTTGGAACTAAAGTTAATCATTTGTGTAATAAGCTAAACACAAATATCTAAACTCTTTTTGTAATTATGAACCAACGAATGACATAAAATTTGAATGTTTCTATTTTTTTTTCTATGATTTGTTAAATAATGCTGTAAAAAACTATGCTTACAAGCTTTTAATAACCCAACGTGGACATATAATTAACACAACGTTTGTACGTTAATACATTCTGCATACATTTGCAAATAGGTGGTTGTCCTTACGATTATGCAGTGTGTAAGTTTACAATGCTGCCCAGATCGGTTGGTAAGTGGTCAATCGGTATCCTGAGAAATTTGAGTCTCGGTCGTCTAAAGGCAGAACTTTGGACTGATAGAAAAAATGGTAAGTGGTTTGTACACTGTGGGATTCAAACCCAGTTAATATGTATGGCAAACATTACCACTATGTTATCGTATGGCATATGTATCATTAATACAATTTGTCCTTCATATGGACCAGCAAGTGACGATTCATATTTGCCTTATCTGCAAAGCGTTTTTTACAATGGGCACATTCAAATGGACGCTCTCCTGTATGAGTTCGTAGATGCTTTTTTATATGGCTGCTATACTTAGTAACATAGGCACAAAACTGGCAAACATATGGATGGAGATCAGTCTTGGAATTGGGTTGTTTTGTTTGATATCTTCTTATACTCACGTCTAAATGAAGTTGATTGCCTACAAAAAAAAAAAGAAAAAAAGTAAGATATGTAAGATTAATAATAAATGCTAAAAAGTATTAAAAATATTTTCCGTACAGTTATTAACAAATACTTGCACACTTTCTTAAATAGAATACGATATATCATCTATATACAGTACATATAAAAGAACACATTATTTACCTTTTCCAGTTGTTTAGGGGCTCATTACATACAAGGTATACCAAAAGTTTATAATAACTTTAAAAAATCATACAAATGGAACAAATAACGAAAGAGAAGTGCAATTTGCATGAGTTTTTCTAGCAAAATCGGATTTTTTTTTCTTAGCAGCAAAAATTTTAGTTCAAAAAATCACCTACAAATGGTGCTGAAAACTCCAAAAGACAATGGACAGGACAACTGTGCATTCCATCGATTTATTATTGCAACAGTTGTTCAATATGACCTCTGAAACACTGTATGACACAACTAAGGTGAACAGAACATGACATGCAGCCATTTCTCATTTTCAGGTGTTTTGCTGCACAAAATCTTTGCAACACAGTGGCTTCGAGTTCAATGTTGACGCAGAAGAACTTCACAAGTAATGTTAGATGTGGTAACGATAATGTTCTCCAATTATGCAGTACTGTTGGACTATTCAAATGACCATTCCATGTGAATCTAAGTTTTTTATTGCAAGCCTGAGTTGTATACTTCTGCTTGCGTATCAGCATCCCCTACAGGTGACTTTTTAAATTTTTTTTTTTTGCTACTAAAAAATCGGATTTTCATGAAAACCCTTTCATGCAAACTATAAATTATTATTATTTGTTTTTTTTATGATTTTTTAAAGCTTTCTCAAACTTTTGGCTCATTCACTTATTCAGGTTTCAATCCTTAATCCAGGAGGATACTTATTCATTATTATTACCAATGTAACCTATTCATCATTTATAACATTATTGTATCCAATTCTATGGATTTATAATTATCTGTAGTCAGTTGCAGTAAATCTGAATAACTGAAAGTCCACTATATTCAGTTTTAACTTGTACACTATATTTATAAAATATACATATTACATCAATGTATCACACCCTTGCGACGAAAGTGTTACAACTCAAAATTTGGTGAAAATTACAACCAGATGTAAAAAACAGTGCTGCATCCTCTAGTGCAAAACGGTAGGCCATAAATTATTTGGTTTTCCACTGGTTGGTACATGTCATTAGATACACATAACATCCCTCAATTCAATCTGGCTGACAGTTTTTTGCGTTTTCTGAAGATTGGGATTTTTTGAATTGTAACACTTTCATCGCGAGGGTGTGATAGGATTAACTAAAATATATTCTTAATTACTAAATAAATAAATATAAAATATACAATGATGCAGCTTTTGTGCAATAAGAAAATTATTTTAAAGAAATAAAATTAAAAAAGTATCTTAAAATATTGCCTAATTTAAATTTAGTATACTGGTAGAATTAGTATCATTACTTATTGGCATTATTAATATTCCACATGATGAATAATCACATACATGCCTATTCGGCAGTTAAATCTTTTCGGCAGATTTTTTTTTATCAGAATAACGATAAATTTATAATCTTGTTATTTTATAGCTATAAATTAAGGACAAATATAATACAAATGCTTTTTATTCTCAATAATGCATATAATACATTAATATATATACATGTTGTTATATATATATATATAATATACACATATATATATATATATATATATATATATATATATATATATATATATATATAAAAGTTTTCCTCGCCCATTCTTGGCGGAAACAGGCTTTGGGACGGGCAGAGCGCCATGTTCCCAAGCCTCTTTTTACATCACTTCTTAATGTGCCATGTCTAGAAACTTCCTGACAATGTGACACGTGTTTAGGATTGTGGCTTTTTGTATTTCAATGTAGGTGTTTGGGTCAATGTTGAGTATCTCCAAATTCGTCGCAAGCGTTTTTGGTACTATCCCTGTTGCTGAGATGACTAACGGGATGATGAGGATCTTTTCCATACCCCATATATCTCGTACTTCATGTCTGAGATCTTGGTACTTGGTGATTTTCGTTGTGTAGGTTGTCTGTATGTTATTGGTGTTGGGTACTGCTATGTCGATTAAGTACGTGGTCTTATTCGATTTATCGACGAGGGTTATGTCAGGACGGTTATGTGGGACTGTCTTGTCTGTTATGATTGCTCTATCCCAGTAAAGCTTGTGTGTTTCGTTCTCATGCACGGTCTCTGGCTCATATTTGTAGTACGGGCATTTTTCTGTCAGAAAGCCAGCATTCGCTGCCAATTTCTGGTGGACTATTTTCGCTACTTGATCATGTCTATGTTTGTATATATATATATATATATATACATACATACTACACATATAGAAAAGAAAAAATATGAAAAAATAAATGTAAAATGATAACATATTTAAACTGAAAATGATTTATCATGTACACTTTCAGACGTTTTCCAATAAACAATGAGAAATATATTTCACAATGCAACTTATTGTGAACATAGACACATGTATATTCTAAACTGAGAATTTAAGGAAGACATTAGTCACAACCAATCAGTGGTGGATTCAGAAATATTTTCATGGGTGGACAGTGCTGGATTAATGCATGGATAGGGGCAAGAGCCCAGGGGCCTCCGCCAGCTAAAGGGCCTCCAGATACGTGTTCTCTTGTAGACGATCCTTTTGAACTATTTTACTGGGGGCCTCACAATACCAGTAGCTCAAGGGCCTTAAAAACTTTAATCTGCCATTGCGGGTGGGGGTGGGGCACAAAGCTTGAGAACCAATGTAAATATCCTATAATAAATGTAAATTTGTTATTTTCAAAGGGGATGCATGCCACAGCATCCCCACTGGATCAGCCCTTGCAACCAACTAGCAAATATTGTTGCAATTTGAAAAGCATTTCAATGAAGCCCCATTACTACCAAAGTTAAGAACATAATTTTAAAGCTATATTAGGGGATACTCCTACAAATCTCCCAAAGAATAAAATTAAAAACAAAACACAATGCTTTAATGAGCAGAAATAACTGATACAGTAATTTTATATTAATTTTCAGCGAATTATAGACCCGACAGCATGATAATATATTTACATAGTTTTATGTTTCTACAAATTCAGTTTACGCTTTTTTTTATATAAGTGTAATTATGCTTCATTTATTGGAAATAAGACTGACCATAAATGTTATAAAAATAACGAAGCTAAAATAGCATTTTACAAAAAGAATATCAATTATAATACAATTCACCGGTGAACTTTAATATTTAGAGTTTAGTTACAGTACTGTTGGGAAAATCTATGTCCTGGATTTTATAATCCGAGAACAACCAAAATCATGATGTGCCTAAATCTATAGTTTTCTAAGGAAGCTGGATTTGTACTTGCATTTTTTTTTCAACTGTTTTAGGCGCAGTAACAGTATAGTAACACCGATGTTATGGCATGGTTAGATGGTGAAATGCTAGTAAAGGAAAAATATTTTTTTTTTTTTACAAATGTTTCACCATCTAACCATGCCATAACATCGGCGTTACTATTACTACGCCTAAAAAAGTTGATAAAAATTGTTTCTTAATTTAATCTGCGTAGTGTTCGACTTGTATAAATATTCATCATGCTATACAGCATAGAGTTTTGCAGGATATTCCACCATGTATGTTTATTAAAAACACTTAACGTTTCACTCCGTGTTATGCTGAGCATCCCCAGAAGTAATACCGACCAAGTTTCCCTTTGCAAAATGCAAGACTTTCACTTGGTTGCTCGGCAGAAAATGAGTGATTAAAAAATATGAGACGTATTTATAGTACCATTTCCCTGGCTATCCCCTTATTGGTTGTTAGATGAAGGTCATCGTGCATTGGCCCAAAGGGTGGTGAGTTTAGATTGGCAGAAAGAGGCCCGAATTTTTGTGAATTTTTTAGCAGAAATTCCAAATTGATGAACATTAATGGAGTCTTCTCTATTAAAATTATTAGGATAGTTTTTAATGGCCACAATGCACTAGGTTTTGTGATAACCAAGGTGTTGTGAAAAAGAATTTGATGTTTATAATCAATGGCGTGTTGAGCAACCGCTGACTTATTAGGTTGTTGCAAGTGAACATGGCGTTCATGTTCCTTAAGTCGAGTACAAATTGAACGACCAGTTTGTCCTATATAACTTTTACCACACTGACAAGGAATTTTATAAACGCTGGGTGTTTTAAGGGGATCCCTGGGTTGTTTTGGATTTTTTAAAATATCATGGAGTTTGTTGATGGAACGAAAGACAGATCTGATACCCTGTTTGATCAAAATGCGTCCAATTTTATCTGTAGCATTTTCAACATAGGGCAGAAAAGCCACAGATTTAAATTCAATTTTATTGGATACCATTGGTGTCAAGGTAGTGAAAACTGCGCCATTTTGTTTTCCCATGGCCTGGTTGATAGCGCTTTTAGAGTAGCTGTTCATGAGAAATGTTTTGGATAGAAAAGATAACACAGACTTCAGGTTTTCAGCATTACAAACATTATGAGCATGATGTATAAGGGTGTTTAAAACGGATTGCTTTTGTGCAAGGTAATGATGGGAGTTACTGAAAAACCCAGAGATCCTCTTAAAACATCCGGCATTTATAAAATTCCATGTCAGTGCAGTAAAAGTTATATAGGACAAACTGGTTGTACAATTTATACTCGACTTACGGAACGTGAATGCCATGTTTGCTTGCAACAACCTAACAAGTCAGCGGTCGCTCAACACGCCATTGATTATAAACATCAAATTCTTTTTCACGACACTTCGGTTATCGCAAAAACTAGATCATTGTGGCCATGCTTATATATGGAAGTCTTGGCCATTAAAAACTGTCCTAATAATTCCAATAGAGAAGACTCTGTTAATGTTCCATCAATTTGGAATTCCTGCCTAAAAATTCGAGCCTCTTTCAGTCAATTTAAACTCGCCATCCTCTGGGTCAATGAGAGATGGCCTTCATCCAACAACTAATGAATCAGCCAATCAGGGAATAGCTAGGGAAATAGTACTACAAATACGTCTCATATTTTTTACTCACTCATTTTCTGCCGAGCAACCAAGCGAAAGTCTTGCATTTTGCAGAGGGAAACTTGGCCGGCAATTACTTCTGAGGATGCTTAGCATAGCACGGAGTGAAACGTTAAGTGTACTTAACAAATAAACACGGTGGAATATCCCACAAAGTTGTATGATGTATATTAATAGATGCCGTGAAAGTCTCCGCAAATGTATTCACGATGTTGCTGACATGCTGAGCAGTTTGCAACAAGGGACAACAATAGAGAAAACTTATTACTACAGAATTTCAACAGAAATTTTAGAATTTCCAGAATCTTTAAATTGAGGTAAATTTAAAAACTAACATTAATTTCATAAAGATAAATTCATGACACAGCATACACATAGTTGTACAAATTAATGAAATTTTTCTGATGGATGCTGATCGCAAAATGTTTTATATCTGGTTCATATTTTGCGTTTTTAGTAATGCACAAGCCAAATTACATTCATTAGTCATTCTGCTTCTTAAACCTTCTTTTTTAAAACTTGTTTTGGAAAATGATAATTTACAAACGTACATAGAAGAAAAAAAATCTATAATAAAGCTATCGTTAGTAATTTTAAACATTCCAAGTTCTAATTAAAACACTGTCTTTGGTAGCCAACTTTCACAAGTCCTGTAACGTTCAACTATTCACTCACTTTCAGCTGCCAATCACAGTTACAAGGGTGGGTCATGTACTTTTGGTTAGTTTATTTCTCACAAAACTAATTGAACCCGTACATCGTAACAATCAAAATAAAAACTTCAATAATTTATAAGTTTATAAAATGGCATTCTCCATAAATTATTGACATGCCAGCAAAATTTTCATGTGTGCCAACCCTGGCACATGTGCCACAGGTTTGCCAACCCTAGCTTAGGGAATCAAAACCTTGAACTACAGATTAGGAGGAAAATGGCAAAAATTCACAATCAAATTAAGATTTTTCACATTGGTCCATTTTTTTAATTTTGAAATTGGTCCATTGGATTTTTCACATTGGAAGACATTTCACATAAATGTGTTCCTTCTTCCTCCTCCCCGAAAGCACTGAGGTCCAACATTTAATGTAAACTCAAATCTAATAAGTAATCAGACTCAAAATTTGTATCACAGATTTTACAAGAAACGACGAAGAAGGTAGTAAAAGTTAATGTAAAAACTCTAAATTACTTTATGATGGTAATTTAAACTAATTTTTTTCAATCATCAAGTTATTTCTTTACTACCCAACTAGTTAAGATGCTTGTAATTTCACTGTAATATGAAATTTAATTCCATGGTGAAAGGCGTTTTTCCTAACAAATTGCATTCTAAAATATAAATGTGATTTTGTTCAAACTTTCAAAATAAAGTATTCGGTTAATTGTTTTTGTTTTTTTAAAATTTTATTGTAATTTCGAAGCATCAATAACATGTGAAGAGAAATGACTCAAACCCCACAAAATATTTTGAATAGCTTTATTCCACAAAGCTCATATATATGTATCTGCAAAATATAATTTCAATATCTTTCATTAATGAACAATTAGTGACAGGAATAATTATGACATTAATGAAGGAAAAATTCATAAAAAATTGACATATTTGTAATCCAACCAGTTCCTAATAGAAATGCATATAAGGTGTATATCATCATCATCAACAAGCAAAATTAATTCATTGCATATTGGAAGTCACTTCAATTCCCCTCCACTTGGTATAGTAGAGAAGCTTTTTGGAGGAGTTGGATATAATGGTTCTCACAATTGGAAGAACAGTAGAGACTTCGATATAATCAAATTACGAACCAAAGAAAAGACATTATTTATATGTGAAGTTTAGTTATGAAAAATGTGGAGCAAAAAATATTTTACATTTTCTTTATTACCAAATGAAATGAAGCAGAAAAAATACACTTTCTTAATGTATACAATCTCTCATGAGGACACCCCACATCCGTAACTTCAATTACCTGAATATTAATAATTTGTTGAACCACCTTTCTTAAATAGGCATTGTACTATTTTTTGTGGAATACTTTAGTCAATTTTCATAAATTATTAGGAGAAGGTTCGTCCCGTGTAGCATGAACACTTCAAGAAAGTTCTGGAAGTGAAAAAAATTGTCTCCCATTTGCATAAAGTTTTCCAACATGAAATACCCAAACGATCTCCAAGGAATAAATAAGTAACTCCATCAAATCATGGAATCAGATGACCAGTTAAAATGCTTGCTTTTTTTTTTTTTCAAACCAACGTTTTGTAGGATTAGAGAGAGGTATGCCTTGACACACATTTTTTTTTTAAATAGGAAATTTTTTCATCCTAAATGCCATCCACATACCAAAAGTTTTGCACATACTATTTGCCTACATACCTTCGAATCTATTGTAGTAAGCACTAGTACAAATTATTAAATCACTCTTACTTCTTCCGAAAGTTGCACTCCAGAACATCATAGAACCGTCCTTTGAAATGCTGGCTGCATGACGTGCCCTTTTCATTGCCACGAACCGCATCAGTAGCTACGTAAACCATTAGTCATCAAAATAAAATGCTTTTTATTGTAAAATGTAATAATTATCCAACTAACATAGCGTTTCATACACTCAAGCACAGCTCTTCTGCATGTAATTTTATGCTGTCTTATCCAAGCTGATTTTCTATTAATTTTCATTTATTTTGCAATATCACATTTATTCAGAACATACGCAACAGTAGAACAGGAAATATCTATGTTCGAATCAATAGAAATTTCTACTCCAGACAATTTTTTTCCCCAAACCACTATATGTCTGGCTTTTTTATGATAGCTTCGTTCTTGCAAGCGTTTTGTGCGAGTAACTTCTTTTTAATTATGTTGTCAACTGTATCTTTTGATCTTTTTATATAGTTTTAACAATGTTCTACGGAGGCATGCTTCATTAATGCAAATTATACATTTTTCGCACCTCCAATTCATTTAACTGCTTTCTATGCATTATTTTCAAAATCATCTATAAGCCAAGAACTACTGATTGTGAAATACATGCAGCAGGTCAGCGGCTATAAAAATTTGCATATGGAACTGAAGTCAATCATTTGCATAATTTGTTAAACACAAATATCTAAATTCTCATTGTAATTATGGACTAAATAAATGATGCAAAATTTGAATATTTTCAATTTTTTCTATGATTTATTAAATAATGTAAATATGCTCTCCAATTTTTAATAACTGAATCTTAGCACATAATTAACACCATATTCCTACATATATGCTTTCTGCAGAAATTTACAAAAAGTCTGTAATTGTGGGACTGTCCTTATAATTATGAGAACCAGTGTAGAGGCTTACCATGTTCTCCAGATCACTTGGTAAGTAGCAATTCAGTTTCCAAAGGAATGTGAATATCTGTTGCCTAAAGAATGGAACTTCGGGTTGGTAGAGAAAACGGTAAGGGGTCTGTGCACTGTGTGATTCAGTATTTGTATGGTAAACACATTACCACTAAATTATCGTATGGCTAGGGGTGCATGTATCATTAATAAAATCTGTCCTTCATATGGACCAACATGTGGCGATTCATGTTTGCCTTATCTGCGAAGCGCTTTTTACAATGCGTACATTCAAATGGACGTTCTCCTGTGTGAGTTCGTAAATGTTTTGCCATATCGCTTTTATACTTAGTAACATAGGCACAAAACTGGCAAACATATGGGTCAAGAACAGTCTTAGAACTAAGCTGCTTCATTTGATATCTTCTTATACTCCTGTTTAAATCAGGCCGATTGCCTAAAAAAAAATAGTAATATATGTCAGATCAACAATAAATACTAATAAACATACTTTTCATACAGTTAGTATTAATCAATAATTACAAACACTCTTAAATAGAACACGATATAGCATCTATATATAGTACATATAAAAGAACACATTATTTATTTACGTTTTCTAGTTGTTTAGGTGGTCATTATATATTTATAATAAATACAGTAAAAATCCAATTTTTTGTAATCATTCCGTTATTCAGGCTTAAATCCTTCATCTAGAACAGCAGTTGCCAACCTTTCGGACCTCACGGACCACTAAATTCATAATTTTAAATCCCGCAGACCACATTTTGTGAATTTAGTGCAATATAAAGGTGGAAATTGTCATTCAGAATATGAGAATTTCTTAGAATATTATTTTTGTTTTATTATTAATAAAACATTAAAAATGCAAATAATGTCCAGCTTTTTCTGAGCACCACTAAAATTTTTTCAAGGACCACCGATTGGCGACTGCTGATCTAGAGAGTTACTTATTTATTGTGATAATCAATGCAACCTTCGTTAGCCACTTACAGCATTAGTATATTAAATTCTATCAATTTTTATTATTATCTGTACTCAGTTGTGGTAAATCTGAATAATTGAAATTCCACTATATTGGCTTTGAATTTGCACATTATATTTATAAAATATACATACTACATGCATATATAATTAACTAAAATACATTTTTAATTAGGTAAATAAATAAATATATAAATTTGACTAATAACAGAATTATTTTAAAGAAACAAAGTTTGAGGAATTGAATGTATTTTCAAAATACTGCATATTTTAAATTTAGTATATTGGCGGAATTAGTATTATTAATATTCACATACATTCCCTTTTGACGGTTAAATCTTATAAGCATATTTAGCAACAATAAACTCATAATCCAATTATGATATTATTTTACAAGTATTAAAGACAAACATAATAGAAATGCTTTTTATTCTCAATAGTGCATATAATAATACATTTACATATGTAGTAAAGTAAAAAGTAAATGTAAGAAAATATCATACTCAAACTGAAAATGTTTTATCATGTGCCCGTAAAATTCTTCTATATAGTTAAAAAGTCAATGCATTTAAACTGCTTGCAACAAACAATGAGATATGCATTTCACAATGCTATCTACTATGCACATGTATATTCTAAACCGAAAAACGCAACTGAACATTGGTCACAACCAACGATGGTGGGGACCCAAACAAACATTTCCTGGGGGAGGAAGGGAGGCACAAAATTTGGGCATTTACACTGGATCAGTCCTTGTAACCAACTACTGTTGACTGCTGAGGAGAAGATCCTCAGCGAAGTTGTCAATCAAAGCAGATCGATTATTTTACAGGGGAGTTGGAAAGAACCACTGTTAGGTAGCACGAAAAGAAAACATGGTTGCCGTACTTTATAAAGGTCCCCGGATCGCTACCATTACCCAATTTTTTTTTTGGTTAGTCAACTATTCCAAACTAGTCTAACAACTTCTGGGGATCTTCTCATCAGTGGTCAACAGTAATAGTGTTGCAATTTGAAAAGCGTTTCAATGGAGCTCCAACAGTAACAAAGTTATAAATTTGTTTATGAAATTATTGGGAGTACTTTTACAAATCTCCTAAAGAAAAAAAAACCACGATTTAATGAGCAGCAACAACTAGTATTATGACTCTTAAGGTCAGAAACAACTAGTATTATGACTCTTAAGGTCACTATTATGACCCTTAAAGTCCAAGGAACTAAACCAGCAAGCACGGAAGAAGAGAGGGAGGGCGAACCTCAAACAGTGTTGGCAATTTCCGCCATATTTCTTGGCTTGTTCCCGAACTACATAGGGAGTTTTGCCCAGCAAGGACAGAAAAAGAACATATAACTGAGAAATCAAAATATTATTAGATGAAAGCAGGAACACAGTGCTAGCTGACAATGTTTACATGGAACATGTAAATTGCATTACATTCCCAAGCTTGTAAATATAGTGGAAATTGGAAAAAAAACCTTTTACGTGTGGGAAATACGTCAGGTGCCCTTTATTCTTCTTTTGTGCTCGCTGAACCAAACCTCAGACTAAAGCAAGCAGTTAGCCGGTAAGCATCCCTTCCCATCGACACTGTTCAAGGGGGAGGGGGGGGAAAGGGTTGAACCTGAATCAGGGTTCCCACTCATCTTAGAAAAAAATAAAATTCCCTGATTTTTCCAGGTTTTGTCCTTACATTTCCGATAAAATTTTCCGACTAATTGCAAACAAAATATTAAACTGAATTTTGGTTTCTGGGAATATAGTTTTAAGTTCATGTGAAATTTAACTATTCGGAACAGAAGTCAGGAAGATTTTCCCTGACTTTTCCCCCAAAGTTTCACAAAAATAATATTTTCCCCAAGACTTTAGGGAAAATTTCAAGTTCCTTGACAATTCCAGGTTTGTGGTTTTACAGCTCAAGGACTACAATGGTCATGCTGTGCCGGGACCTACTGTTTTCCGAGGAATCTGAACCTCTTAAGGCCTAGGGAACCAAACCCTGGACTACAGTGAGCAGTGTGATCTTTATGAGATCTCTGAGCACTGTTGGGAGTCAAACCCAAGTTAATGGCGCACTAAGTGAACGTGTTACTACACTGCGCCACAGCAGGGCCTTTCCAGGTTTGTGTGAACCCTGTTGGGTTAAAGCCATGCTAGCGAATATCGTATCACTGTAGAATATTGTTTTGTTACATCAATGGTGTAACTTAATAACATTTACTTATACATGATATAAGTAATAACACTTCAATAACTTTTAAATTAATTCTTCTTCATACATACATTCGCACATGGTTTTCTTCAATAATTTAAAAAAATATACCATCACGGAAAATGGGAAATTAATCCTTTTGAAAACGTTTATTCATCAACATGAAATATCTTATTGGGTATGTGTTCCACAAAACCAGACACTTACAAAAATCATATCACACTGATATGTCATCTTACAAACATCAGTGTATACACATCATATATAGGGTGATCCAAATTAAACAGGAGGTGTTTAGACCTCTCTGTGGGGAAAACTACTTGGCCAATTTCACCTAAATATCGTACACATGCTCTCCTGAGTATGCGGTTTTGATTTCTGAAAGAAAAAATTGAGTTCATATTTCGGCCGCTAGATGGGGGAATGGTGCTGCGGAGCAGGCAATTTATTAATATTAACAACGAAAAAGTGTTTTAACATGCAATAACCTTTATTGCAATCACATGAAATTAACTACAAATTACAGTATACCGTAGGACAGTAGGTATGACTAAAAAAAGATTTGTGCAATAACTTTATTGCTATCACATGTGGAACCACACTATCATCACAGACACGGCTCGATATGTCCCCCGTCTCTTTGCTCTAGAAATTGCATTCGATGCACAACACATTCCACGGCAGAACGTAACTCATTCGCTTGGAGGTGGGATACATGTTGCGAAATTCTGTCTTTTAAGACTGCTAAGTTCGGAACATTGCCTTTATAAACGCAGCTCTTTAAATATCCCCACAGCCAAAAGTCACAAGGGTTAAGATCGGGTGACCGAGGCGGCCAAGATGTTGAAAATGACCTGCTAATCACTCTGTCATCCGAAAAGTTTTGCCGTAATAATGTTTGAACAGGCAACGCGATGTGTGGAGGGTGCACCATCTTGCATGAAAATTGTAGTGTCAAGACAATTTCTCTGTTGAAGCAAAGGAATGACAAAGTTCCAGAGCATAAATGCATACCTAGAGCCAGTAACAGAACATGTCATTGGCCCCGAGGCCGTATTTTCTTCAAAGAAGTAAGGACCAATGACGAAAGATGAGGTGAAGCCACACCACACTGTCACTTTTGGAGCATGCAACGGAATTTGTTGATGAACGTGGGGATTTGTGTCAGACCAAATACGGCAGTTACGTGTGTTTACAGCGCCATTCAAGTGGAAATGGGCCTCATCACTCCACAGTATCTGCCAAGGCCATTCATCATCCACTGTCATCCGAGCAATGAACATCAAAGCAAATGTTTTCCGCACGTCATTATCACCAGAAAGCAATTGCTGAGTGTGGGCTATCTTATATGGATAAAACTTCAGGACATTTCTCATAACTCTCCACACTGTCGTATATGGCATGTCCAATTCCCGTGATATCGCACGTGCACTACTGCTACCATGTGCACTTGCTGCTTCCTGCTCAACTACTGCAGTTGCAACTTCTTCAATTTGCTGCACTCGAGTTGGTTTGCGGCATCGTCCTGGTTTAATGGCGAATGTTCCGCTCTTTTCGGAATGCAAGATTATTTTTCGAAGATTTGTAATTGTTAGAGGGCCTCTGCGTAAACCTTTTACCTGTCGAAATGCTTTAAGTGCCGCAGAAGCATTGCTATTTCGTTGATAAAAGAGCTTAACAAGTAACGCGCGATCTGGTAAAGTAAGTTTCATGACGGAGTCCTCGTATGGTGGAAAAATGCTTCACGACTCCTTATATAGGCAGAGGATGTTGCGCATGTTAAGTAATATGTAAATTGCCTGCTCTGCAGCGCCATTTCCTCCTCTAGCGGCCGAAATATGAACTAAATTGTTTCTTTTAGAAATCGAAACCGCATACTCAGGGGAGCATGTGTATGAAATTTGGGTGAAATTGACAGAGTAGTTTTCTCTACAGAGAGGTCTAAACACCTCCTGTTTAATTTGGATCACCCGGTACATCATATAACAGAGGTACACGAATCATCATATATGCTGGTGTTCAAGTCAAAGGATAATCTACAGAAGTGAATATAAATCATGATGCTGCTAAGAAAATATCATCAGTTAAAGATACAGTCAAATCTAAATATAACAAGCTCAATTCCAACGAGAGGAAATAAAATGCTTGGATGTATAATTCATAAAATACACAGCACGAAAATCAGTTATATCTGAACTTATTTTATTCAGGTTCCTGACCATATTTATTGCCATTTTAGAAATTTTAAGTGAAATGTAATCATTCGCATGAAATTATACAAACGTCAGCAGAAGCAGCACAAAGAAACTGTGACATATGTAATTGTAAAATGTTAAGACGCACAATTAGTCGGAGAGCTACACAGTGTTCATAGCAATTCTCCATACTGTTTATGAGAGTGTTAATAAAATCTTTAAGCTGTTGATATGTTCACATATTAACTACATTCAAAATCACTTCCTATCATATTGAGAACATCATGCCAGAACGGCAATTCAACGTTTCTATGGTGCACATGTCCTCCTTTCATGAACCAAAAATGTCAGAAATCATGCTATCCAACGAAGGTATTTTGATGAAAATTTGACACTTTTGATATCCGTGTGACAATATTTTCTTATTTCTATTCAAGTGATAAGGGTCATTTGGGCAAAAAAAAAAGTTTCTGATTTCCTAATGCTGTAGTTTTTTCATTTTCTCTCCCTCCCCCTCTTCTGCTAACCATAAAATATAATAGGAATAAACCATGCGTCTTATTTTTATGGTACAAGCTAACTTTAAAAATGAAGGTCAGCTCGAGGACATCAGGATGAATTTAGTGGAGTGCTTGTACTCCAGTTTTCTGTATTTTTTTTTAAACAGCTTTAATTCCCTGGCTGTTTGAGCCAGAAGGTTGCTGTGAAACCACAGGCAATTTTTTATCAATATTTTACTAAAGAACAATTGCAGAATTTTTACTCCATTGGAAAAAAAACAACCCTAACTAATTGCAAACAAAACTTTGAACTGAAGTTCAGTTTTGGGAAAAATAGTTTCATATTCATGTGAAATTTAGCAATTTGGAGTAGATTCATTAGTTGTATTTTTATGGCATACGGATACAAAAGTTATTCTGCACCAAAGAAGGTGCGGTCATGCACACGGCTTTAAAATGAAAAAAAAAAAAAATAATAATAATGGTAAAAATGTAAAATGAATGAAAAGTAAATTAAAATAAAACAATGTAATAAAATCAGATGAGCTTGAAAATATTGGGAAAAGAACTTCAGAAATATTTTCATGACTAACAGGTCTGAAAAAAAAAAAAAACTTTTCCTGACTTTTAGAAATGATTTCAAATTACTCTACAATTCTAGGAGCGTGGGAGACCTGAATTGATTCTTTGACACCTTGATATATTGTAAATTATGCATTACTTTAGAGATTATCTTTTAATACTGAGCACCATTATATGTTATGAAACTTGCATTTTAATAAATGCTTACTTAAACATATAAAACGTATATCGTTAACAACGTTGAACTAATATTTTTATTGCATATTTTTCAAATATTCACATTATGCAAGATTCTTTCATATGCTTCAGTAGGTCATAAACACTGTTTATTTCCAATAGTTCTCCTATTAAAAACATAATATCACAAAGTAACCCACAAAAGTAACAAAATTTGTGATACAATACGTGCATATTTCCACAGTATCTTTTTTAAAAATATAACATATATTAAAATATACTTCATTTTTGGGGGGAATGCTCAGGTATTTTCATTTGAAAGTTCTAAATACCATTTTGATGCACAGAACTTCAGAACAAATGAGTCAATAAGTGACGCTTTAAGGCAGATTTATGTGAAAAACGTGATCTGCAAACAGTACACTCGAAAGGACGTTCCCCTGTATGAACTCGCATATGCCTGTGAAAGTGGCTCTTGTATGGTGCACAATAGTTACAGTACTGACACTTGAAAGTAAATCGTCTTCTATCTTTAGTAGTTGATAAAGCATTGTTTCTGATATCTAAAGGGAGAGAAAAATTAGTAAAAAAATAGTGTGGCAAAAAATGGGATGCAAAAATATTATTCATTATTTTAGAATACAAATGCAGGGATTCTTAAACTATGGTCCCTGTACCTCCAGGTGTCCACGATGTTTCCAAAAGAGGTCTGTGAAGGCTAAGAAAATCTTGATCTTATTCACCACAAAAATAGAAAAATGCAGCATTGGCTTTCTCATTAATAGATTAATTCAATGTTTAGCACTGCTATAAGTGTATTTTAAATTACGAAAATGCAATCAGTCTAATAAACATGCAAAAAGTGAATATTTATTTTTTATTTATTGTTGCTTCCCAAATTTGAGGACCATGAACTTTGAGGGTCCACAACATCAGAATTGTTAAAAGGGGGGTCTTTGGTAAGGAAAAATATTTAGAACAGCTGGCTTAATTTAACTGGCAACATTGTCCTACATTTTTCACATCAGGAAGATATCTATATCACACATAGTCTTAATTATTCAGTTACATACAGACACACCCTGTATGATATTTTACGTAACCTTACATGTGTCTCTGCAGCAATTAATAATATAACCATGCTCTATGCTAGTGTTTCTCAACCTTTATGAGGTCACAGCCTGGTAAATTCTTTCTTTATAAGACAAAGGCCTGGTAAATGCTATTTTATAACATGAGGGTCCGGTCTGGACAAATTTACTTGTAAATACCTTCGTTTTTTTAAAGTTCATATATTAAACTACCATAAGTATGAACAGTTAATTATGGCATAATCATAAAGAACATCAGTACATTCGTATTAATACACATTTTTCTGGTATACTTCCTTGTTGAATGGTCACTGGCATTTGCAACAGATGTTATTTCATTCAGTTTTAAGAAAAGAGCATGCACCGTACACTAACGTAATTGGCTTGCAGGCACTTTTTATGGCACGTTATAATCAGCAGTATACCTCTTTTAGAATGGTGAGAGATTTCAATGTCTGAAATTTCTTGACCATTCACGGATACTCACATATTTAAAAATACACGGATTGGTCACTGGCAGATTCCATATAGATGTTATTTAGATGAAGATTTCTGACACATTCGTGACTATTATTTTCCTCAGAATATTTCCTCAATAAAATATCTGTTCAGGAAAAATGCTTAAAAAACTAAAACAAATTTTAGGAAGATTTCTTGCAGCCCAGTATAATTGATGCTGGGCCCGGTGCGGTTCAGAAATACTACTTCATGTCAAATACAGGTAGACATGTATTGTTTCCCACTTCCAT
Source organism: Dysdera silvatica (assembly GCA_006491805.2). Lineage (NCBI taxonomy): Eukaryota > Metazoa > Arthropoda > Arachnida > Araneae > Dysderidae > Dysdera > Dysdera silvatica. The sequence continues at coordinate 56,824,524 of QLNU02015359.1, read as the reverse complement.
TGAAAAAAAACTTCCTTAACTAATTGTAAACAAAACTTTGGGTTACATTTCACTTTTGGGAAAAAATTGCTTCACTTTGATGTGAAGTTTAGCCATTCAGAATAGGAGTTCGGTTTTCTCTGAATTTTCCCCAAGTTTGATCAAAAAATGTAATTTTCCCCTGACTTTTAGGAAGAATTTCAAATTCCCTGACAATTGCAGGTTTCCTAGGTGCATGGGAACCCTGCATGCAAAAAAATACCTCCTAACAAGCTAATACATAATGGAAAATGGAGTAAACAAGGAAAATATATATACAAGTCAGCCCCCAATACAAAATAAAATTTCAATAATGACAACTCTATGGGAAGAAAAACAAGAAAGAAATAACAAGATATATATATGCACAAAATTGATGTAGCACTACATAAAACACATAATTACTATCAACATTGTAGAGCACAATTTTTATGCTGGATAGAGTGAATCAAAGCATTTTGGATACTGTCCCTCATCAACAACTGACTTGAGCAAACACAATACTCTGAGTTTACTCTTGCCGATTGCTGACGTTAATTGATTAGTTAATTCTTGGTGAAGGTCAGCAATGTCCATCTGAAACAAGTCGATACACTTTAAATAATGCACAAAAAATTGCACTTTACAATGTTGGTATTAATATTTGATAGTATATATACCTGATAATAATAATCTTACAAACACATACATATAGATAAAATCAAAAATATTAACTCAATCGCAATTTATAACAAAATTCAGACTAAGTTCCACAGGGTAAGGATAGCAAGGACGGTTCTTTATTTCTTAGACCAGATAGGCATAGGGAACCAACCCCCAGACTATGCCCTTATGAAAATGGTCTATAGAGCTTCAGTGACTTCTATAGAGAAACTTATATAATAGCCTCTATAGAAAGGTATTTTTATAGAGGAATGTACAGAATGCAAATGACCATATTCTATAGAATTCTATAGGATATGTGTATCGAATGCAATCTATAGAAATTATTTCTATATTATTCTATAGATGATATTGTATATACTGAGTTATATATACTGTTCAACAATA
>QLNU02015359.1:56805801-56823356 GCA_006491805.2 Dysdera silvatica | reverse complement strand
CCATGGGCGCCCATACGAATACTTCGGGGAGGGGGGAACTGAGAAAAATTATTACCTCCTTCTCAAAGCTGTCAAGAATTTTAGTGAATGTACAAGATACCAAAACGCTACAAAAATAATTGATACTGCTTGACAATTAGTAATGAGCTAAAAAGTACCTTATTTTAAAATGTGACTGAAATTTTTTTAAAGTAAATGCATATCGGAATCGGGGAAATCAAATTTTTGAACTGACGGAGGGGGGGGGGGAGACAAGAGGCCCTCCCTTCTCCTCGATATGGGCACCCATGTATGTACTGCGTATTATTACGATCAGCTTGTAGACACTTTTTAGGACTGATCTAATGAGCAGCATACCCTTTCTCTAACACCAAAAAATTTCATTGTCTGAAAATTCTCGATGGTGAATATTCACATTTTTAAAAATACACAGCTTGGTCTCTGGCATTTTCTATATAGATGTTATTTAGGCATTCTGTGTCAGAGCTTTCCAACACATTTGCGAATATTATTCTCCTCAGAATATTTATTCAAGAAAAACGTTCAGAAAACTAAAGTTACTTAGAATTACAGGAGAATCTTTGGCGGCCCAGTATAATTGATGCCAGGGGTCACTGGTATCAGGCCACGGCCCAGTATAATTGATGTTAGAGGTCACCGGTATCAGGCCAGGGACCTCCGGTATCGGGCCGAAATCCGACGGCTGAGAAACACTAGCCTAGGGAACCAAACCTGAATTATGCTGGGCAGATAAATGACCCACTTCCTATGGTACCATTGGAATCAAACTTGGGTTAACAGTACGCTAGACAAACACTTTACAACGGTGCAATTATAGGACTTCTATTAAAGTGTTATAAGAAGTTATAGACCACTTTGTATAAATAGTGCCTCCAAGTGCTTTGTATAAATAGACCTCAAAGCAATGATACATTACCAATAAATTTGACACCCACGTATTATTAGCTCAATCTAGAGCTATTTTTTGTTTAGGAGAAAGAGACACCGTCCCCGTCCTGGATTCGAACCAGGGTCTCTTTGTTTAGCCTGAAGTTTCTTGGCCATTAGACGAACGAGAACACGGAACGATCTCTTTCTCTGTATGTAAAGAGGTAAGATATTGTTACCCTTCACAGGGATTCACAGTGATACATTCATGTAACTCCAAGCTCATTAAGATTTTAATTTTACCAACTGGAATTAGAAGTTGTGGGCATAATCATTATGCTACGTTCATGTCAGGGAACTTTTTATTCTATCTAAATTAGTTTAAGACAAACTAAAAATTATACACTAAAAAAAGAATAGAATTATTTGAAAACTTGAAAATCTAATTAAAAACATTTAAAATAATTTGCTTTGAGTTGCAGTATATCAAAATATCCACTTTAAGCAAGCACTTTTTTTATTCCGTTACCTCTTTGAACAGCAAAATTTTTCATTTCGTGAAATGGAAACAGTAATTTTTTCAACAGAAAATACAGTTGGTTAACGATACAGTCATAAGTAAATTTAGATCTATAAAAGTGGATGTAAACACTCACTGCTCACATGCATGAGTGTTCTATTCAATCATAAATAATTACAGGTAAATTTGAAGCAATGTACTTTAATAATATACCATCCTTGTGACTTCGAAAGCTTTCGTTTTTTATTATTTAGCAAGAAAATAGTCTTTTCGTTTTAAGTTCAAAAGAAATTCCCTGGAAGTTTAACTTCAATTTATCAGAGTTGTTTTTGATAATATGTTAAATTATACTTTAATACACACAGAAAAGAAACAAAAAAGCAGCATTTCTTTTATTTACAAAATTTCTTTCACAAAGCCATATTGCAAACTATGTTACCCCTGAAAAATATTTCAATGAAAAAATACAATATATATCTATTAACAGTTAGAACATTCCTCAGTTAAACAGTTAATACAGCTATGCAAGATTAACATCAATTTAGAATAATACACATTTAGGTGATATTATTATTATCAATTATAAAGCTGATGGTAAATTACAGAAAAATGTGCGTTTTAAGGAAGGAATGTAAAGAATATGAAGAATATTTGAGAAAGGACAATTGAAAAAAAGAATAAAAAAAATAATGCAAACAAACACATTATTTCCTTCGGTTTCAGTTCTTATCAACAATGCAATTGCCTCATCAATTGCTTATGAGTAAGCATGTGACGATTCAAATCCGATCTGTTAGAAAAACGTTTCTGGCATAATTTACACCCAAATGGACGTTCTCCTGTGTGAACACGCATGTGTCTGATTAAATGGCTTTTAAATTTGGCTGAGTATGGACAATGTTGGCACAAAAAGCATGGATATTTCATCTCTTGAAAGACTCGATGACCTCGATTGAACTTGCAATTAATGGCTAGAAAGGAGAAAGGAAATATTATTGAAGAAAAAATTTTAATTTTGAGAAATCAATTTTAATTAATGGAGAGAATATAATTTGACTCATAGTTACTGTCATCTGTGTCATAGCTAATCATCTGTGTAATGTAGTTGTCTCATTATTCATTTCAAATAGACATACAAGTACTTCTAAACTTTTAATTATCTATTATATATATACAAGTATATATATCAGTGGCGGCTTGTGGAAGATTTTAGGGTGTGCACAAGTCAATTCACCAAAACCCAAAGTTACCTTAAATTTCTTTCTTATTTACTGAATGAGGTAAAAACCAGTTTCTTGACGAGTATAGGCAGTAAATTCATGTGTTTTGGTGAATAAGCCTTCATGCACACACCCTAAAATCTTGCAATGTGCCGCCATCGATATATATATATATAGTCAAACTCTGTTAATACAAGGAGGTAAGAATACGTAAAATTCCCTGCATCAGCTGTTACTCGTAAAACCCACGAAAGGAATAAAACTTTTAAACTACACACACACACAAAATAATTGCTAGAATTAACTTGGGTAATTTTCTTGGTGCAAGATTTACTTTATATCATTTAATAAACATAGAATTTTCAACCTTACCTATATGGGGTCTATTTTTATTACACTGTAAATAAATACACATATGGTCTCATTTCGCTTAATTTCACCTCAATAGTTATTGAAAAAATCAGTAAGTTTTGATTGTTGGTCTGGCATATTCACTTGTGCATCTTGTATATGTCAACATTCTCTTTTCCCCCATTTTCCTCAGAAAAAACGAAAATTGGCATGAAAAGGGAAAAGTCGCATTACAGTTGGATAGATATTTTTCCTTGTATTAGCCGAGATTCTACTTTTGTGCTCATAATAAAGTATGAAACTCTTAGTATAATTAAATAGTGAACCAAACTTAACATGCAGATTGCTCGTTTTAGCCGTGCTCATACAAAGTGAGTTCGATTGTATATATGTATATTTACTAGGGATTTCATCCCCTAGCCACCTGTAATGGCCCAACACCTATTCCAATTAACTACACACAATTAACTGTTTTAAATAAATAATCTAGCACTAAAAAATTACCTCATTCTCATGATAACACAAAAACAAAATTTCACGTATAAAGCTTCCTTATAAACAACACTTTTACTTTAAATTTTTATACCAGCCTTTGATCTCTACAGTCTGATATTGCTATGTTTAACGGCCCATGAATAAATGATGGTCTATCAACGTATCATCCAACATGATCGAAACTTGGTTTCTAAGTTATGTTTATAGTTAAAGCAATTGCTAAACTATTAGAAATTGCTTTTAATCTAATAAATATGAGCGGTAACCTACTTGCTGAAATATTGCCAGTATCCAATTTATTTAATATATGGAAAAAATATATTCTGTTTCTAATAAAAATAAATCATTTTTTCATAGTGTACTTTGTATAGATAGAATATTAATTTTTATTGCATTACATGTTTCTTAATGATAAATAATGAAAATACAGTGATAAATCAAACACCGAGGGAGAAAGAGAAAGTTTTTGTTTGTGAGTTTTAAGCATGAGGAAACTAAGGGTCATAATATGCTGGGACCTGCAGTGTCCCGAGAAATCTGAACGTCCTATGGAAGGAAATGGTTGGCTACAGTGAGCGATTAGCTAGAAAGCGTTCTTTTGGTTTTTTTTATTTTCCATCACTGGGAGTCAAACCTGGAATAATAACATGATGAACGAACACATTACCACCACAGCACACATAACAGATAGGAAGAATTCATCATTGTTGTATAAAATTAATATCTCTGAATCTATGCTTTATGGTGCAAAGACATCTGGGGCCATGCTGTGCTGATGCCTAGTTTTCTGAAAAGCTGAACCTTTATCGCTTACGAAAATAAAACCCTTCAATAGGTATTAGCAGAAAAAACAGCGAGTGTTTGGCACCGTCTGAACTCACATTTTTGGCGCAATAGACAAACGTTGTATCTCTGCATTGCCACCATATTGCATCTTAAGTCTACTTATAAAGTAAACTAAATTGATATTGATAGCATAAGTACAGAAGCAAAAGGTTAGGTGTGATGTTGAATGTAGTTAATAGTTTAAGAACTAATTTTGATAAAATTCGATTTAGTTTTATGTCCCCTTGATTTGTTTTGGTTTGTTAGTGTTTTATAGCACAAAGGAAGCACAGGCTAGACTGCACCAAGTTCTACATGGGAATCAAACGGGGAATTGGGAGTAGAAGGATAGAGTTTACTACACTACACATTGTAGCAGAATTAAGATATAATCTTATAATCTAGGATGTTTAGTTATATCCAAAGAACAAATAATATTTTGTCAATAACACGAACAATACCATAAATATAATGTAAATAATACAAATAATAAGGTATAAAAAAATCATACACAAGTTAGACAATGCAAAAGGCGAAGATCAGCTCAACTACTATGAAGTTATCTCACTTAAGTTTATTTATCCTTTTACCCAATATAAAGAAATCTGCAGACATTCACTGGAAAGGGAATTATAATATCACCACTTCTTTCTTAACACTTTACCTACGGGAAACTTATTAATAGGATATATATATAGATACAAGCAGTGGGTAAAGTGTTAATTTATACCCTCCATACCTATACTAATCAACAAACTCTCTTATTTATTTATATATTACTTCCGCTTCTACTAATTATATCCAATTCTGAACAGCAGGGGCTTTGTCAGACCACAAAGTCTTTGCTCTTCACTGCTTAGGTAGGTCAACTTCACTAATAACTTGTAAATCATTATCACCAATTTATATGTAAATAATTGTACGTGTCTGAATAAAGTTTAATTTGATCAATGTATTTAAAGTATCGTTAACTTTAACAAAAGAACTGTTTGTTATGGAATCTCCTGGTGAAACTCTGTATTGTTTCATTAAAAGAACTGTTTGTGTGCTGTGGCACAAAAAAAGGGGCAATGAAGATCCTGGCATGACGAGGAGCTAAAGCTTCCTGTGGAATTCAAACCTCTCTCTCACCCAGGGCAGTGTTTCTTAAAAACCAAGCCCTGGCATCAATCGTATCAGGGTATGAGAGGTTCACCTGAAATTCGTCATTTTAGTTTTCTGAGAGTTTTCATGAGTAAATACTTTACAGTGGAAATATTCTGTGCAGAATAATATTTATGAACATGTAAAAAAAAGCTTAGACCTAAATCATCTACATAATGTCTGTGTAGTAAATGTCAGTGAGAATTAAACCTTAAAGTATGAATCTGTAGAAAACAAAAATGTCACATGCTGGGTACTTTTTATTATTAAACAAGGATTATCTGTGTGGAAGTAAAATATTTTAATACTATGCCACCATAGGTCTTTAACAACTGATATTGTAACATTTATCGTGGAACGTGTTCAAGCAATACTAGCATTTTTTAGCAGAATAAATAAAATGAACATCGCACATGAAATATGTCATGAAAAAATAACATTAAATATAAAAAAATAAATAGAAAATTAAAATCCATTTGAATGTAATATCCAGTCTCCCTCTGATTTATTCAAAAACAAGAAAATTGTTATGGAAAGGTAACATAAAATGTTCAAACCAATTTGGTTTTCAACAAATATTGGACATTTCTACACCATTTATAGTCACATATAGATGTAAGAGAAAGAAATTACAATTAAAAACCGGATATTATTCTAAAATATTTAAAGCAAAATTCTGTAACGACACATTGAGAATATATTCAAAACAAATGCTTATATTTGGAAAATAAACACAAAGTAGCATCCATACACCTGAGTTTTTTAATATTTAATTTAAAAAAGCTTTGGATATCTTTTGATTTTTTTATGTAATTAGTCACAAAAAGATATTTATAAACAAGGTAAGAGAAATAGCCAATTTGGCTTTATTTATTTATTTTTTTTTTGGTTTTACAGATCAAGGACTACAGTAGTCATGCTGCGCCGGGACCTACTGTTTTTCGATGGATCCAAACTTCTTGGACATACAGTTTTCCCGAGGAATCCAAATCTCTTAAGGCCCAGGGAATCAAACCTTGGACTACAGTGCGATCTTTGTGAGATCTCCGTGTAAGCATTCTTTGCATCTTTGGGAGTCGAACCCAGACTAACGGCGCACTAGGTGAACGCATTACCACACTGCTCCGCTACAGGGTGCTTCATGTTTATGAAGTTAATGCTTATGCCCCTCACATCCTAAAGCTATAACTAAGAAGTACAACCAGGGTCGGAGATTGAGGTGGGGGGGGGGGAAGCCCAGAGGTTTGGTGTGAAACTTTTGTAACATAACGAAGATAATTTATTATTAAATATAAATGGTTGGGGGCGATCCGTTAAACAGCCTAAGGACCCATAAATTCTGTCCCTGACCTTGAGAAAAATTGCTTTTTTCTTTTGCTTGGAACTGTATGCAAAATTGTTATTATACAGTAGACCCTTAATTAATCCAGCAGTGCACAAATTCCGTGGATCCTCCCCACCAACAAGGCAGATAGATATTATCTCAAATGTAAGTTGCTAGAATAGGATATACTGCTTTTAGGTCTTATATCGTGGGAACATGTGGCAAACTTTCAGAAATGAAAATATAAACAAATCAATATTGCTTTAAAATTTATGAATTGTATTTTTAATTTCAACATGGTTATTTTTATGATAGGCCATCTTGAATGCATCAAACATAGTATACAAGCTATATTTACCTAAATACTAACTTTAAGAGCAAGAGAAAATCATGATACATATAATCAGAGAGTTGGATAATCGAGGGTCTATTATATAACAGGAAAAAAATGTGTACAGTGATTTCTCTCAATAGCGTTATTCCTAAGGTTCTTTGCAGTCCTGGCAGATATTTTATAGAATTATAAACATTCTAATTAACAAATCTTTCTGATTAAGGTCTTTCCTGTTACTCAAAAGTTGTTGCTGGAAGAGTGTTTATTTTACAGGCAAAATATATTTGTAAATAAGTAATAACAAAGGTAGAGATTTCAGTAAATTGAAAAGGTGCAAATTTGAATGTCAAAATTAAAAACAAGCATCATCAAATGCAGGTTGAGTGGATGGTAAATTTAGTATTTGAAAAAATGTCCATTATTACATCAACTGCAAGGAGCTGATTGGCGTTTGTGCATATGAGCCATATGACTAGCCAAGTGTCCCCTTTCAAAAAACGAAGACGAACAAAAAGGGCAATGCACGGAACGTTGCATATGGTAACGCTTGTGCCTTGTAAATGATCTTTCATGCATTGTGGAGTAATTGCAATGTTCACAAGTGAAAGTGGCTTTTTTTTCTATAGTAAAAACTCGCATGTCACAGTCAATTTCGTAATTAACACCTGCAAAGAGAAACAGAAAATATTAAATAATACTTGAAATATTAATGCAAATTATTATGCACATTTTGGAATATTTTTAGGCATATGCAATGAATTATTAATGAACCATTATAATCGCATAATATTAAACGAATCTGAAGAATATGCTCTTAGATCGGCATTAAAAAGAATACTTTCTGTCTTTCTTTTTGGTTTTACGGCTCAAAGACTACAGTGGTCATGCTGCGCCGGGACCTACTGTTTTCCGAGGAATCCGAACCTCTTAAGGCCTAGGGAACCAAACCCCGGACTACAGTGAGCAGTGCGATCTTTATGAGATCTCTGAGTAAGCGTTCTTTTTGCACTGCTGGGAGTCGAACCCGGATTAGCGGCGCACTAGGAGAACGCGTTACCACACTGCGCCACCGCAGGGCTAAAAAGAATACTGCCCATGAATTGTCTGTATTTTATGAAGTAACGATAGCCAAGTTCATGTTACACTAGCCTACAGTTTTTCAAAAGATTGTGGGGAATCGTTTCAAGCATGTGGGTACCTAGAAAATTTAATCCTAGACTGCAGATTTTTAGAAGAGCAAAGAAATACTTGAGTACCAACCAGGGAGTAAGCTGGCAAAGAGATTTTTGTAGCTTTTTGGCTAACTTGCACCTAAAAGTTGTAGCCAGATCATTTTTTTTTCTACAAGGAATTCTGGTGAGAAGTAACAATATCAGTTTATTATTTTCATACTTTGACTGAATTCTTCATTGCCCATGTGTACACCATGCATGATATGCAGCCTTAAAAACAAATTCCTTCCTTTCTGGCCCATCGATATGCTCATCAAATGGTTTACATTGGAAACATGGAATCTATTACAAACATACACCATCTTTCCAATTTTATTTTGAACTTTTCGGTGAACTGCCGAGCAGCTTTCCTAGCCGAATTTTGGTTAATATTATCTTTCAGCAAAAAGGCGAGCGTGACAGGTTAGTCTCTCGTACCAACTGAAACCAAACCCAGATTATTTGCTTAGTAATCAAATGTGTTACCACTATGCCACTGAAGGATTTGTCCATGAATAACTGAACATGATGACAAAAAGAAATGATTGTTTCTTTAAGGTACAACAATTAAAGATAAGTTTGCGATGTGCACAAAGGAATGAGAATGGTCATTCTTTAAAAACAATTAGAATGGTAATGTGTTCACTTAAAAGTATTGTAACTCTCCGTCCCGTTTCCACTCAGTGAATAAGAATGATTCCAATTCTCATTCCATGAAAACAAAACAAAAATCATTCCCTGGAGTACAAAGAATGAAGATGAAAGAATGCATTCACTAAAAGGAATGGTTTAGATCAGAGGTGGCAAAACGGAAGTCCCAGGGTACATCCAACATGCCACATTATTCACCATGGTCCATATATTGACTTATTCTACTAAAATGTATTTTCAATATTGAATTATGAAGCAAAGATAAAATTGGTCCCTCCCTGATACTAACTTTAAGTAGCCCTTGAACAATTTTAAATGACCATCACCAATTTAGATTCATAAAATCAAGCAAAGCAATAAGTCTACTCATCGTAATTCTATATTTTATTTAGTTTGAACTTCTGGAGTAATGGTTGTCCAACACATGGTTCACGGGCCACAATCCGGCAAGCTAACTGGGTTAATCCAGCCAGCCAACAACTGTTTCAAATGAAAAAAAATCCAAAAAATTATTTTGATTTCTTCAGAAATCGGGAAAAACCGCATAGATGACAGCTTCCCATATCGTAAGTGAACAAATAAATAACCGGAAGAAACTCTGAAGGGAGGCTTTTGTAATTAATTTATTTTTACAAAATTTGCTGAAGCTGGTGGTTCATGAGATCTACGAAAATTTTTAAGCAGCCCGCTGCCCAAAAAGGTTAGACAATCCAGTTCCAGAAGTTGTAGGCATCTAAGATGTAATAAAGGAAGTACATAGAAAAAATATAAGTTCACAAAAAATAACAATAAATAAATGGAAGTATTTATTTACATGCATACATAATGTAATGTATAGAATAGAAATTGATTACAAATATGTAACACTGAAATAAGCTTAAGGAATGAAGTTGATATTGACACATTTACTCTACACTTACACGAAATTAGTGGAGTATGAAACAGAATGTAGGTATATTGTTAAATCCTATTTTATATCATTTACCAAGACTACTTACTGCCAAGATAAATTTTATAATTTAGATTGTATCATGAGAAAAAAAAAATGAAATTAGCATAAGTGTACAATTATTAAATTCTATGACAAAATTTGTAATATTTTTATTAAACTTTTACTTTACAAATTTAACAGAACAGAAACTGTCACATGAGAACAGAAATCTTTATAAAGTTATATGAATCACAATAGCAAACTTTTTAACATTTAAGCTTCAAAATAAGAAAACAAAGATTGGGAATAATTAGAAAAATGTATTTCATATCTAACAATACATTTTATTAAATTACTTCATCAGAAACTTGTGAAGCATGGGCTAAAATGAAATGGTTTCTTTTTTGCCATGCATCAACATATGGCATGTTAAATGGATGTCTTCATAAAGACATCCCTTGCATATAAGACACTCATATGGACAGTCTCTTGTACGGTAACAGATACATTTGAGTAAGTGGCACTTCTCATTGGTAGAATAAGTGCAATGCTGACAATCAAAATTTTTCAATCCTATACCATGTGACCAGCCAGCAAACATTCGTTGAAAACCTGCAAAAAATCTAGTTTGCAAGAACGGTTGTGAATAAACAGAAACGAATATTTTCATTAATTTTAACCATTTTTAAAGGCATCTTCCAGTACTCCTTGACATGAGTAAAATGTAACTTCAGGGTTAATACAATTAATATTAGGTTTGGTAGGATCGTCGGCAACTAGATTATAATTAAATATAAATATTATACCTTACTGAGAATCCCAATTTCTCAACCAAAGTGCCACAGATTGGGGGTGGGCTTTCTCCTCCCTCTTGTTTCTTTCTACTTGCAACAAAATTATTCAATTTTAGATATCATATTCTTAACTGTTTCTTACTATAGTCAAATTAAATGACTCCAAAGCTGTAGGAAGTTAGAGAACAGTTAAAATAATGAATGTAATGAAATGAGCCTTATGCTAGAGATATGCAAACTTATTCACTGGTCAAATCAGTGAAGTATTCTACCGATGATGGTAGATGATAGCTAATGATGATGGGCAGACATGTTCACTCATTTGGTGTGTATGTAATTTTGTGCACCATATACTTTCATTGAATATATGCTCTATAATACAATCTAATACATGTGATGTATTTTATTACATGCCAGAATATCAAGAAATTACTTAATTTTGTAAAGAAAGGGTTAGCTGTATATATATGAATGCGTATGTATGTATGTAAATATGAATGTGTGTGCATGCATGTATATACACATATGTATGATTGTGCATCTATGTACATGTGTATGTATGTATGCATGCAAATATGCTTCAATTGAAAATGCATGGGAAAGAAGTAAGATGCAGGATGACTATTTTTGTAACTTGTGAGCATAAGTATAACTCACGATCAATTTTGATGTGAATCTCATGAGAACAAATGCTGCTCCGATGGCTTTACATGCTAACCACTTTGGTAATTGTGTTATCCCTGAGAAGGGTAAGAAAAAAATGTGTAATCTGTGTGTTCAACATGTACATAATATAATCGTTAGAAAAGTGAATTAGGTACCACAAATGAATCAATATATTAAAAATAAGAATGTTTATTGAAGTATTTATTACAAAACCAGAAAATTTAAATAAAACAAGCTGAAAATTTTAAATACAATGGAACCTGGTAAAGTGACTACCTTGATAAATTGACTACTTGAATCAAGTGCCCTGTTTTATAAGAGGGAACTGGTAGGGACTTAGCCGTGCCCATACCGAAGCCTGTTGTATAGAGTGACCATTGCAGTCCAGTCCTGAAGGTGGTCAGTTTAGGCAGGTTCTAATGTACATTTAATTATTTTTACATTCAGCTGATGTGGCTTGAAAAAAACTTTTGATATATACATACATTCATGACAATTCACACAAAATTCAATGTTTTACAATAGTGTACACACTACTAAGAGATTATAATAATAATGTTCAATTAAGTCTTGCTTTTGATTTAACACTTGAAAGCTGCATGTGTACTACAAGAATAATGCAACAAGTGTAAATTTTAAAACTTAATTAGAGCATATTTATTCCTAAACATGTTTATCGAATATCCTTTTACATGCACATACAAACATATATATCTTTATTATTTTTTTAGTAAAGAAAACATTTATTTTGCCAAAAAAAACAACAAAAAACCCTCCCTTTTGAAACGGAAGAAAGTTAGAAATTATGAACATTCTATCAACTAAATTGACATATTTATAAAAACTCTATAATTTGTCTACTCGCTAATATCTCTATATATAAATTACTTAGTTTAAATCAAATTTTTTTTCTGTCATGATTTTATACAATGCCCAATTTTCTTACTAAATTTTGATTATTTCTCAGTGAAAAATATACAAAATGTAGTAAAAAAATCATTTTCTACCTACATTATGAATTTCACAAATAAATATTTTTATTCATTTTCATTGCACGAAAGACAGAAATACCTTCATGATGAGTGTGGGGAAACATGATTATATGTTGAATTATACAATAATAAACTGCAACATTCCTAAGGTAGAATTTCTTAAAACTTAAGTGGGTATGAGGGAAATACTCAATATGACTAAGTTTTGACAATCCACTTTTTATACGACTCACACTGGAACATGAGTTCATAGACTGAAAAAAGAAAATATCGCACATCCAGACTGGAGTCGAACGATCAACCTTTGTGTGATCTTCCCATTATTTTCACTGCTGAGCCACATTTTCTTTTCCTTACCAATAAACACAAGTTCTAGTATGAACAACATAAAAAGTGGAATGTCAAAACTTAATCATAATTGAATAATCTCTCTGAATCTGTTTTTAATTCTTAAGGGCTTTCCCTCCCCCATTCTCATTGGCCCAGTGATTAAGGTAATGCAATGGTAACCCAGGGATTGCTGGCAACAGTTTGTTTATGGTTTTATGGCTCAAGGACTACAATGGTCATGCTGCACCAGGACCTACTGTTTTTCGAAGAATCCGAACCTCTGGACCTACAAATTTCCGAGGAATCCAAACCTCTTAAGGCCTAGGGAACCAAACCCCAGACTACAGTGAGCAGTGCAATCTTCGAGATCACTGAGTAAGCATTCTTCGCAACATTCGGAGTTGAACCCTAGTTAATGGCACATTAGGTGAATAAGAGTTACCACACTACGCCACAGCAGGGCATCCTTTTTGGTGCATCGGGCTAGCAACAGTATTTTATTCGTAATATACTGGTCAAAGGCCTCTAGTTTGAATTACAACAGGTAGATACTGAAATTTAATTATTTTATTGGATTATATGAATCACAGCATGTTAATTAAGTGTTAAATATGGGCTGAGCGAATGAGATCTTAACTAGAGAATGCCATGGAAAACAAAACCGAATAATTGAGGAAAGTATGTATAAAAACCAATTTGCATACAATATCTGCATTGCAAATCACAACATCCTTCCCCAAAATTATCTTATTTATTCATACAATGCAAACTACAATACTCTGAAGAAAACAACAGAATATTTCCTAAATTTGACAATAAAATATTAATACAACTTAACCAAATGGTTAGTAACAGTTTCAATACAGCAGATTTAAAAAAAAAAAAAAAAATGAAGGTTCGCAGTTTTGTAAGATTAAGACTATAAAGGAAGTTGAAGAATATTAAGGTTTCCATTACAAAATTACAGTAAACTCTTTCTATAAGGTGCCTATAATTAACAATATCTTCTATTTAACAACTGCATTTTGCAGTCCCAGTATTACTTCATAGAATAACGTTTCAATTGCAGTTTTTTCTGTTGAGAGAAATTGTCATTATCTTAATATTAACACTTCGTAATTATATTTCTATGAACCATCACGTGACGGCGTAAGTGTGACTTAAGAGTGAAGCGTTTATTGCAAATGAGACATTCGAAAGGGCGTTCTCCTGTATGAGTTCGGATGTGTCTTGAAATGCAACTCTTATACTGTGCAGAATATGAACAGTATGGGCAAAAAAATCTGGCATTCTCTCTTACTTTAGAAGTGGTAAACTCTTGGATAAAATCTTGAATACCTGCATATAAATGAAAAAATAGTGTCATTGTAATATTGTAATAGATGACCAGTATCATCTAATAATATTTTAACAAGTTTTATCTGTTCACCAAAAATGAACAAGATGTACCAAAATAAAAAGTTAATATACTTTACCAGCGCTATTATATAGCAACTAATATACTCCCTCTAACAAGTACTTTCAGTAATGGACTTAAATTTTTCTAAATGTGTACAGCAATAATTTTTTATTCATATAAGACAAAATCATTTATATATAAAATTCTTTAATTCATGTGTAACAAAACCATTTATATAACATTTTTAATTCATGTGTAACAAAACCATTTATATAACATTTTTAATTCACATATAACAAAATTTATACACCGTCATTTGGGGTAACTTTGCTCCAAAATTGTCAGATATATTTCGGTGATTTTAATACATACTTTTGTGATGTACGGTCAAGATTATACATCTTTACGTTATGAGGATATGGGCTGACATATCTCAACAGGTGCCCACTTCGAAAAACGTTCTAGGCAGGTACTAGAATGGTTGAGAAAACTGTGCTTGTAGAGAGCTAAATACACTGCCCTTAACTTTTACGTCACGGATGGTCCTACTCGAAAACAGAGGTGAGTGTTGGTTAATTGCAAATAATGAATTTTATCCTGATGATTGTGAATCAAGTATGAAATTGATCAAAGCTCATTTGTTGTATTTATTGACAAAATCATGTCGGGGTAAGGTTGCTTTGGAAATGGGGTTACTTTGCTCCAGTGTTTGTTATGGAGCAAAGTATCCCCTTTATTTTTCCCTGACTTAAAAATAAACCCATTTTTTCCTGTATACTATATGTAGGTACCTATTTATGTTTTATATTCATTTATTTTACTCCTTAGATCAAAATGCTAATGAGATTATAGAATAAAACTTGGGAGCATGAAATTACAAACTATTGCATGAAGAGAACATATATAATATATACACACAATATAACATATATGTAAGATATATTACTCCCATTAGTAAAAACGTATGTTTTTTCACAGTTTTTAAAAAGTGGAGCACAGTATCCCGACCCAGGGGTAACTTTGCTCCATTTTTCAATAAAAAAATTAAATACTTTTACTTAATCATACCACATCATGTACACAGTTTTGCGTTCCAGAAACCCTAAACTATAAGATTAATAGCTACTCAGAACTTTTATATGCGGTATTCTACGTAAAACTCAAATTTTCTGTGAGGATACGAAAAATTGGAGCAAAGTAACCCCAAATTAAGGTATAACATTTTTTAATTCATATAGAATAAAATTTTTTCAAAATATGTAATGTAATATATAAATAGCCTAATATATAATACACAATTAAATTTTACACTACAAAGTTCTATTTGATAAAATGTCACAGATGAAGGTTTTAACAGAACAAATTTCATCACTCCTATTTTAAGAATTAAACTTTACGATAAATTAACAAGGACTATCATTTATATATATAGTGAAATCTCGTTAATGCAGCTTCATTTAAGATAGACTTCCTACCCAGATAGCAAAGTTCATTCTAGGGACGTCTTGAGGATGTCCAGAACGTCCTCAGGACAAACTTTGCTATCTGGGTGTTAGTGTGGACAAACTCTTTTGCGTCATCTGCTCCATATATACATTCTATGTTAAAAATTCCCTTAATGCTTATAGCTCATAGGGTAATGCAAACAAGTCTTTTGTGAAACAAAAAAAAAATGCACTTTTCAGAAAAAACTTCAGGAGCTACCAAAGGCAGCTTGGTCCCTCACCCCCAGCTGTTGTCACCTGTTTTTTGAAAGCCATCTCTCAAATTCCATCGGATGTTTTATATATCATTAAGTAAAAATAAATCAGTTTCTGCTATATCTAAGTACAGATTTTTTTTATTTTGTTGCAAATTCTTCCAAGGTATTTGTCCATAATACACTATTTTGTTTTATTTTTATAAATTACATTGTGTACAGCATTACTATTCAAAGTTATTGCTGAATGATCTGAAGCTGATTTGCCCTCCGCTTGGTGAAGATTTCCGTTTGTACGGATAAAAATCGGCAGCCCATGACAATCCACATTAATAAGACTTCATTGTATATATGTATATAGGGCTTAGCAAATCACAGTAAACCATATTCACCTCTCAAAAAAAAAAAACCCTAATAGGAAAATACATCCAACATTGCAATAAATATGGAAATAGGATAGAGTAAGTTTAAAGTAAAATTAATATTTATTATTTAATGGATTAAATTTAAATTAAAATGGATGGATTCGACTTGCATTTATTTTTCACTTCAACAACTAGACTCTTCTCACCCATCAAGTCAAATGCCTTGTATTTTCTACACGTCAACTGTAAAAATTTAGTCCCTAATGACGACTGGATTTGTCAAGCCCTGTACATATACAGTGGCATAGGAAAGAGAGGGCCTCAGGCCCCCCCATTGAATATTAAAGTAATTTTTTCTCTTTTACACCCTATCACATTCTTTAAAGCTATCTAAGCCCACTGTCCCCTAGGAGTGCTATGGCACTACAGGTATCCCTCGACTTATGCGATTAATTGGTTGGAAGAAAGAAAAGTGAGATCATGTAAAACGAGGTGTATATATATATATATAATTTGTAAAATTATATAACGATTAGAAGTCACACTAGAAATTCGCTAACCATATGCTATGTTATTTCATGTCTACAACAGTCAAATATAAAATTTCAAGTACCTCCATTATATCTTTAATAAAATGCTAAAAGTAAACGTCACTGTTTAAAGTTCATGAGTTTGAAACTGCTTGGATAATAAATTTAAATTAGTTTCTACATGCAGAAATTTATCAGAACAAATACATAAATGCGCAAGATTCACGTGTCTCTTATTCATCCTTCTGCAAAATGCGAAAATAAATCATGGCTCACAAATTCCAGTGAGTCATGGTGTCAAAAATCATATATATATATACAGGGTTTGTCCCAAAAGTTCCCGGAATGATTTTTTTTTAAATCATTTATTCAATATCAGTTTACAATCTTTTCAGAACTTTTCAAAGTATTTTCCACCTGCTTCGATGCACCGTTGCCAACGCTTCACCCAATCATTAAAGACGCCCTGGAAGTCGTCAACGGGAATCTCCTTCAGTGACGTCGTCACGGCTGCTTTTACCACTTCCAGCGTCCCATGCCTAGTTCCTTTCAGGGTTCTTTTGATCCTTGGGAACAAAAAGAAATCATCTGGTGCCAGATAGGGGCTGTACGGCGGCTGGGGCAGCGTTGCCACACCCATTTTGGCCAGCAACTCGGAGACAATGAGCGCGGTGTGGGTTGACGCGTTGTCATGGTGCAAGATCCAATTGTCGCGAATTTCGTTTCGGACGCGTCGAACCCTGTTGCGCAAGCGTTTGAGCACTTCACAGTAAAACTCCTTGTTGACTGTTTGTCCTTGTGGCACGAATTCACTGTGAACTACACCTTTTCTGTCAAAAAACACAATGAGCATTGCCTTGATTCGCAATTTGCTCATCCTTGCTTTT